>OX336388.2:799484573-799951944 GCA_946902985.2 Meconema thalassinum | reverse complement strand
CTCTCTATGGAGGGTTTGAATTATTTGGCACTGTAACTTGACAAACATCAGCTGTATCCACCAGCTCTGTGCCTCCTGGTAGCTCTGTATAGGTAAATTGATCCATTTTCTTGGCAGTGTAACTTGACAAACATCAGCTGTATCCACCAGCACTGTGCCTCCTGGTAGTTCTGTATGGAGAGTTTGAACCATTTACTTGGCAGTGTAACTTGACAAATATCAGCTGTATCCACCAGCTCTGTGCCTCCTGGTAGCTCTGTATGGAGAATTTGAACCATTTACTTGGCAGTGTAACTTGATAAACATCAGCTGTATCCCCCAGCTCTGTGCCACCTGGTAGTTCTGTACGGAGAAATTTGAACCATTTACTTGGCAGTGCAACTTGACAAACATCAGCTGTATCCACCAGCACAGTGCCTCCTGGTAGTTCTGTATGGAGAGTTTGAACCATTTGCTTGGCAGTGTAACTTGACAAACATCAGCTGTATCCACCAGCTCAGTGCCTCCTGGTAGCTCTGTATGGAGAGTTTGAACCATTTACTTGGCAGTGTAAACTGACAAACATCAGCTGTATCCACCAGCTCTGTGCCTCCTGGTAGCTCTGTATGGAGAGTTTGAACCATTTACTTGGCAGTGTAACCCTACAAACTTCAGCTGTATACACCAGCTCTGTGCCTCCTGGTAGCTCTGTATCGAGAATTTGAACCATTTACTTGGCAGTGTAACTTGACAAACATCAGCTGTATCCACCAGCTCTGTGCCTCCTGGTAGCTCTGTATGGACAGTTTGAACCATTATTTGGCAGTGTAACTTGACAAACATCAGTTGTATCCACCAGCTCTGTTCCTCCTGGTACCTCCGTATGGAGAGTTTGATCCTTTAACTTGGCAGTGTATTTTGACAAACATCAGCTGTATCCACCACCACTGTGCCTCCTGGTAGTTCTGAATGGAGAGTTTGAACCATTTACTTGGCAGTGTAACTTGACAAACATCAGCTGTATCCACCAGCTCCGTGCCTCCTGGTAGCTCTGTATGGAGAGTTTGAACCTTTTACTTGGCAGTGTAACTTGACAAATATCAGCTGTATCCACCAGCTCAGTGCCTCCTGGTAGCTCTATATGGAGAGTTTGAACCATTTACTTGGCAGTGTAACTTGACAAACTTCAGCTGTAACCACCAGCTCCGTGCATCCTGGTAGCTCTGTATGGAGAGTTTGGACCATTTACTTGGCAGTGTAACTTGACATATATCGGCTGTATCCACCAGCTCAGTGCCTCCTGGTAGCTCTGTATGGAGAGTTTGAACCATTTAATTGGCGGAGTAACTTCACAAACATCAGCTGTAACCACCAGCTCTGTGCCTCCTGGTAGCTCTGTATGGAGAGTTCGAACCATTTACTTGGCAGTGTATCTTGACAAACATCAGCTGTATCCACCAGCTCTGTGCCTCCTGTTAGCTCTGTATGGAGAGTTTGAACCATTTACTTGGCAGTGTAACTTGACAAACATCAGCTGTATCCACCAGCTCTGTGCCTCCTGGTAGTTCTGTATGGAGAGTTTGAACCATTTACTTGGCAGTGTAACTTGACAAATATCAGCTGTATCCACCAGCTCTGTGCCTCCTGGTAGCTCTGTATGGAGAGTTTGATCCATTTACTTGGCAGTGTAACTTAACAAACATCAGCTGTATCCATCAGCTCTGTGCCTCCTGGTAGCTCTGTATGGAGAGTTTGAACCATTTACATGGCAGTGTAACTTGACAAACATCAGCTGTATCCACCAGCTCAGTGCCTCCTGATAGGTCTGTATGGAGAATTTGAACCATTTACTTGGCACTGTAACTTGACAAAAATCAGCTGTATCCACCAGCTCTGTGCCTCCTGGTAGTTCTGTATGGAGAGTTTGAACCATTTACTTGGCAGTGTAACTTGAATACATCAGCTGTATCCACCAGCACTGTGCCTCCTGGTAGCTCTGTATGGAGAGTTTGAACCATTTACTTGGCAGTATAACTTGACAAACATCGGCTGTATCCACCAGCTCTGTGCCTCCTGGTAGCTCTGTATGGAGAGTTTGAACCATTTACATGGCAGTGTAACTTGACAAATTTCAGCTGTATCCACCAGCTCTGTGCATCCTGGTAGCTCTGTATGGAGAGTTCGAACCATTTACTTGGCAGTGTATCTTGACAAACATCAGCTGTATCCACCAGCTCTGTGCCTCCTGTTAGCTCTGTATGGAGAGTTTGAACCATTTACTTGGCAGTGTAACTTGACAAACACCAGCTGTATCCACCAGCTCTGTGCCTCCTGGTAGTTCTGTATGGAGAGTTTGAACCATTTACTTGGCAGTGTAACTTGACCAATATCAGCTGTATCCACCAGCTCTGTGCCTCCTGGTAGTTCTGTACGGAGAGTTTGAACCATTTACATGGCAGCGTAACTTGACAAACATCAGCTGTATCCACCAGCTCTGTGCCTCCTGGTAGCTCTGTATGGAGAGTTTGAACCATTTACTTGGCAGTGTAACTTGACAAACATCAGCTCTATCCACCAGCTCTGTGCCTCCTGGTAGCTCTGTATGGAGAGTTTGAACCTTTTACTTGGCAGTGTAACTTGACAAACATCAGCTGTATCCACCAGCTCAGTGCCTCCTGGAAGCTCTCTATGGAGAGTTTGAACCATTTACTTGGCAGTTTAACTTGACAAATATCAGCTCTATCCACCAGCTCAGTGCCTCCTGGTAGCTCTATATGGAGAGTTTGAACCATTTACTTGGCAGTGTAACTTGACAAACTTCAGCTGTAACCACCAGCTCCGTGCATCCTGGTAGCTCTGTATGGAGAGTTTGGACCATTTACTTGGCAGTGTAACGTGACATACATCGGCTGTATCTACCAGCTCAGTGCCTCCTGGTAGCTCTGTATGGAGAGTTTGAACCATTTACTTGGCAGTGTAACTTGACAAACTTCAGCTGTATCCACCAGCTCAGTGCCTCCTAGTAGCTCTGTATGGAGAGTTTGAACCATTTACATGGCAGTGTAACTTGATAAACATCAGCCTTATCCATTAGCTCTGTGGCTCCTGGTAGCTCTGTATGGAGAGTTTGAACCATTTACTTGGCAGTGTAACTTGACAAATATCAGCTGTATTCACCAGGTCTGTGGCTCCTGGTAGCTTTGTATGGAGAGTTTGAACCATTTACTTGGCAGTGTAACTTGACAAACATCAGCTGTATCCACCAGCTCAGGCCTCCTGGTAGCTCTGTATGTAAGGTTTGAACCATTTACTTGGCAGTGAAACCTGACAAACATAAGCTGTATCCACCAGCTGTGTGCCTCCTGGTAGCTCTGTATGAAGAGTTTGAACCATTTACCTGGCAGTATAACTTGAAAAACAACAGCTGTATCCACCAGCTCTGTGCCTCCTGGTAGCTCTGTATGGAGAGATTGAACCATTTACTTGACAGTGTAACTTGACAAACATCAGCTGTATCCACCAGGTCAGTGCCTCCTGGTAGCTCTGTATGGAAAGTTTGAACCTTTTACTTGGCAGTGTAAATTGACAAACATCAGCTGTATCCACCCTGTCTGCGCCTCCTGGTAGCTCTGTATGGAGAGTTTGAACCATTTACATGGCAGTGAAAATTGACAAACTTCAGCTGTATCCACCAGCTCTGTGCCTCCTGGTAGTTCTGTATGGAGAGTTTGAACTATTTACTTGGCAGTGTAACTTGACAAACATCAGCTGTATCCACCAGCTCAGTGCCTCCAGGTAGCTCTGTATGGAGAGTTTGAACCATTTACTTGGCAGTGTAACTTGACAAACATCAGCTGTATCCACTAGCTCAGTGCCTCCTGGTAGCTCTGTATGGAGAGTTTGAACCATTTACTTGGCAGTGTAGCTTGAGAAACATCAGCTGTATCCACCAGCCCAGTGCCTCCGGTAGCTCTGTATGGAGAGTTTGAACCATTTACTTGGCAGTGTAACATGACAAACATCAGCTGTATCCACCAGCTCTGTGCCTCCTGGTAACTCTGTATGGAGAGTTTGAACCATTTACTTGGCAGTGTAACTTGAAAAACATCAGCTGTATCCACCAGCTCAGTGCCTCCTGGTAGTTCTGTATGGAGAGTTTGAACCATTTACTTGGCAGTGTAACTTGACAAACATCAGCTGTATCCACCAGCTCAGTGCCTCCTGGTAGTTCTGTATGGAGAGTTTGAACCATTTACTTGGCAGTGTAACTTGACAAACTTCATCTGTATCCACCAGCTCTGTGCCTCCTGGTAGTTCTGTATGGAGAGTTTGAAACATTTACTTGGCAGTGTAACTTGACAAACATCAGCTATATCCACCAGCTCTGTGCCTCCTGGTGACTCTGTATGGAGAGTTTGAACCATTTACTTGGCAGTGTAACTTGACAAACATCAGCTGTATCCACCAGCTCTGTGCCTCCTGGTAGCTCTGTATGGAGAGCTTGAACCATTAACTTGGCAGTGTAACTTGACAAACATCAGCTGTATCCACCAGCTCTGTGCCTCCTGGTAGCTCTCTATGGAGGGTTTGAACCATTTATTTGGCACTGTAACTTGACAAACATCAGCTGTATCCACCAGCTCTGTGCCTCCTGGTAGCTCTGTATAGGTAAATTGATCCATTTTCTTGGCAGTGTAACTTGACAAACATCAGCTGTATCCACCAGCACTGTGCCTCCTGGTAGTTCTGTATGGAGAGTTTGAACCATTTACTTGGCAGTGTAACTTGACAAATATCAGCTGTATCCACCAGCTCTGTGCCTCCTGGTAGCTCTGTATGGAGAATTTGAACCATTTACTTGGCAGTGTAACTTGATAAACATCAGCTGTATCCACCAGCTCTGTGCCACCTGGTAGTTCTGTACGGAGAATTTGAACCATTTACTTGGCAGTGCAACTTGACAAACATCAGCTGTATCCACCAGCACAGTGCCTCCTGGTAGTTCTGTATGGAGAGTTTGAACCATTTGCTTGGCAGTGTAACTTGACAAACATCAGCTGTATCCACCAGCTCAGTGCCTCCTGGTAGCTCTGTATGGAGAGTTTGAACCATTTACTTGGCAGTGTAAACTGACAAACATCAGCTGTATCCACCAGCTCTGTGCCTCCTGGTAGCTCTGTATGGAGAGTTTTAACCATTTACTTGGCAGTGTAACTTGACAAACATCAGCTGTATCCACCAGCCCAGTGCCTCCTGGTAGCTCTGTATGGAAAGATTGAACCATTTACATGGCAGTATAACTTGACAAACATCAGCTGTATCCACCAGCTCTGTGCCTCCTGGTAGCTCTGTAAGGAGAGTTTGAACCATTTACTTGGCAGTGTAACCCTACAAACTTCAGCTGTATACACCAGCTCTGTGCCTCCTGGTAGCTCTGTATCGAGAATTTGAACCATTTACTTGGCAGTGTAACTTGACAAACATCAGCTGTATCCACCAGCTCTGTGCCTCCTGGTAGCTCTGTATGGACAGTTTGAACCATTATTTGGCAGTGTAACTTGACAAACATCAGTTGTATCCACCAGCTCTGTTCCTCCTGGTACCTCCGTATGGAGAGTTTGATCCTTTAACTTGGCAGTGTATTTTGACAAACAGCAGCTGTATCCACCACCACTGTGCCTCCTGGTAGTTCTGAATGGAGAGTTTGAACCATTTACTTGGCAGTGTAACTTGACAAACATCAGCTGTATCCACCAGCTCTGTGCCTCCTGGTAGCTCTGTATGGAGAGTTTGAACCTTTTACTTGGCAGTGTAACTTGACAAATATCAGCTGTATCCACCAGCTCAGTGCCTCCTGGTAGCTCTATATGGAGAGTTTGAACCATTTACTTGGCAGTGTAACTTGACAAACTTCAGCTGTAACCACCAGCTCCGTGCATCCTGGTAGCTCTGTATGGAGAGTTTGGACCATTTACTTGGCAGTGTAACTTGACATACATCGGCTGTATCCACCAGCTCAGTGCCTCCTGGTAGCTCTGTATGGAGAGTTTGAACCATTTAATTGGCAGAGTAACTTGACAAACATCAGCTGTAACCACCAGCTCTGTGCCTCCTGGTAGCTCTGTATGGAGAGTTCGAACCATTTACTTGGCAGTGTATCTTGACAAACATCAGCTGTATCCACCAGCTCTGTGCCTCCTGTTAGCTCTGTATGGAGAGTTTGAACCATTTACTTGGCAGTGTAACTTGACAAACATCAGCTGTATCCACCAGCTCTGTGCCTCCTGGTAGTTCTGTATGGAGAGTTTGAACCATTTACTTGGCAGTGTAACTTGACAAATATCAGCTGTATCCACCAGCTCTGTGCCTCCTGGTAGCTCTGTATGGAGAGTTTGATCCATTTACTTGGCAGTGTAACTTAACAAACATCAGCTGTATCCATCAGCTCTGTGCCTCCTGGTAGCTCTGTATGGAGAGTTTGAACCATTTACATGGCAGTGTAACTTGACAAACATCAGCTGTATCCACCAGCTCAGTGCCTCCTGATAGGTCTGTATGGAGAATTTGAACCATTTACTTGGCACTGTAACTTGACAAAAATCAGCTGTATCCACCAGCTCTGTGCCTCCTGGTAGTTCTGTATGGAGAGTTTGAACCATTTACTTGGCAGTGTAACTTGACAAACATCAGCAGTATCCACCACCTCTGTGCCTCCTGGTAGCTCTGTATGGAGAGTTAGAACCATTTACTTGGCTGTGTAACTTGACAAATTTCAGCTGTATCCACCAGCTCTGTGCATCCTGGTAGCTCTGTATGGAGAGATTGAACCATTTACTTGACAGTGTAACTTGACAAACATCAGCTGTATCCACCAGGTCAGTGCCTCCTGGTAGCTCTGTATGGAAAGTTTGAACCTTTTACTTGGCAGTGTAAATTGACAAACATCAGCTGTATCCACCAGCTCTGTGCCTCCTGGTAGTTCTGTATGGAGAGTTTGAACCATTTACTTGGCAGTGTAACTTGACAAACATCAGCTGTATCCACCAGCTCAGTGCCTCCAGGTAGCTCTGTATGGAGAGTTTGAACCATTTACTTGGCAGTGTAACTTGACAAACATCAGCTGTATCCACCAGCTCAGTGCCTCCTGGTAGCTCTGTATGGAGAGTTTGAACCATTTACTTGGCAGTGTAGCTTGAGAAACATCAGCTGTATCCACCAGCCCAGTGCCTCCTGGTAGCTCTGTATGGAGAGTTTGAACCATTTACTTGGCAGTGTAACATGACAAACATCAGCTGTATCCACCAGCTCTGTGCCTCCTGGTAACTCTGTATGGAGAGTTTGAACCATTTACTTGGCAGTGTAACTTGAAAAACATCAGCTGTATCCACCAGCTCAGTGCCTCCTGGTAGTTCTGTATGGAGAGTTTGAACCATTTACTTGGCAGTGTAACTTGACAAACATCAGCTGTATCCACCAGCTCTGTGCCTCCTGGTAGCTCTCTATGGAGGGTTTGAACCATTTATTTGGCACTGTAACTTGACAAACATCAGCTGTATCCACCAGCTCTGTGCCTCCTGGTAGCTCTGTATAGGTAAATTGATCCATTTTCTTGGCAGTGTAACTTGACAAACATCAGCTGTATCCACCAGCACTGTGCCTCCTGGTAGTTCTGTATGGAGAGTTTGAACCATTTACTTGGCAGTGTAACTTGACAAATATCAGCTGTATCCACCAGCTCTGTGCCTCCTGGTAGCTCTGTATGGAGAATTTGAACCATTTACTTGGCAGTGTAACTTGATAAACATCAGCTGTATCCACCAGCTCTGTGCCACCTGGTAGTTCTGTACGGAGAATTTGAACCATTTACTTGGCAGTGCAACTTGACAAACATCAGCTGTATCCACCAGCACAGTGCCTCCTGGTAGTTCTGTATGGAGAGTTTGAACCATTTGCTTGGCAGTGTAACTTGACAAACATCAGCTGTATCCACCAGCTCAGTGCCTCCTGGTAGCTCTGTATGGAGAGTTTGAACCATTTACTTGGCAGTGTAAACTGACAAACATCAGCTGTATCCACCAGCTCTGTGCCTCCTGGTAGCTCTGTATGGAGAGTTTGAACCATTTACTTGGCAGTGTAACCCTACAAACTTCAGCTGTATACACCAGCTCTGTGCCTCCTGGTAGCTCTGTATCGAGAATTTGAACCATTTACTTGGCAGTGTAACTTGACAAACATCAGCTGTATCCACCAGCTCTGTGCCTCCTGGTAGCTCTGTATGGACAGTTTGAACCATTATTTGGCAGTGTAACTTGACAAACATCAGTTGTATCCACCAGCTCTGTTCCTCCTGGTACCTCCGTATGGAGAGTTTGATCCTTTAACTTGGCAGTGTATTTTGACAAACATCAGCTGTATCCACCACCACTGTGCCTCCTGGTAGTTCTGAATGGAGAGTTTGAACCATTTACTTGGCAGTGTAACTTGACAAACATCAGCTGTATTCACCAGCTCCGTGCCTCCTGGTAGCTCTGTATGGAGAGTTTGAACCTTTTACTTGGCAGTGTAACTTGACAAATATCAGCTGTATCCACCAGCTCAGTGCCTCCTGGTAGCTCTATATGGAGAGTTTGAACCATTTACTTGGCAGTGTAACTTGACAAACTTCAGCTGTAACCACCAGCTCCGTGCATCCTGGTAGCTCTGTATGGAGAGTTTGGACCATTTACTTGGCAGTGTAACTTGACATACATCGGCTGTATCCACCAGCTCAGTGCCTCCTGGTAGCTCTGTATGGAGAGTTTGAACCATTTAATTGGCGGAGTATCTTGACAAACATCAGCTGTAACCACCAGCTCTGTGCCTCCTGGTAGCTCTGTATGGAGAGTTCGAACCATTTACTTGGCAGTGTATCTTGACAAACATCAGCTGTATCCACCAGCTCTGTGCCTCCTGTTAGCTCTGTATGGAGAGTTTGAACCATTTACTTGGCAGTGTAACTTGACAAACATCAGCTGTATCCACCAGCTCTGTGCCTCCTGGTAGTTCTGTATGGAGAGTTTGAACCATTTACTTGGCAGTGTAACTTGACAAATATCAGCTGTATCCACCAGCTCTGTGCCTCCTGGTAGCTCTGTATGGAGAGTTTGATCCATTTACTTGGCAGTGTAACTTAACAAACATCAGCTGTATCCATCAGCTCTGTGCCTCCTGGTAGCTCTGTATGGAGAGTTTGAACCATTTACATGGCAGTGTAACTTGACAAACATCAGCTGTATCCACCAGCTCAGTGCCTCCTGATAGGTCTGTATGGAGAATTTGAACCATTTACTTGGCACTGTAACTTGACAAAAATCAGCTGTATCCACCAGCTCTGTGCCTCCTGGTAGTTCTGTATGGAGAGTTTGAACCATTTACTTGGCAGTGTAACTTGACAAATATCAGCAGTATCCACCACCTCTGTGCCTCCTGGTAGCTCTGTATGGAGAGTTAGAACCATTTACTTGGCAGTGTAACTTGACAAATTTCAGCTGTATCCACCAGCTCTGTGCATCCTGGTAGCTCTGTATGGAGAGTTCGAACCATTTACTTGGCAGTGTATCTTGACAAACATCAGCTGTATCCACCAGCTCTGTGCCTCCTGTTAGCTCTGTATGGAGAGTTTGAACCATTTACTTGGCAGTGTAACTTGACAAACATCAGCTGTATCCACCAGCTCTGTGCCTCCTGGTAGTTCTGTATGGAGAGTTTGAACCATTTACTTGGCAGTGTAACTTGACCAATATCAGCTGTATCCACCAGCTCTGTGCCTCCTGGTAGTTCTGTACGGAGAGTTTGAACCATTTACATGGCAGCGTAACTTGACAAACATCAGCTGTATCCACCAGCTCTGTGCCTCCTGGTAGCTCTGTATGGAGAGTTTGAACCATTTACTTGGCAGTGTAACTTGACAAACATCAGCTCTATCCACCAGCTCTGTGCCTCCTGGTAGCTCTGTATGGAGAGTTTGAACCTTTTACTTGGCAGTGTAACTTGACAAACATCAGCTGTATCCACCAGCTCAGTGCCTCCTGGAAGCTCTCTATGGAGAGTTTGAACCATTTACTTGGCAGTTTAACTTGACAAATATCAGCTCTATCCACCAGCTCAGTGCCTCCTGGTAGCTCTATATGGAGAGTTTGAACCATTTACTTGGCAGTGTAACTTGACAAACTTCAGCTGTAACCACCAGCTCCGTGCATCCTGGTAGCTCTGTATGGAGAGTTTGGACCATTTACTTGGCAGTGTAACGTGACATACATCGGCTGTATCCACCAGCTCAGTGCCTCCTGGTAGCTCTGTATGGAGAGTTTGAACCATTTACTTGGCAGTGTAACTTGACAAACTTCAGCTGTATCCACCAGCTCAGTGCCTCCTAGTAGCTCTGTATGGAGAGTTTGAACCATTTACATGGCAGTGTAACTTGATAAACATCAGCCTTATCCATTAGCTCTGTGGCTCCTGGTAGCTCTGTATGGAGAGTTTGAACCATTTACTTGGCAGTGTAACTTGACAAATATCAGCTGTATTCACCAGGTCTGTGGCTCCTGGTAGCTTTGTATGGAGAGTTTGAACCATTTACTTGGCAGTGTAACTTGACAAACATCAGCTGTATCCACCAGCTCAGGCCTCCTGGTAGCTCTGTATGTAAGGTTTGAACCATTTACTTGGCAGTGAAACCTGACAAACATAAGCTGTATCCACCAGCTGTGTGCCTCCTGGTAGCTCTGTATGAAGAGTTTGAACCATTTACCTGGCAGTATAACTTGAAAAACAACAGCTGTATCCACCAGCTCTGTGCCTCCTGGTAGCTCTGTATGGAGAGATTGAACCATTTACTTGACAGTGTAACTTGACAAACATCAGCTGTATCCACCAGGTCAGTGCCTCCTGGTAGCTCTGTATGGAAAGTTTGAACCTTTTACTTGGCAGTGTAAATTGACAAACATCAGCTGTATCCACCCTGTCTGCGCCTCCTGGTAGCTCTGTATGGAGAGTTTGAACCATTTACATGGCAGTGAAAATTGACAAACTTCAGCTGTATCCACGAGCTCTGTGCCTCCTGGTAGTTCTGTATGGAGAGTTTGAACTATTTACTTGGCAGTGTAACTTGACAAACATCAGCTGTATCCACCAGCTCAGTGCCTCCAGGTAGCTCTGTATGGAGAGTTTGAACCATTTACTTGGCAGTGTAACTTGACAAACATCAGCTGTATCCACTAGCTCAGTGCCTCCTGGTAGCTCTGTATGGAGAGTTTGAACCATTTACTTGGCAGTGTAGCTTGAGAAACATCAGCTGTATCCACCAGCCCAGTGCCTCCTGGTAGCTCTGTATGGAGAGTTTGAACCATTTACTTGGCAGTGTAACATGACAAACATCAGCTGAATCCACCAGCTCTGTGCCTCCTGGTAACTCTGTATGGAGAGTTTGAACCATTTACTTGGCAGTGTAACTTGAAAAACATCAGCTGTATCCACCAGCTCAGTGCCTCCTGGTAGTTCTGTATGGAGAGTTTGAACCATTTACTTGGCAGTGTAACTTGACAAACATCAGCTGTATCCACCAGCTCAGTGCCTCCTGGTAGTTCTGTATGGAGAGTTTGAACCATTTACTTGGCAGTGTAACTTGACAAACTTCATCTGTATCCACCAGCTCTGTGCCTCCTGGTAGTTCTGTATGGAGAGTTTGAAACATTTACTTGGCAGTGTAACTTGACAAACATCAGCTATATCCACCAGCTCTGTGCCTCCTGGTGACTCTGTATGGAGAGTTTGAACCATTTACTTGGCAGTGTAACTTGACAAACATCAGCTGTATCCACCAGCTCTGTGCCTCCTGGTAGCTCTGTATGGAGAGCTTGAACCATTAACTTGGCAGTGTAACTTGACAAACATCAGCTGTATCCACCAGCTCTGTGCCTCCTGGTAGCTCTCTATGGAGGGTTTGAACCATTTATTTGGCACTGTAACTTGACAAACATCAGCTGTATCCACCAGCTCTGTGCCTCCTGGTAGCTCTGTATAGGTAAATTGATCCATTTTCTTGGCAGTGTAACTTGACAAACATCAGCTGTATCCACCAGCACTGTGCCTCCTGGTAGTTCTGTATGGAGAGTTTGAACCATTTACTTGGCAGTGTAACTTGACAAATATCAGCTGTATCCACCAGCTCTGTGCCTCCTGGTAGCTCTGTATGGAGAATTTGAACCATTTACTTGGCAGTGTAACTTGATAAACATCAGCTGTATCCACCAGCTCTGTGCCACCTGGTAGTTCTGTACGGAGAATTTGAACCATTTACTTGGCAGTGCAACTTGACAAACATCAGCTGTATCCACCAGCACAGTGCCTCCTGGTAGTTCTGTATGGAGAGTTTGAACCATTTGCTTGGCAGTGTAACTTGACAAACATCAGCTGTATCCACCAGCTCAGTGCCTCCTGGTAGCTCTGTATGGAGAGTTTGAACCATTTACTTGGCAGTGTAAACTGACAAACATCAGCTGTATCCACCAGCTCTGTGCCTCCTGGTAGCTCTGTATGGAGAGTTTTAACCATTTACTTGGCAGTGTAACTTGACAAACATCAGCTGTATCCACCAGCCCAGTGCCTCCTGGTAGCTCTGTATGGAAAGATTGAACCATTTACATGGCAGTATAACTTGACAAACATCAGCTGTATCCACCAGCTCTGTGCCTCCTGGTAGCTCTGTAAGGAGAGTTTGAACCATTTACTTGGCAGTGTAACCCTACAAACTTCAGCTGTATACACCAGCTCTGTGCCTCCTGGTAGCTCTGTATCGAGAATTTGAACCATTTACTTGGCAGTGTAACTTGACAAACATCAGCTGTATCCACCAGCTCTGTGCCTCCTGGTAGCTCTGTATGGACAGTTTGAACCATTATTTGGCAGTGTAACTTGACAAACATCAGTTGTATCCACCAGCTCTGTTCCTCCTGGTACCTCCGTATGGAGAGTTTGATCCTTTAACTTGGCAGTGTATTTTGACAAACAGCAGCTGTATCCACCACCACTGTGCCTCCTGGTAGTTCTGAATGGAGAGTTTGAACCATTTACTTGGCAGTGTAACTTGACAAACATCAGCTGTATCCACCAGCTCTGTGCCTCCTGGTAGCTCTGTATGGAGAGTTTGAACCTTTTACTTGGCAGTGTAACTTGACAAATATCAGCTGTATCCACCAGCTCAGTGCCTCCTGGTAGCTCTATATGGAGAGTTTGAACCATTTACTTGGCAGTGTAACTTGACAAACTTCAGCTGTAACCACCAGCTCCGTGCATCCTGGTAGCTCTGTATGGAGAGTTTGGACCATTTACTTGGCAGTGTAACTTGACATACATCGGCTGTATCCACCAGCTCAGTGCCTCCTGGTAGCTCTGTATGGAGAGTTTGAACCATTTAATTGGCAGAGTAACTTGACAAACATCAGCTGTAACCACCAGCTCTGTGCCTCCTGGTAGCTCTGTATGGAGAGTTCGAACCATTTACTTGGCAGTGTATCTTGACAAACATCAGCTGTATCCACCAGCTCTGTGCCTCCTGTTAGCTCTGTATGGAGAGTTTGAACCATTTACTTGGCAGTGTAACTTGACAAACATCAGCTGTATCCACCAGCTCTGTGCCTCCTGGTAGTTCTGTATGGAGAGTTTGAACCATTTACTTGGCAGTGTAACTTGACAAATATCAGCTGTATCCACCAGCTCTGTGCCTCCTGGTAGCTCTGTATGGAGAGTTTGATCCATTTACTTGGCAGTGTAACTTAACAAACATCAGCTGTATCCATCAGCTCTGTGCCTCCTGGTAGCTCTGTATGGAGAGTTTGAACCATTTACATGGCAGTGTAACTTGACAAACATCAGCTGTATCCACCAGCTCAGTGCCTCCTGAAAGGTCTGTATGGAGAATTTGAACCATTTACTTGGCACTGTAACTTGACAAAAATCAGCTGTATCCACCAGCTCTGTGCCTCCTGGTAGTTCTGTATGGAGAGTTTGAACCATTTACTTGGCAGTGTAACTTGACAAACATCAGCAGTATCCACCACCTCTGTGCCTCCTGGTAGCTCTGTATGGAGAGTTAGAACCATTTACTTGGCAGTGTAACTTGACAAATTTCAGCTGTATCCACCAGCTCTGTGCATCCTGGTAGCTCTGTATGGAGAGTTTGAACCATTTACTTGGCAGTGTAACTTGACAAACTTCAGCTGTATCCACCAGGTCTGTGCCTCCTGGTAGCTCTGTATGGAGAGTTTGAACCATTTACTTGGCAGTGTAACTTGACAAACATCAGCTGTATCCGCCCTGTCTGCGCCTCCTGGTAGCTCTGTATGGAGAGTTTGAACCATTTACATGGCAGTGAAAATTGACAAACTTCAGCTGTATCCACCAGCTCTGTGCCTCCTGGTAGTTCTGTATGGAGAGTTTGAACCATTTACTTGGCAGTGTAACTTGTCCAATATCAGCTGTATCCACCAGCTCTGTGCCTCCTGGTAGTTCTGTACGGAGAGTTTGAACCATTTACATGGCAGCGTAACTTGACAAACTTCAGCTGTATCCACCAGCTCTGTACCTCCTGGTAGCTCTGTATGGAGAGTTTGAACCGTTTACCTGGCAGTGTAACTTGACGAACATCAGCTGTATCCAGCAGCTCAGTGCCTCCTGGTAGTTCTGTATGGAGAGTTTGAACCACTCACTTGGCAGTGTAACTTGATAAACATCAGCTGTATGCACCAGCTCTGTGCCTCCTGGTAACTCTGTATGGAAAATTTGAACCATTTACTTGGCAGTGTAACATGAAAAATATCAGCTGTATCCACCAGCTCTGTGCCTGCTGGTAGCTCTGTATGGAAAGTTTGAACCATTTACTTGGCACTGTAACTTGAAAAACATCAGCTGTATCCACCTGCTCTGTGCCTCCTGGTAGCTCTGTATGGAGAGTTTGAACCATTTACTTGGCAGTGTAACTTTACAAACATCAGCTGTATTCACCAGCTCTGTGCCTCCTGGTAGCTCTGTATGGAGAGTTTGAACCACTTACTTGGCAGTGTAACTTGACAAATATCAGCTATATCCACCAGCTCTGTGCCTCCTGGTAGTTCAGTATGGAGAGTTTGAACCATTTACTTGGCAGTGTAACTTGACAAACATCAGCTGTATCCACCAGCTCTGTGCCTCCTGGTATTTCTGTATGGAGAGTTTGAACCTTTTACTTGGCAGTGTAACTTAACAAACATCAGCTGTATCCATCAGCTCTGTGCCTCCTGGTAGCTCTGTATGGAGAGTTTGAACCATTTACTTGGCAGTGTAACTTGACAAACATCAGCTGTATCCACCAGCTCAGTGCCTCCTGGTATCTCTGTATGGAGAGTTTGAACCATTTACTTGGCACTGTAACTTGACAAAAATCAGCTGTATCCACCAGCTCTGTGCCTCCTGGTAGTTCTGTATGGAGAGTTTGAACCATTTACTTGGCAGTGTAACTTGACAAACATCAGCTGTATCCACCAGCTCTGTGCCTCCTGGTAGCTCTGTATGGAGAGTTTGAACCATTTACTTGGCAGTGTAACTTGACAAATTTCAGCTGTATCCACCAGCTCTGTGCCTCCTGGTAGCTCTGTATGGAGAGTTTGTACCATTTACTTGGCAGTGTAACTTGACAAACTTCAGCTGTATCCACCAGGTCTGTGCCTCCTGGTAGCTCTGTATGGAGAGTTTGAACCATTTACTTGGCAGTGTAACTTGACAAACATCAGCTCTATCCACCAGCTCTGTGCCTCCTGGTAGCTCTGTATGGAGAGTTTGAACCTTTTACTTGGCAGTGTAACTTGACAAACATCAGCTGTATCCACCAGCTCAGTGCCTCCTGGAAGCTCTCTATGGAGAGTTTGAACCATTTACTTGGCAGTTTAACTTGACAAATATCAGCTCTATCCACCAGCTCAGTGCCTCCTGGTAGCTCTATATGGAGAGTTTGAACCATTTACTTGGCAGTGTAACTTGACAAACTTCAGCTGTAACCACCAGCTCCGTGCATCCTGGTAGCTCTGTATGGAGAGTTTGGACCATTTACTTGGCAGTGTAACGTGACATACATCGGCTGTATCCACCAGCTCAGTGCCTCCTGGTAGCTCTGTATGGAGAGTTTGAACCATTTACTTGGCAGTGTAACTTGACAAACTTCAGCTGTATCCACCAGCTCAGTGCCTCCTAGTAGCTCTGTATGGAGAGTTTGAACCATTTACATGGCAGTGTAACTTGATAAACATCAGCCTTATCCATTAGCTCTGTGGCTCCTGGTAGCTCTCTATGGAGAGTTTGAACCATTTACTTGGCAGTGTAACTTGACAAATATCAGCTGTATTCACCAGGTCTGTGGCTCCTGGTAGCTTTGTATGGAGAGTTTGAACCATTTACTTGGCAGTGTAACTTGACAAACATCAGCTGTATCCACCAGCTCAGGCCTCCTGGTAGCTCTGTATGTAAGGTTTGAACCATTTACTTGGCAGTGAAACCTGACAAACATAAGCTGTATCCACCAGCTGTGTGCCTCCTGGTAGCTCTGTATGAAGAGTTTGAACCATTTACCTGGCAGTATAACTTGAAAAACAACAGCTGTATCCACCAGCTCTGTGCCTCCTGGTAGCTCTGTATGGAGAGATTGAACCATTTACTTGACAGTGTAACTTGACAAACATCAGCTGTATCCACCAGGTCAGTGCCTCCTGGTAGCTCTGTATGGAAAGTTTGAACCTTTTACTTGGCAGTGTAAATTGACAAACATCAGCTGTATCCACCCTGTCTGCGCCTCCTGGTAGCTCTGTATGGAGAGTTTGAACCATTTACATGGCAGTGAAAATTGACAAACTTCAGCTGTATCCACCAGCTCTGTGCCTCCTGGTAGTTCTGTATGGAGAGTTTGAACTATTTACTTGGCAGTGTAACTTGACAAACATCAGCTGTATCCACCAGCTCAGTGCCTCCAGGTAGCTCTGTATGGAGAGTTTGAACCATTTACTTGGCAGTGTAACTTGACAAACATCAGCTGTATCCACTAGCTCAGTGCCTCCTGGTAGCTCTGTATGGAGAGTTTGAACCATTTACTTGGCAGTGTAGCTTGAGAAACATCAGCTGTATCCACCAGCCCAGTGCCTCCTGGTAGCTCTGTATGGAGAGTTTGAACCATTTACTTGGCAGTGTAACATGACAAACATCAGCTGTATCCACCAGCTCTGTGCCTCCTGGTAACTCTGTATGGAGAGTTTGAACCATTTACTTGGCAGTGTAACTTGAAAAACATCAGCTGTATCCACCAGCTCAGTGCCTCCTGGTAGTTCTGTATGGAGAGTTTGAACCATTTACTTGGCAGTGTAACTTGACAAACATCAGCTGTATCCACCAGCTCAGTGCCTCCTGGTAGTTCTGTATGGAGAGTTTGAACCATTTACTTGGCAGTGTAACTTGACAAACTTCATCTGTATCCACCAGCTCTGTGCCTCCTGGTAGTTCTGTATGGAGAGTTTGAAACATTTACTTGGCAGTGTAACTTGACAAACATCAGCTATATCCACCAGCTCTGTGCCTCCTGGTGACTCTGTATGGAGAGTTTGAACCATTTACTTGGCAGTGTAACTTGACAAACATCAGCTGTATCCACCAGCTCTGTGCCTCCTGGTAGCTCTGTATGGAGAGCTTGAACCATTAACTTGGCAGTGTAACTTGACAAACATCAGCTGTATCCACCAGCTCTGTGCCTCCTGGTAGCTCTCTATGGAGGGTTTGAACCATTTATTTGGCACTGTAACTTGACAAACATCAGCTGTATCCACCAGCTCTGTGCCTCCTGGTAGCTCTGTATAGGTAAATTGATCCATTTTCTTGGCAGTGTAACTTGACAAACATCAGCTGTATCCACCAGCACTGTGCCTCCTGGTAGTTCTGTATGGAGAGTTTGAACCATTTACTTGGCAGTGTAACTTGACAAATATCAGCTGTATCCACCAGCTCTGTGCCTCCTGGTAGCTCTGTATGGAGAATTTGAACCATTTACTTGGCAGTGTAACTTGATAAACATCAGCTGTATCCACCAGCTCTGTGCCACCTGGTAGTTCTGTACGGAGAATTTGAACCATTTACTTGGCAGTGCAACTTGACAAACATCAGCTGTATCCACCAGCACAGTGCCTCCTGGTAGTTCTGTATGGAGAGTTTGAACCATTTGCTTGGCAGTGTAACTTGACAAACATCAGCTGTATCCACCAGCTCAGTGCCTCCTGGTAGCTCTGTATGGAGAGTTTGAACCATTTACTTGGCAGTGTAAACTGACAAACATCAGCTGTATCCACCAGCTCTGTGCCTCCTGGTAGCTCTGTATGGAGAGTTTTAACCATTTACTTGGCAGTGTAACTTGACAAACATCAGCTGTATCCACCAGCCCAGTGCCTCCTGGTAGCTCTGTATGGAAAGATTGAACCATTTACATGGCAGTATAACTTGACAAACATCAGCTGTATCCACCAGCTCTGTGCCTCCTGGTAGCTCTGTAAGGAGAGTTTGAACCATTTACTTGGCAGTGTAACCCTACAAACTTCAGCTGTATACACCAGCTCTGTGCCTCCTGGTAGCTCTGTATCGAGAATTTGAACCATTTACTTGGCAGTGTAACTTGACAAACATCAGCTGTATCCACCAGCTCTGTGCCTCCTGGTAGCTCTGTATGGACAGTTTGAACCATTATTTGGCAGTGTAACTTGACAAACATCAGTTGTATCCACCAGCTCTGTTCCTCCTGGTACCTCCGTATGGAGAGTTTGATCCTTTAACTTGGCAGTGTATTTTGACAAACAGCAGCTGTATCCACCACCACTGTGCCTCCTGGTAGTTCTGAATGGAGAGTTTGAACCATTTACTTGGCAGTGTAACTTGACAAACATCAGCTGTATCCACCAGCTCTGTGCCTCCTGGTAGCTCTGTATGGAGAGTTTGAACCTTTTACTTGGCAGTGTAACTTGACAAATATCAGCTGTATCCACCAGCTCAGTGCCTCCTGGTAGCTCTATATGGAGAGTTTGAACCATTTACTTGGCAGTGTAACTTGACAAACTTCAGCTGTAACCACCAGCTCCGTGCATCCTGGTAGCTCTGTATGGAGAGTTTGGACCATTTACTTGGCAGTGTAACTTGACATACATCGGCTGTATCCACCAGCTCAGTGCCTCCTGGTAGCTCTGTATGGAGAGTTTGAACCATTTAATTGGCAGAGTAACTTGACAAACATCAGCTGTAACCACCAGCTCTGTGCCTCCTGGTAGCTCTGTATGGAGAGTTCGAACCATTTACTTGGCAGTGTATCTTGACAAACATCAGCTGTATCCACCAGCTCTGTGCCTCCTGTTAGCTCTGTATGGAGAGTTTGAACCATTTACTTGGCAGTGTAACTTGACAAACATCAGCTGTATCCACCAGCTCTGTGCCTCCTGGTAGTTCTGTATGGAGAGTTTGAACCATTTACTTGGCAGTGTAACTTGACAAATATCAGCTGTATCCACCAGCTCTGTGCCTCCTGGTAGCTCTGTATGGAGAGTTTGATCCATTTACTTGGCAGTGTAACTTAACAAACATCAGCTGTATCCATCAGCTCTGTTCCTCCTGGTAGCTCTGTATGGAGAGTTTGAACCATTTACATGGCAGTGTAACTTGACAAACATCAGCTGTATCCACCAGCTCAGTGCCTCCTGATAGGTCTGTATGGAGAATTTGAACCATTTACTTGGCACTGTAACTTGACAAAAATCAGCTGTATCCACCAGCTCTGTGCCTCCTGGTAGTTCTGTATGGAGAGTTTGAACCATTTACTGGGCAGTGTAACTTGACAAACATCAGCAGTATCCACCACCTCTGTGCCTCCTGGTAGCTCTGTATGGAGAGTTAGAACCATTTACTTGGCAGTGTAACTTGACAAATTTCAGCTGTATCCACCAGCTCTGTGCATCCTGGTAGCTCTGTATGGAGAGTTTGAACCATTTACTTGGCAGTGTAACTTGACAAACTTCAGCTGTATCCACCAGGTCTGTGCCTCCTGGTAGCTCTGTATGGAGAGTTTGAACCATTTACTTGGCAGTGTAACTTGACAAACATCAGCTGTATCCGCCCTGTCTGCGCCTCCTGGTAGCTCTGTATGGAGAGTTTGAACCATTTACATGGCAGTGAAAATTGACAAACTTCAGCTGTATCCACCAGCTCTGTGCCTCCTGGTAGTTCTGTATGGAGAGTTTGAACCATTTACTTGACAGTGTAACTTGTCCAATATCAGCTGTATCCACCAGCTCTGTGCCTCCTGGTAGTTCTGTACGGAGAGTTTGAACCATTTACATGGCAGCGTAACTTGACAAACTTCAGCTGTATCCACCAGCTCTGTACCTCCTGGTAGCTCTGTATGGAGAGTTTGAACCGTCTACCTGGCAGTGTAACTTGACGAACATCAGCTGTATCCACCAGCTCAGTGCCTCCTGGTAGTTCTGTATGGAGAGTTTGAACCACTCACTTGGCAGTGTAACTTGATAAACATCAGCTGTATGCACCAGCTCTGTGCCTCCTGGTAACTCTGTATGGAAAATTTGAACCATTTACTTGGCAGTGTAACATGAAAAATATCAGCTGTATCCACCAGCTCTGTGCCTGCTGGTAGCTCTGTATGGAAAGTTTGAACCATTTACTTGGCACTGTAACTTGAAAAACATCAGCTGTATCCACCTGCTCTGTGCCTCCTGGTAGCTCTGTATGGAGAGTTTGAACCATTTACTTGGCAGTGTAACTTTACAAACATCAGCTGTATTCACCAGCTCTGTGCCTCCTGGTAGCTCTGTATGGAGAGTTTGAACCACTTACTTGGCAGTGTAACTTGACAAATATCAGCTATATCCACCAGCTCTGTGCCTCCTGGTAGTTCAGTATGGAGAGTTTGAACCATTTACTTGGCAGTGTAACTTGACAAACATCAGCTGTATCCACCAGCTCTGTGCCTCCTGGTAGCTCTGTATAGGTAAATTGATCCATTTTCTTGGCAGTGTAACTTGACAAACATCAGCTGTATCCACCAGCACTGTGCCTCCTGGTAGTTCTGTATGGAGAGTTTGAACCATTTACTTGGCAGTGTAACTTGACAAACATCAGCTGTATCCACCAGCTCAGTGCCTCCTGGTAGTTCTGTATGGAGAGTTTGAACCATTTACTTGGCAGTGTAACTTGACAAACTTCATCTGTATCCACCAGCTCTGTGCCTCCTGGTAGTTCTGTATGGAGAGTTTGAAACATTTACTTGGCAGTGTAACTTGACAAACATCAGCTATATCCACCAGCTCTGTGCCTCCTGGTGACTCTGTATGGAGAGTTTGAACCATTTACTTGGCAGTGTAACTTGACAAACATCAGCTGTATCCACCAGCTCTGTGCCTCCTGGTAGCTCTGTATGGAGAGCTTGAACCATTAACTTGGCAGTGTAACTTGACAAACATCAGCTGTATCCACCAGCTCTGTGCCTCCTGGTAGCTCTCTATGGAGGGTTTGAACCATTTATTTGGCACTGTAACTTGACAAACATCAGCTGTATCCACCAGCTCTGTGCCTCCTGGTAGCTCTGTATAGGTAAATTGATCCATTTGCTTGGCAGTGTAACTTGACAAACATCAGCTGTATCCACCAGCACTGTGCCTCCTGGTAGTTCTGTATGGAGAGTTTGAACCATTTACTTGGCAGTGTAACTTGACAAATATCAGCTGTATCCACCAGCTCTGTGCCTCCTGGTAGCTCTGTATGGAGAATTTGAACCATTTACTTGGCAGTGTAACTTGATAAACATCAGCTGTATCCACCAGCTCTGTGCCACCTGGTAGTTCTGTACGGAGAATTTGAACCATTTACTTGGCAGTGCAACTTGACAAACATCAGCTGTATCCACCAGCACAGTGCCTCCTGGTAGTTCTGTATGGAGAGTTTGAACCATTTGCTTGGCAGTGTAACTTGACAAACATCAGCTGTATCCACCAGCTCAGTGCCTCCTGGTAGCTCTGTATGGAGAGTTTGAACCATTTACTTGGCAGTGTAAACTGACAAACATCAGCTGTATCCACCAGCTCTGTGCCTCCTGGTAGCTCTGTATGGAGAGTTTTAACCATTTACTTGGCAGTGTAACTTGACAAACATCAGCTGTATCCACCAGCCCAGTGCCTCCTGGTAGCTCTGTATGGAAAGATTGAACCATTTACATGGCAGTATAACTTGACAAACATCAGCTGTATCCACCAGCTCTGTGCCTCCTGGTAGCTCTGTAAGGAGAGTTTGAACCATTTACTTGGCAGTGTAACCCTACAAACTTCAGCTGTATACACCAGCTCTGTGCCTCCTGGTAGCTCTGTATCGAGAATTTGAACCATTTACTTGGCAGTGTAACTTGACAAACATCAGCTGTATCCACCAGCTCTGTGCCTCCTGGTAGCTCTGTATGGACAGTTTGAACCATTATTTGGCAGTGTAACTTGACAAACATCAGTTGTATCCACCAGCTCTGTTCCTCCTGGTACCTCCGTATGGAGAGTTTGATCCTTTAACTTGGCAGTGTATTTTGACAAACAGCAGCTGTATCCACCACCACTGTGCCTCCTGGTAGTTCTGAATGGAGAGTTTGAACCATTTACTTGGCAGTGTAACTTGACAAACATCAGCTGTATCCACCAGCTCTGTGCCTCCTGGTAGCTCTGTATGGAGAGTTTGAACCTTTTACTTGGCAGTGTAACTTGACAAATATCAGCTGTATCCACCAGCTCAGTGCCTCCTGGTAGCTCTATATGGAGAGTTTGAACCATTTACTTGGCAGTGTAACTTGACAAACTTCAGCTGTAACCACCAGCTCCGTGCATCCTGGTAGCTCTGTATGGAGAGTTTGGACCATTTACTTGGCAGTGTAACTTGACATACATCGGCTGTATCCACCAGCTCAGTGCCTCCTGGTAGCTCTGTATGGAGAGTTTGAACCATTTAATTGGCAGAGTAACTTGACAAACATCAGCTGTAACCACCAGCTCTGTGCCTCCTGGTAGCTCTGTATGGAGAGTTCGAACCATTTACTTGGCAGTGTATCTTGACAAACATCAGCTGTATCCACCAGCTCTGTGCCTCCTGTTAGCTCTGTATGGAGGGTTTGAACCATTTACTTGGCAGTGTAACTTGACAAACATCAGCTGTATCCACCAGCTCTGTGCCTCCTGGTAGTTCTGTATGGAGAGTTTGAACCATTTACTTGGCAGTGTAACTTGACAAATATCAGCTGTATCCACCAGCTCTGTGCCTCCTGGTAGCTCTGTATGGAGAGTTTGATCCATTTACTTGGCAGTGTAACTTAACAAACATCAGCTGTATCCATCAGCTCTGTGCCTCCTGGTAGCTCTGTATGGAGAGTTTGAACCATTTACATGGCAGTGTAACTTGACAAACATCAGCTGTATCCACCAGCTCAGTGCCTCCTGATAGGTCTGTATGGAGAATTTGAACCATTTACTTGGCACTGTAACTTGACAAAAATCAGCTGTATCCACCAGCTCTGTGCCTCCTGGTAGTTCTGTATGGAGAGTTTGAACCATTTACTTGGCAGTGTAACTTGACAAACATCAGCAGTATCCACCACCTCTGTCCCTCCTGGTAGCTCTGTATGGAGAGTTAGAACCATTTACTTGGCAGTGTAACTTGACAAATTTCAGCTGTATCCACCAGCTCTGTGCATCCTGGTAGCTCTGTATGGAGAGTTTGAACCATTTACTTGGCAGTGTAACTTGACAAACTTCAGCTGTATCCACCAGGTCTGTGCCTCCTGGTAGCTCTGTATGGAGAGTTTGGACCATTTACTTGGCAGTGTAACTTGACAAACATCAGCTGTATCCGCCCTGTCTGCGCCTCCTGGTAGCTCTGTATGGAGAGTTTGAACCATTTACATGGCAGTGAAAATTGACAAACTTCAGCTGTATCCACCAGCTCTGTGCCTCCTGGTAGTTCTGTATGGAGAGTTTGAACCATTTACTTGGCAGTGTAACTTGTCCAATATCAGCTGTATCCACCAGCTCTGTGCCTCCTGGTAGTTCTGTACGGAGAGTTTGAACCATTTACATGGCAGCGTAGCTTGACAAACTTCAGCTGTATCCACCAGCTCTGTACCTCCTGGTAGCTCTGTATGGAGAGTTTGAACCGTCTACCTGGCAGTGTAACTTGACGAACATCAGCTGTATCCACCAGCTCAGTGCCTCCTGGTAGTTCTGTATGGAGAGTTTGAACCACTCACTTGGCAGTGTAACTTGATAAACATCAGCTGTATGCACCAGCTCTGTGCCTCCTGGTAACTCTGTATGGAAAATTTGAACCATTTACTTGGCAGTGTAACATGAAAAATATCAGCTGTATCCACCAGCTCTGTGCCTGCTGGTAGCTCTGTATGGAAAGTTTGAACCATTTACTTGGCACTGTAACTTGAAAAACATCAGCTGTATCCACCTGCTCTGTGCCTCCTGGTAGCTCTGTATGGAGAGTTTGAACCATTTACTTGGCAGTGTAACTTTACAAACATCAGCTGTATTCACCAGCTCTGTGCCTCCTGGTAGCTCTGTATGGAGAGTTTGAACCACTTACTTGGCAGTGTAACTTGACAAATATCAGCTATATCCACCAGCTCTGTGCCTCCTGGTAGTTCAGTATGGAGAGTTTGAACCATTTACTTGGCAGTGTAACTTGACAAACATCAGCTGTATCCACCAGCTCTGTGCCTCCTGGTAGTTCTGTATGGAGAGTTTGAACCTTTTACTTGGCAGTGTAACTTAACAAACATCAGCTGTATCCATCAGCTCTGTGCCTCCTGGTAGCTCTGTATGGAGAGTTTGAACCATTTACTTGGCAGTGTAACTTGAAAAACATCAGCTGTATCCACCAGCTCAGTGCCTCCTGGTATCTCTGTATGGAGAGTTTGAACCATTTACTTGGCACTGTAACTTGACAAAAATCAGCTGTATCCACCAGCTCTGTGCCTCCTGGTAGTTCTGTATGGAGAGTTTGAACCATTTACTTGGCAGTGTAACTTGACAAACATCAGCTGTATCCACCAGCTCTGTGCCTCCTGGTAGCTCTGTATGGAGAGTTTGAACCATTTACTTGGCAGTGTAACTTGACAAATTTCAGCTGTATCCACCAGCTCTGTGCCTCCTGGTAGCTCTGTATGGAGAGTTTGTACCATTTACTTGGCAGTGTAACTTGACAAACTTCAGCTGTATCCACCAGGTCTGTGCCTCCTGGTAGCTCTGTATGGAGAGTTTGAACCATTTACTTGGCAGTGTAACTTGACAAACATCAGCTGTATCCGCCCTCTGTGCGCCTCCTGGTAGTTCTGTATGGAGAGTTTGAACCATTTACTTGGCAGTGTAACTTGACAAAGTTCATCTGTATCCACCAGCTCTGTGCCTCCTGGTAGTTCTGTATGGAGAACTTGAAACATTTACTTGGCAGTGTAACTTGACAAACATCAGCTATATCCACCAGCTCTGTGCCTCCTGGTAGCTCTGTATGGAGAGTTTGAACCATTTACTTGGCAGTGTAACTTGACAAACATCAGCTGTATCCACCAGCTCTGTGCCTCCTGGTAGCTCTGTATGGAGAGTTTGAACCATTTACTTGGCAGTGTAACTTGACAAACATCAGCTCTATCCACCAGCTCTGTGCCTCCTGGTAGCTCTCTATGGAGAGTTTGAACCATTTAATTGGCAGTGTAACTTAACAAACATCAGTTGTATCCACCAGCTCTGTGCCTCCTGGTAGCTCTGTATGGAGAGTTTGAACCATTTACAAGGCAGTGAAAATTGACAAACTTCAGCTGTATCCACCAGGTCTGTGCCTCCTGGTAGTTCTGTATGGAGAGTTTGAACCATTTACTTGGCAGTGTAACTTGACCAATATCAGCTGTATCCACCAGCTCTGTGCCTCCTGGTAGCTCTGTATGGAGAGTTTGAACCATTTACATGGCAGCGTAACTTGACAAACTTCAGCTGTATCCACCAGCTCTGTACCTCCTGGTAGCTCTGTATGGAGAGTTTGAACCGTCTACTTGGCAGTGTAACTGGTCGAACATCAGCTGTATCCACCAGCTCAGTGCCTCCTGGTAGTTCTGTATGGAGAGTTTGAACCACTCACTTGGCTGTGTAACTTGATAAACATCAGCTGTTTACACCAGCTCTGTGCCTCCTGGTAGCTCTGTATGGAAAGTTTGAACAATTTACTTGGCAGTGTAACTTGAAAAACATCAGCTGTATCCACCAGCTCTGTGCCTCCTGGTAGCTCTGTATGGAGAGTTTGAACCATTTACTCGGCACTGTAACTTGACAATCATCAGCTGTATCCACCAGCTCGGTGCCTCCTGGTAGCTCTGTATGGAGAGTTTGAACTATTTACTTGGCAGTGTAACTTGAAAAACATCACCTGTATCCACCAGCTCTGTGTCTCCTGGTAGTTCTGTACGGAGAGTTTGAACCATTTACTTAGCAGTGTAACTTGAAAAACATCAGCTGTATCCACCAGCTCTGTGGCTCCTGGTAGCTCTGTATGGAGAGTTTGAACCATTTACTTGGCAGTGTAACTTGATAAACATCAGCTGTATGCACCAGCTCTGTGCTTCCTGGTAGCTCTGTATGGAGAGTTTGAACCACTTACTTGGCAGTGTAACTTGACAAATATCAGCTATATCCACCAGCTCTGTGCCTCCTGGTAGTTCAGTATGGAGAGTTTGAACCATTTACTTGGCAGTGTAACTTGACAAACATCAGCTGTATCCACCAGCTCTGTGCCTCCTGGTAGTTCTGTATGGAGAGTTTGAACCTTTTACTTGGCAGTGTAACTTAACAAACATCAGCTGTATCCATCAGCTCTGTGCCTCCTGGTAGCTCTGTATGGAGAGTTTGAACCATTTACTTGGCAGTTTAACGTGACAAACATCAGCTGTATCCACCAGCTCAGTGCCTCCTGGTATCTCTGTATGGAGAGTTTGAACCATTTACTTGGCACTGTAACTTGACAAAAATCAGCTGTATCCACCAGCTCTGTGCCTCCTGGTAGTTCTGTATGGAGAGTTTGAACCATTTACTTGGCAGTGTAACTTGACAAACATCAGCTGTATCCACCAGCTCTGTGCCTCCTGGTAGCTCTGTATGGAGAGTTTGAACCATTTACTTGGCAGTGTAACTTGACAAATTTCAGCTGTATCCACCAGCTCTGTGCCTCCTGGTAGCTCTGTATGGAGAGTTTGAACCATTTACTTGGCAGTGTAACTTGACAAACTTCAGCTGTATCCACCAGGTCTGTGCCTCCTGGTAGCTCTGTATGGAGAGTTTGAACCATTTACTTGGCAGTGTAACTTGACAAACATCAGCTGTATCCGCCCTCTCTGCGCCTCCTGGTAGTTCTGTATGGAGAGTTTGAACCATTTACTTGGCAGTGTAACTTGATAAAGTTCATCTGTATCCACCAGCTCTGTGCCTCCTGGTAGTTCTGTATGGAGAACTTGAAACATTTACTTGGCAGTGTAACTTGACAAACATCAGCTATATCCACCAGCTCTGTGCCTCCTGGTAGCTCTGTATGGAGAGTTTGAACCATTTACTTGGCAGTGTAACTTGACAAACATCAGCTGTATCCACCAGCTCTGTGCCTCCTGGTAGCTCTGTATGGAGAGTTTGAACCATTTACTTGGCAGTGTAACTTGACAAACATCAGCTCTATCCACCAGCTCTGTGCCTCCTGGTAGCTCTGTATGGAGAGTTAGAACCATTTACTTGGCAGTGTAACTTAACAAACATCAGTTGTATCCACCAGCTCTGTGCCTCCTGGTAGCTCTGTATGGAGAGTTTGAACCATTTACAAGGCAGTGAAAATTGACAAACTTCAGCTGTATCCCCCAGGTCTGTGCCACCTGGTAGTTCTGTATGGAGAGTTTGAACCATTTACTTGGCAGTGTAACTTGACCAATATCAGCTGTATCCACCAGCTCTGTGCCTCCTGGTAGCTCTGTATGGAGAGTTTGAACCATTTACATGGCAGCGTAACTTGACAAACTTCAGCTGTATCCACCAGCTCTGTACCGCCTGGTAGCTCTGTATGGAGAGTTTGAACCGTCTACTTGGCAGTGTAACTGGTCGAACATCAGCTGTATCCACCAGCTCAGTGCCTCCTGGTAGTTCTGTATGGAGAGTTTGAACCACTCACTTGGCTGTGTAACTTGATAAACATCAGCTGTTTACACCAGCTCTGTGCCTCCTGGTAGCTCTGTATGGAAAGTTTGAACCATTTACTTGGCAGTGTAACTTGAAAAACATCAGCTGTATCCACCAGCTCTGTGCCTCCTGGTAGCTCTGTATGGAGAGTTTGAACCATTTACTCGGCACTGTAACTTGACAAACATCAGCTGTATCCACCAGCTCGGTGCCTCCTGGTAGCTCTGTATGGAGAGTTTGAACTATTTACTTGGCAGTGTAACTTGAAAAACAACACCTGTATCCACCAGCTCTGTTTCTCCTGGTAGTTCTGTACGGAGAGTTTGAACCATTTACTTAGCAGTGTAACTTGAAAAACATCAGCTGTATCCACCAGCTCTGTGGCTCCTGGTAGCTCTGTATGGAGAGTTTGAACCATTTACTTGGCAGTGTAACTTGAAAAACATCAGCTGTATCCACAAGCTCTGTGCCTCCTGGTAGCTCTGTATGGAGAGTTTGAACCATTTACTTGGCAGTGTAATTTGACAAACATCAGCTCTATCCACCAGCTTTGTGCCTCCTGGTAGCTCTCTATGGAGATTTTGAACCATTTACTTGGCAGTGTATTTTGACAAATATCAGCTGTATCTACCAGCTCTGTGCCCCCTGGTAGTTCTGTATGGAGAGTTTGAACCATTTACTTGGCAGTTTAACTCGACAAACATCAGCTGTATCCACCAGCTCTGTGCCTCCTGGTAGCTCTGTATGGAGAGTTTGAACCATTTACTTGGCAGTGTAACTTGACAAACATCAGTTGTATCCACCAGGTCAGTGCGTCCTGGTAGCTCTGTATGGAGAGTTTGAACCATTTACTTGGCAGTGTAACTTGAAAAATATCAGCTGTATCCACCAGCTCTGTGCCTCCTGGTAGCTCTGTATGGAGAGTTTGAACCTTTTACTTGGCAGTGTAACTTGACAAACATCAGCTGTATCCACCAGCTCTGTGCATCCTGGTAGCTCTGTATGGAGAGTTTGGACTATTTACTTGGCAGTGTAACTTGACATACATCGGCTGTATCCACCAGCTCAGTGCCTCCTGGTAGCTCTGTATGGAGAATTTGAACCATTTACGTGGCAGTGTAACTTGACAAACTTCAGCTGTATCCACCAGCTCCGTGCCTCCTGGTAGCTCTGTATGGAGAGTTTGAACCATTTACTTGGCAGTGTAACTTAACAAACATCAGTTGTATCCACCAGCTCTGTGCCTCCTGGTAGCTCTGTATGGAGAGATTGAACCATTTACTTGGCAGAGTAACTTGACAAACATCAGCTGTAACCACCAGCTCTGTGCCTCCTGGTAGCTCTGTATGGAGAGTTCGAACCATTTACTTGGCAGTGTATCTTGACAAACATCAGCTGTATCCACCAGCTCTGTGCCTCCTGTTAGCTCTGTATGGAGAGTTTGAACCATTTACTTGGCAGTGTAACTTGACAAACATCAGCTGTATCCACCAGCTCTGTGCCTCCTGGTAGTTCTGTATGGAGAGTATGAACCATTTACTTGGCAGTGTAAATTAACAAACATCAGCTGTATCCATCAGCTCTGTGCCTCCTGGTAGCTCTGTATGGAGAGTTTCAACCATTTACTTGGCAGTGTAACTTGACAAACATCAGCTGTATCCACCAGCTCAGTGCCTCCTGGTAGGTCTGAATGGAGAGTTTGAACCATTTACTTGGCACTGTAACTTGACAAAAATCAGCTGTATCCACCAGCTCTGTGCCTCCTGGTAGTTCTGTATGGAGAGTTTGAACCATTTACTTGGCAGTGTAACTTGACAAACATCAGCTGTATCCACCAGCTCTGTGCCTCCTGGTAGCTCTGTATGGAGAGTTTGAACCATTTACTTGGCAGTGTAACTTGACAAATTTCAGCTGTATCCACCAGCTCTGTGCCTACTGGTAGCTCTGCATGGAGAGTTTGAACCATTTACTTGGCAGTGAAATTTGACAAACTTCAGCTGTATCCACCAGGTCTGTGCCTCCTGGTAGCTCTGTATGGAGAGTTTGAACCATTTACTTGGCAGTGTAACTTGAAAAACATCAGCTGTATCCGCCCTCTCTGTGCCTCCTGGTAGCTCTGTATGGAGAGTTTGAACCATTTACATGGCAGTGATAATTGACAAACTTCAGCTGTATCCACCAGCTCTGTGCCTCCTGGTAGTTCTGTATGGAGAGTTTGAACCATTTACTTGGCAGTGTAACTTGACCAATATCAGCTGTATCCACCAGCTCTGTGCCTCCTGGTAGTTCTGTACGGAGAGTTTGAACCATTTACATGGCAGCGTAACTTGACAAACTTCAGCTGTATCCAACAGCTCTGTACCTCCTGGTAGCTCTGTATGGAGAGTTTGAACCGTCTACTTGGCAGTGTAACTTGACGAACATCAGCTGTATCCACCAGCTCAGTGCCTCCTGGTAGTTCTGTATGGAGAGTTTGAACCACTCACTTGGCAGTGTAACTTGATGAACATCAGCTGTATACACCAGCTCTGTGCCTCCTGGTAGCTCTGTATGGAAAGTTTGAACCATTTACTTGGCAGTGTAACTTGAAAAACATCAGCTGTATCCACCAGCTCTGTACCTCGTGGTAGCTCTTTATGGAGAGTTTGAACCATTTACTCGGCACTGTAACTTGACAAACATCAGCTGTATCCACCAGCTCGGTGCCTCCTGGTAGCTCTGTATGGAGAGTTTGAACTATTTACTTGGCAGTGTAACTTGAAAAACATCACCTGTATCCACCAGCTCTGTGTCTCCTGGTAGTTCTGTACGGAGAGTTTGAACAATTTACTTAGCAGTGTAACTTGAAAAACATCAGCTGTATCCACCAGCTCTGTGCCTCCTGGTAGCTCTGTATGGAGAGTTTGAACCATTTACTTGGCAGTGTAACTTGACAAACATCAGCTGTATCCACCAGCTCTGTGCCTCCTGGTAGCTCTCTATGGAGAGTTTGAACCATTTACTTGGCAGTGTATTTTGACAAATATCAGCTGTATCTACCAGCTCTGTGCTTCCTGGTAGTTCTGTATGGAGAGTTTGAACCATTTACTTGGCAGTTTAACTCGACAAACATCAGCTGTATCCACCTGCTCTGTTCCTCCTGGTAGCTCTGTATGGAGAGTTTGAACCATTTACTTGGCAGTGTAACTTGAATACATCAGCTGTATCCACCAGCACTGTGCCTCCTGGTAGCTCTGTATGGAGAGTTTGAACCATTTACTTGGCAGTATAACTTGACAAACATCGGCTGTATCCACCAGCTCTGTGCCTCCTGGTAGCTCTGTATGGAGAGTTTGAACCTTTTACTTGGCAGTGTAACTTGACAAACATCAGCTGTATCCACCAGCTCTGTGCCTCCTGGAAGCTCTCTATGGAGAGTTTGAACCATTTACTTGGCAGTATAACTTGACAAATATCAGCTGTATCCACCAGCTCAGTGCCTCCTGGTAGCTCTATATGGAGAGATTGAACCATTTACTTGGCAGTGTAACTTGACAAACATCAGTTGTATCCACCAGCTCTGTTCCTCCTGGTACCTCCGTATGGAGAGTTTGAACCTTTAACTTGGCAGTGTATTTTGACAAACATCAGCTGTATCCACCACCACTGTGCCTCCTGGTAGTTCTGAATGGAGAGTTTGAACCATTTACTTGGCAGTGTAACTTGACAAACATCAGCTGTATCCACCAGCTCTGTGCCTCCTGGTAGCTCTGTATGGAGAGTTTGAACCTTTTACTTGGCAGTGTAACTTGACAAATATCAGCTGTATCCACCAGCTCAGTGCTTCCTGGTAGCTCTATATGGAGAGTTTGAACCATTTACTTGGCAGTGTAACTTGACAAACTTCAGCTGTAACCGCCAGCTCCGTGCATCCTGGTAGCTCTGTATGGAGAGTTTGGACCATTTACTTGGCAGTGTATCTTGACATACATCGGCTGTATCCACCAGCTCAGTGCCTCCTGGTAGCTCTCTATGGAGAGTTTGAACCATTTAATTGGCAGAGTAACTTGACAAACATCAGCTGTAACCACCAGCTCTGTGCCTCCTGGTAGCTCTGTATGGAGAGTTCGAACCATTTACTTGGCAGTGTATCTTGACAAACATCAGCTGTATCCACCAGCTCTGTTCCTCCTGTTAGCTCTGTATGGAGAGTTTGAACCATTTACTTGGCAGTGTAACTTGACAAACATCAGCTGTATCCCCCAGCTCTGTGCCTCCTGGTAGTTCTGTATGGAGAGTTTGAACCATTTACTTGGCAGTGTAACTTGACAAATATCAGCTGTATCCACCAGCTCTGTGCCTCCTGGTAGCTCTGTATGGAGAGTTTGATCCATTTACTTGGCAGTGTAACTTAACAAACATCAGCTGTATCCATCAGCTCTGTGCCTCTTGGTAGCTCTGTATGGAGAGTTTGAACCATTTACTTGGCAGTGTAACTTGACAAACATCAGCTGTATCCACCAGCTCAGTGCCTCCTGGTAGGTCTGTATGGAGAATTTGAACCATTTACTTGGCACTGTAACTTGACAAAAATCAGCTGTATCCACCAGCTCTGTGCCTCCTGGTAGTTCTGTATGGAGAGTTTGAACCATTTACTTGGCAGTGTAACTTGACGAACATCAGCTGTATCCACCAGCTCAGTGCCTCCTGGTAGTTCTGTATGGAGAGTTTGAACCACTCACTTGGCAGTGTAACTTGATAAACATCAGCTGTATCCACCACCTCTGTGCCTCCTGGTAGCTCTGTATGGAGAGTTAGAACCATTTACTTGGCAGTGTAACTTGACAAATTTCAGCTGTATCCACCAGCTCTGTGCATCCTGGTAGCTCTGTATGGAGAGTTTGAACCATTTACTTGGCAGTGTAACTTGACAAACTTCAGCTGTATCCACCAGGTCTGTGCCTCCTGGTAGCTCTGTATGGAGAGTTTGAACGATTTACTTGGCAGTGTAACTTGACAAACATCAGCTGTATCCGCCCTCTCTGCTCCTCCTGGTAGCTCTGTATGGAGAGTTTGAACCATTTACTTGGCAGTGTAACTTGACCAATATCAGCTGTATCCACCAGCTCTGTGCCTCCTGGTAGTTCTGTACGGAGAGTTTGAACCATTTACATGGCAGCGTAACTTGACAAACTTCAGCTGTATCCACCAGCTCTGTACCTCCTGGTAGCTCTGTATGGAGAGTTTGAACCGTCTACCTGGCAGTGTAACTTGACGAACATCAGCTGTATCCACCAGCTCAGTGCCTCCTGGTAGTTCTGTATGGAGAGTTTGAACCACTCACTTGGCAGTGTAACTTGATAAACATCAGCTGTATACACCAGCCCTGTGCCTCCTGGTAGCTCTGTATGGAAAGTTTGAACCATTTACTTGGCAGTGTAACTTGAAAAACGTCAGCTGTATCCACCAGCTCTGTGCCTGCTGGTAGCTCTGTATGGAAAGTTTGAACCATTTACTTGGCACTGTAACTTGAAAAACATCAGCTGTATCCACCTGCTCTGTGCCTCCTGGTAGCTCTGTATGGAGAGTTTGAACCATTTACTTGGCAGTGTAACTTTACAAACATCAGCTGTATCCACCAGCTCTGTGCCTCCTGGTAGCTCTGTATGGAGAGTTTGAACCACTTACTTGGCAGTGTAACTTGACAAACATCAGCTGCATCCATCAGCTCTGTGCCTCCTGGTAGTTCTGTATGGAGAGTTTGAACCTTTTTCTTGGCAGAGTAACTTAACAAACATCAGCTGTATCCATCAGCTCTGTGCCTCCTGGTAGCTCTGTATGGAGAGTTTGAACCATTTACTTGGCAGTGTAACTTGACAAACATCAGCTGTATCCACCAGCTCAGTGCCTCCTGGTAGGTCTGTATGGAGAGTTTGAACCATTTACTTGGCACTGTAACTTGACAAAAATCAGCTGTATCCACCAGCTCTGTGCCTCCTGGTAGTTCTGTATGGAGAGTTTGAACCATTTACTTGGCAGTGTAACTTGACAAACATCAGCTGTATCCACCAGACCTGTGCCTCCTGGTAGCTCTGTATGGAGAGTTTGAACCATTTACTTGGCAGTGTAACTTGACAAATTTCAGCTGTATCCACCAGCTCTGTGCCTCCTGGTAGCTCTGTATGGAGAGTTTGAACCATTTACTTGGCAGTGTAACTTGACAAACTTCAGCTGTATCCACCAGATCTGTGCCTCCTGGTAGCTCTGTATGGAGAGTTTGAACCATTTACTGTGCAGTGTAACTTGACAAACATCAGCTGTATCCGCCCTCTCTGCGCCTCCTGGTAGCTCTGTATGGAGAGTTTGAACCATTTACAAGGCAGTGAAAATTGACAACCTTCAGCTGTATCCACCAGGTCTGTGCCTCCTGGTAGTTCTGTATGGAGAGTTTGAACCATTTTCTTGGCAGTGTAACTTGACAAACATCAGTTGTATCCACCAGGTCAGTGCGTCCTGGTAGCTCTGTATGGAGAGTTTGGACCATTTACTTGGCAGTGTAACTTGACATACATCGGCTGTATCCACCAGGTCAGTGCCTCCTGGTAGCTCTGTATGGAGAGTTTGAACCATTTACTTGGCAGTGTAACTTGACAAACTTCAGCTGTATCTACCAGCTCCGTGCCTCCTGGTAGCTCTGTATGGAGAGTTTGAACCATTTACAAGGCAGTGAAAATTGACAAACTTCAGCTGTATCCACCAGCTCGGTGCCTCCTGGTAGTTCTGTGTGGAGAGTTTGAACCATTTACTTGGAAGTGTAACTTGACCAATATCAGCTGTATCCACCAGCTCTGTGCCTCCTGGTAGCTCTGTATGGAGAGTTTGAACCATTTACATGGCAGCGTAACTTGACAAACTTCAGCTGTATCCACCAGCTCTGTACCTCCTGGTAGCTCTCTATGGAGAGTTTGAACCGTCTAATTGGCAGTGTAACTTGACGAACATCAGCTGTATCCACCAGCTCAGTGCCTCCTGGTAGTTCTGTATGGAGAATTTGAACCACTCACTTGGCTGTGTAACTTGATAAACATCAGCTGTATACACCAGCTCTGTGCCTCCTGGTAGCTCTGTATGGAAAGTTTGAACCATTTACTTGGCAGTGTAACTTGAAAAACATCAGCTGTATCCACCAGCTCTGTGCCTCCTGGTAGCTCTGTATGGAGAGTTTGAACCATTTACTCGGCACTGTAACTTGACAGACATCAGCTGTATCCACCAGCTCGGTGCCTCCTGGTAGCTCTGTATGGAGAGTTTGAACTATTTACTTGGCAGTGTAACTTGAAAAACATCACCTGTATCCACCAGCTCTGTGTCTCCTGGTAGTTCTGTACGGAGAGTTTGAACCATTTACTTAGCAGTGTAACTTGAAAAACATCTGCTGTATCCACCAGCTCTGTGCCTCCTGGTAGCTCTGTATGGAGAGTTTGAACCATTTACTTGGCAGTGTAACTTGACAAACATAGCTGTATCCACCAGCTCTGTGCCTCCTGGTAGCTCTGTATGGAGAGTTTGAACCATTTACTTGGCAGTGTAACTTGACAAACATCAGCTCTATCCACCAGCTCTGTGCCTCCTGGTAGCTCTCTATGGAGAGTTTGAACCATTTACTTGGCAGTGTATATTGACAAATATCAGCTGTATCTACCAGCTCTGTGCCCCCTGGTAGTTCTGTATGGAGAGTTTGAACCATTTACTTGGCAGTTTAACTCGACAAACATCAGCTGTATCCACCAGCTCTGTGCCTCCTGGTAGCTCTGTATGGAGAGTTTGAACCATTTACTTGGCAGTGTAACTTGACAAACATCAGTTGTATCCACCAGGTCAGTGCGTCCTGGTAGCTCTGTATGGAGAGTTTGAACCATTTACTTGGCAGTGTAACTTGAAAAACATGAGCTGTATCCACCAGCTCTGACCTCCTGGTAGCTCTGTATGGAGAGTTTGAACCTTTTACTTGGCAGTGTAACTTGACAAACATCAGCTGTATCCACCAGCTCTGTGCATCCTGGTAGCTCTGTATGGAGAGTTTGGACTATTTACTTGGCAGTGTAACTTGACATACATCGGCTGTATCCACCAGCTCAGGTAGCTCTGTATGGAGAGTTTGAACCATTTACTTGGCAGTGTAACTTGACAAACATCAGCTGTATCCACCAGCTCTGTGCCTCCTGGTAACTCTGTATGGAGAGTTTGAACCATTTACTTGGCAGTGTAACTTGACAAACATCAGCTGTATCCACCAGCTCGGTGCCTCCTGGTAGCTCTGTATGGAGAGTTTGGACTATTTACTTGGCAGTGTAACTTGACATACATCGGCTGTATCCACCAGCTCAGGTAGCTCTGTATGGAGAGTTTGAACCATTTACTTGGCAGTGTAACTTGACAAACATCAGCTGTATCCACCAGCTCTGTGCCTCCTGGTAACTCTGTATGGAGTGTTTGAACCATTTACTTGGCAGTGTAACTTGACAAACATCAGCTGTATCCACCAGCTCGGTGCCTCCTGGTAGCTCTGTATGGAGAGTTTGAACTATTTACTTGGCAGTGTAACTTGAAAAATATCACCTGTATCCACCAGCTCTGTGTCTCCTGGTAGTTCTGTACGGAGAGTTTGAACCATTTACTTAGCAGTGTAACTTGAAAAACATCAGCTGTATCCACCAGCTCTGTGCCTCCTGGTAGCTCTGTATGGAGAGTTTGAACCATTTACTTGGCAGTGTAACTTGACAAACATCAGCTGTATCCACCAGCTCTGTGCCTCCTGGTAGCTCTGTATGGAGAGTTTGAACCATTTACTTGGCAGTGTAACTTGACAAACATCAGCTCTATCCACCAGCTCTGTGCCTCCTGGTAGCTCTCTATGGAGAGTTTGAACCATTTACTTGGCAGTGTATATTGACAAATATCAGCTGTATCTACCAGCTCTGTGCCCACTGGTAGTTCTGTATGGAGAGTTTGAACCATTTACTTGGCAGTTTAACTCGACAAACATCAGCTGTATCCACCAGCTCTGTGCCTCCTGGTAGCTCTGTATGGAGAGTTTGAACCATTTACTTGGCAGAGTAACTTGACAAACATCAGCTGTAACCACCAGCTCTGTGCCTCCTGGTAGCTCTGTATGGAGAGTTCGAACCATTTACTTGGCAGTGTATCTTGACAAACAACAGCTGTATCCACCAGCTCTGTACCTCCTGTTAGCTCTGTATGGAGAGTTTGAACCATTTACTTGGCAGTGTAACTTGACAAACATCAGCTGTATCCACCAGCTCTGTGCCTCCTGGTAGTTCTGTATGGAGAGTATGAACCATTTACTTGGCAGTGTAACTTAACAAACATCAGCTGTATCCATCAGCTCTGTGCCTCCTGGTAGCTCTGTATGGAGAGTTTGAACCATTTACTTGGCAGTGTAACTTGACAAACATCAGCTGTATCCACCAGCTCAGTGCCTCCTGGTAGGTCTGTATGGAGAGTTTGAACCATTTACTTGGCTCTGTAACTTGACAAAAATCAGCTGTATCCACCAGCTCTGTGCCTCCTGGTAGTTCTGTATGGAGAGTTTGAACCATTTACTTGGCAGTGTAACTTGACAAACATTAGCTGTATCCACCAGCTCTGTGCCTCCTGGTAGCTCTGTATGGAGAGTTTGAACCATTTACTTGGCAGTGTAACTTGACAAATTTCAGCTGTATCCACCAGCTCTGTGCCTCCTGGTAGCTCTGCATGGAGAGTTTGAACCATTTACTTGGCAGTGTAACTTGACAAACTTCAGCTGTATCCACCAGGTCTGTGCCTCCTGGTAGCTCTGTATGGAGAGTTTGAACCATTTACTTGGCAGTGTAACTTGACAAACATCAGCTGTATCCGCCCTCTCTGTGCCTCCTGGTAGCTCTGTATGGAGAGTTTGAACCATTTACATGGCAGTGATAATTGACAAACTTCAGCTGTATCCACCAGCTCTGTGCCTCCTGGTAGTTCTGTATGGAGAGTTTGAACCATTTAAATGGCAGTGTAACTTGACCAATATCAGCTGTATCCACCAGCTCTGTGCCTCCTGGTAGTTCTGTACGGAGAGTTTGAACCATTTACATGGCAGCGTAACTTGACAAACTTCAGCTGTATCCAACAGCTCTGTACCTCCTGGCAGCTCTGTATGGAGAGTTTGAACCGTCTACTTGGCAGTGTAACTTGACGAACATCAGCTGTATCCACCAGCTCAGTGCCTCCTGGTAGTTCTGTATGGAGAGTTTGAACCACTCTCTTGGCAGTGTAACTTGATGAACATCAGCTGTATACACCAGCTCTGTGCCTCCTGGTAGCTCTGTATGGAAAGTTTGAACCATTTACTTGGGAGTGTAACTTGAAAAACATCAGCTGTATCCACCAGCTCTGTACCTCCTGGTAGCTCTGTATGGAGAGTTTGAACCATTTACTCGGCACTGTAACTTGACAAACATCAGCTGTATCCACCAGCTCGGTGCCTCCTGGTAGCTCTGTATGGAGAGTTTGAACTATTTACTTGGCAGTGTAACTTGAAAAACATCAGCTATATCCACCAGCTCTGTGTCTCCTGGTAGTTCTTTACGGAGAGTTTGAACAATTTACTTAGCAGTGTAACTTGAAAAACATCAGCTGTATCCACCAGCTCTGTGCCTCCTGGTAGCTCTGTATGGAGAGTTTGAACCATTTACTTGGCAGTGTAACTTGACAAACATCAGCTGTATCCACCAGCTCTGTGCCTCCTGGTAGCTCTGTATGGAGAGTTTGAACCATTTACTTGGCAGTGTAACTTGACAAACATCAGCTCTATCCACCAGCTCTGTGCCTCCTGGTAGCTCTCTATGGAGAGTTTGAACCATTTACTTGGCAGTGTATTTTGACAAATATCAGCTGTATCTACCAGCTCTGTGCCTCCTGGTAGTTCTGTATGGAGAGTTTGAACCATTTACTTGGCAGTTTAACTCGACAAACATCAGCTGTATCCACCTGCTCTGTTCCTCCTGGTAGCTCTGTATGGAGAGTTTGAACCATTTACTTGGCAGTGTAACTTGAATACATCAGCTGTATCCACCAGCACTGTGCCTCCTGGTAGCTCTGTATGGAGAGTTTGAACCATTTACTTGGCAGTGTAAGTTGACAAACATCGGCTGTATCCACCAGCTCTGTGCCTCCTGGTAGCTCTGTATGGAGAGTTTGAACCTTATACTTGGCAGTGTAACTTGACAAACATCAGCTGTATCCACCAGCTCAGTGCCTCCTGGAAGCTCTCTATGGAGAATTTGAACCATTTACTTGGCAGTTTAACTTGACAAATATCAGCTGTATCCACCAGCTCAGTGCCTCCTGGTAGCTCTATATGGAGAGTTTGAACCATTTACTTGGCAGTGTAACTTGACAAACTTCAGCTGTAACCACCAGCTCCGTGCATCCTGGTAGCTCTGTATGGAGAGTTTGGACCATTTACTTGGCAGTGTAACTTGACATACATCGGCTGTATCCACCAGCTCAGTGCCTCCTGGTAGCTCTGTATGGAGAGTTTGAACCATTTACTTGGCAGTGTAACTTGACAAACTTCAGCTGTATCCACCAGCTCCGTGCCTCCTGGTAGCTCTGTATGGAGAGTTTGAACCATTTACTTGGCAGTGTAACTTAACAATCATCAGTTGTATCGACCAGCTCTGTGCCTCCTGGTAGCTCTGTATGGAGAGTTCGTATCCATTTACTTGGCAGTGTAACTTGACAAACATCAGCTGTATCCACCAGCTCTGTGCCTCCAGGTAGTTCTGTATGGAGAGTTTGAACCATTTACTTGGCAGTGTAACTTGACAAACATCAGCTGTATCCACCAGCTCTGTACCTCCTGGTAGTTCTGTATGGAGAGTTTGAACCATTTACTTGGCAGTGTAACTTGACATACATCGGCTGTATCCACCAGCTCAGTGCCTCCTGGTAGCTCTGTATGGAGAGTTTGAACCATTTATTTGGCAGATTAACTTGACAAACATCAGCTGTAACCATCAGCTCTGTGCCTCCTGTTAGCTCTGTATGGAGAGTTTGAACCATTTACTTGGCAGTGTAACTTGACAAACATCAGCTGTATCCACCAGCTCTGTGCCTCCTGGTAGTTCTGTATGGAGAGTTTGAACCATTTACTTGGCAGTGTAACTTGACAAACATCAGCTGTATCCACCAGCTCTGTGCCTTTTGGTAGCTCTGTATGCAGAGTTTGAACCATTTACTTGGCAGTGTAAATTGACAAACATCAGCTGTATCCACCAGCTCTGTGCCTCCTGGTAGCTCTGTATGGAGAATTTGAACCATTTACTTGGCAGTGTAACTTGACAAACATCAGCTGTATCCACCAGCTCTGTGCCTCCTGGTAGCTCTCTATGGAGAGTTTGAACCATTTACTTGGCAGTGTAACTTGACAAACATCAGCTGTATCCACCAGCTCTGTGCCTCCTGGTAGCTCTATATGGAGAGTTTGACCATTTACATGGCAGTGTAACTTGATAAACATCAGCCTTATCCATCAGCTCTGTGGCTCCTGGTAGCTCTGTATGGAGAGTTTGAACCATTTACTTGGCAGTGTAACTTGACAAATATCAGCTGTATTCACCAGGTCTGTGGCTCCTGGTAGCTCTGTATGGAGAGTTTGAACCATTTACTTGAAAGTGTAACTTGACAAACATCAGCTGTATCCACCAGCTCAGTGCCTCCTGGTAGCTCTGTATGTAAGGTTTGAACCATTTACTTGGCAGTGAAACCTGACAAACATAAGCTGTATCCACCAGCTCTGTGACTCCTGGTAGCTCTGTATGAAGAGTTTGAACCATTTATTGGCAGTGTAAATTGACAAACATCAGCTGTATCCACCAGCTCAGTGCCTCCTGGAAGCTCTCTATGGAGAGTTTGAACCATTTACTTGGCAGTGTAACTTGACAAATATCAGCTGTATCCACAAGCTCAGTGCCTCCTTATAGCTCAATATGGAGAGTTTGAACCATTTACTTGGCAGTGTAACTTGACAAACTTCAGCTGTAACCACCAGCTCCGTGCATCCTGGTAGCTCTGTATGGAGAGTTTGGACCATTTACTTGGCAGTGTAACTTGACATACATCGGCTGTATCCACCAGCTCAGTGCCTCCTGGTAGCTCTGTATGGAGAGTTTGAACCATTTACTTGGCAGTGTAACTTGACAAACTTCAGCTGTATCCACCAGCTCCGTGCCTCCTGGTAGATCTGTATGGAGAGTTTGAACCATTTACTTGGCAGTGTAACTTAACAAGCATCAGTAGTATCCACCAGCTCTGTGCCTCCTGGTAGCTCTGTATGGAGAGTTTGAACCATTTACTTGGCAGAGTAACTTGACAAACATCAGCTGTAACCACCAGCTCTGTGCCTCCTGGTAGCTCTGTATGGAGAGATCGAACCATTTACTTGGCAGTGTATCTTGACAAACATCAGCTGTATCCACCAGCTCTGTGCCTCCTGTTAGCTCTGTATGGAGAGTTTGAACCATTTACTTGGCAGTGTAACTTGACAAACATCAGCTGTATCCACCAGCTCTGTGCCTCCTGGTAGTTCTGTATGGAGAGTTTGAACCATTTACTTGGCAGTGTAACTTGACAAACATCAGCTGTATCCACCAGCTCTGTGCCTCCTGGTAGCTCTGTATGGAGAGTTTGATCCATTTACTTGGCAGTGTAACTTAACAAACATCATCTGTATCCATCAGCTCTGTGCCTCCTGGTAGCTCTGTATGGAGAGTTTGAACCATTTACTTGGCAGTGTAACTTGACAAACATCAGCTGTATCCACCAGCTCAGTGCCTCCTGGTAGGTCTGTATGGAGAATTTGAACCATTTACTTGGCACTGTATCTTGACAAAAATCAGCTGTATCCACCAGCTCTGTGCCTCCTGGTAGTTCTGTATGGAGAGTTTGAACCATTTACTTGGCAGTGTAACTTGACAAACATCAGCTGTATCCACCAGCTCTGTGCCTCCTGGTAGCTCTGTATGGAGAGTTTGAACCATTTACTTGGCAGTGTAACTTGACAAATTTCAGCTGTATCCACCAGCTCTGTGCCTCCTGGTAGCTCTGTATGGAGAGTTTGAACCATTTACTTGGCTGTGTAACTTGACAAACTTCAGCTGTATCCACCAGGTCTGTGCCTCCTGGTAGCTCTGTATGGAGAGTTTGAACCATTTACTTGGCAGTGTAACCTGACAAACGTCAGCTGTATCCGCCCTCTCTGCGCCTCCTGGTAGCTCTGTATGGAGAGTTTGAACCATTTACATGGCAGTGAAAATTGACAAACTTCAGCTGTTTCCACCAGCTCTGTGCCTCCTGGTAGTTCTGTATGGAGAGTTTGAACCATTTACTTGGCAGTGTAACTTGACCAATATCAGCTGTATCCACCAGCTCTGTGCCTCCTGGTAGTTCTGTACGGAGAGTTTGAACAATTTACATGGCAGCGTAGCTTGACAAACTTCAGCTGTATCCACCAGCTCTGTACCTCCTGGTAGCTCTGTATGGAGAGTTTGAACCGTCTACTTGGCAGAGTAACTTGACGAACATCAGCTGTATCCACCAGCTCAGTGCCTCCTGGTAGTTCTCTATGGAGAGTTTGAACCACTCACTTGGCAGTGTAACTTGATAAACATCAGCTGTATACACCAGCTCTGTGCCTCCTGGTAGCTCTGTATGGAAAGTTTGAACCATTTACTTGGCAGTGTAACTTGAAAAACATCAGCTGTATCCACCAGCTCTGTGCCTCCTGGTAGCTCTGTATGGAGAGTTTGAACCATTTACTCGGCACTGTAACTTGACAAACATCAGCTGTATCCACCAGCTCTGTGCCTCCTGGTAGCTCTGTATGGAGAGTTTGAACTATTTACTTGGCAGTGTAGCTTGAAAAACATCAGCTGTATCCACCAGCTCTGTGTCTCCTGGTAGTTCTGTACGGAGAGTTTGAACCATTTACTTAGCGGTGTAACTTGAAAAACATCAGCTGTATCCACCAGCTCTGTGCCTCCTGGTAGCTCTGTATGGCTAGTTTGAACCATTTACTTGGCAGTGTAACTTGACAAACATCAGCTGTATCCACCAGCTCTGTGCCTCCTGGTAGCTCTGTATGGAGAGTTTGAACCATTTACTTGGCAGTGTAACTTGACAAACATCAGCTCTTTCCACCAGCTCTGTGCCTCCTGGTAGCTCTCTATGGAGAGTTTTATCCATTTACTTGGCAGTGTATTTTGACAAATATCAGCTGTATCTACCAGCTCTGTGGCTCCTGGTAGTTCTGTATGGAGAGTTTGAACCATTTACTTGGCAGTTTAACTCGACAAACATCAGCTGTATCCACCTGCTCTGTTCCTCCTGGTAGCTCTGTATGGAGAGTTTGAACCATTTACTTGGCAGTGTAACATGAATACATCAGCTGTATCCACCAGCTATGTGCCTCCTGGTAGCTCTGTATGGAGAGTTTGAACCATTTACATGGTAGTGTTACTTGACAAACATCAGCTGTATCCAACAGCTCTGTGCCTCCTGGTAGCTCTGTATGGAGAGTTTGAACCTTTTACTTGGCAGTGTAACTTGACAAACTTCAGTTGTATCCACCAGGTCTGTGCCTCCTGGTAGCTCTGTATGGAGAGTTTGAACCATTTACTTGGCAGAGTAACTTGACAAACATCAGCTGTATCCACCAGCTCTGTGCCTCCTGGTAGCTCTGTATGGAGAGTTTGGACCATTTACTTGGCAGTGTAACTTGACATACATCGGCTGTATCCACCAGCTCAGTGCCTCCTGGTAGCGCTGTATGGAGAGTTTGAGCCATTTACTTGGCAGTGTAACTTGACAAACTTCAGCTGTAACCACGAGCTCCGTGCCTCCTGGTAGCTCTGTATGGAGAGTTTGAACCATTTACTTGGCAGTGTAACTTAACAAACATCAGTTGTATCCACCAGCTCTGTGCCTCCTGGTAGCTCTGTATGGAGAGTTTGAACCATTTACTTGGCAGAGTAACTTGACAAATATCAGCTGTAACCACCAGCTCTGTGCCTCCTGGTAGCTCTGTATGGAGAGTTCGAACCATTTACTTGGCAGTGTATCTTGACAATCATCAGCTGTATCCACCAGCTCTGTGCCTCCTGTTAGCTCTGTATGGAGAGTTTGAACCATTTACTTGGCAGTGTAATTTGACAAACATCAGCTGTATCCACCAGCTCTGTGCCTCCTGGTAGTTCTGTATGGAGAGTTTGAACCATTTACTTGGCAGTGTAACTTAACAAACATCAGCTGTATCCATCAGCTGTGTGCCTCCTGGTAGCTCTGTATGGAGAGTTTGAACCATTTACTTGGCAGTGTAACTTGACAAACATCAGCTGTATCCACCAGCTCAGTGCCTCCTGGTAGGTCTGTATGGAGAGTTTGAACCATTTACTTGGCACTGTAACTTGACAAAAATCAGCTGTATCCACCAGCTCTGTGCCTCCTGGTAGCTCTGTATGGAGAGTTTGAACCATTTACTTGGCAGTGTAACTTGACAAACATCAGCTGTATCCACCAGCTCAGTGCCTCCTAGTAGGTCTGTATGGAGAGTTTGACCCATTTACTTGGCACTGTAACGTGACAAAAATCAGCTGTATCCACCAGCTCTGTGCCTCCTGGTAGTTCTGTATGGAGAGTTTGAACCATTTACTTGGCAGTGTAACTTGACAAACATCAGCTGTATCCACCAGCTCTGTGCCTCCCGTTAGCTCTGTATGGAGAGTTTGAACCATTAACTTGGCAGTGTAATTTGACAAACATCAGCTGTATCCACAAGCTCTGTTTCTCCTGGTAGCTCTGTATGGAGAGTTTGAACCATTTACTTGGCAGTGTAACTTGACAAACTTCAGCTGTATCCACCAGGTCTGTGCCGCCTGGTAGCTCTGTATGGAGAGTTTGAACCATTTACTTGGCAGTGTAACTTGACAAACATCAGCTGTATCCGCCCTCTCTGCGCCTCCTGGTAGCTCTGTATGGAGTTTGAACCATTTACATGGCAGTGAAAATTGACAAACATCAGCTGTATCCACCAGCTCTGTGCATCCTGGTAGTTCTGTATGGAGAGTTTGAACCATTTACTTGGCAGTGTAACTTGACCAATATCAGCTGTATCCACCAGCTCTGTGCCTCCTGGTAGTTCTGTACGGAGAGTTTGAACCATTTACATGGCAGCGTAACTTGACAAACTTCAGCTGTATCCACCAGCTCTGTACCTCCTGGTAGCTCTGTATGGAGAGTTTGAACCGTCTACTTGGCAGTGTAACTTGACGAACATCAGCTGTATCCACCAGCTCTGTGTCTCCTGGTAGTTCTGTACGGAGAGTTTGAACCATTTACTTAGCAGTGTAACTTGAAAAATATCAGCTGTATCCACCAGCTCTGTGCCTCCTGGTAGCTCTGTATGGAGAGTTTGAACCATTTACTTGGCAGTGTAACTTGACAAACATCAGCTGTATCCACCAGCTCTTTGCCTCCTGGTAGCTCTGTATGGAGAGTTTGAACCATTTACTTGGCAGTGTAACTTGACAAACATCAGCTCTATCCACCAGCTCTGTGCCTCCTGGTAGCTCTCTATGGAGAGTTTGAACCATTTACTTGGCAGTGTATTTTGACAAATATCAGCTGTATCTACCAGCTCTGTTCCTCCTGGTAGCTCTGTATGGAGTGTTTGAACCATTTACTTGGCAGTGTAACTTGAATACATCAGCTGTATCCACCAGCTATGTGCCTCCTGGTAGCTGTGTATGGAGAGTTTGAACCATTTACTTGGCAGTGTAACTTGACAAACATCAGCTGTATCCACCAGCTCTGTGCCTCCTGGTAGCTCTGTATGGAGAATTTGAACCATTTACTTGGCAGTGTAACTTGACAAACATCAGCTGTATCCACCAGCTCAGAGCCTCCTGGAAGCTCTCTATGGAGTGTTTGAACCATTTACTTGGCAGTTTAACTTGACAAATATCAGCTGTATCCACCAGCTCAGTGCCTGCTGGTAGCTCTATATGGAGAGTTTGAACCATTTACTTGGCAGTGTAACTTGACAAACTTCAGCTGTAACCACCAGCTCCGTGCATCCTGGTAGCTCTGTATGGAGAGTTTGAACCATTTACTTGGCAGTGTAACTTAACAAACATCAGTTGTATCCACCAGCTCTGTGCCTCCTGGTAGCTCTGTATGGAGAGTTTGAACCATTTACTTGGCAGAGTAACTTGACAAACATCAGCTGTAACCACCAGCTCTGTGCCTGCTGGTAGCTCTGTATGGAGAGTTCGAACAATTTACTTGGCAGTGTATCTTGACAAACATCAGCTGTATCCACCAGCTCTGTGCCTCCTGTTAGCTCTGTATGGAGAGTTTGAACCATTTATTTGGCAGTGTAACTTGACAAACATCAGCTGTATCCACCAGCTCTGTGCCTCCTGGTAGCTCTGTATGGAGAGTTCGAACAATTTACTTGGCAGTGTATCTTGACAAACATCAGCTGTATCCACCAGCTCTGTGCCTCCTGGTAGTTCTGTATGGAGAGTTTGAACCATTTACTTGGCAGTGTAACTTAACAAACATCAGCTGTATCCATCAGCTCTGTGCCTCCTGGTAGCTCTGTATGGAGAGTTTGAACCATTTACTTGGCAGTGTAACTTGACAAACATCAACTGTATCCACCAGATCAGTGTCTCCTGGTGGGTCTGTATGGAGAGTTTGAACCATTTACTTGGCACTGTAACTTGACAAAAATCAGCTGTATCCATCAGCTCTGTGCCTCCTGGTAGTTCTGTATGGAGAGTTTGAACCATTTACTTGGCAGTGTAAATTGACAAACATCAGCCGTATCCACCAGCTCTGTGCCTCCTGGTAGCTCTGTATGGAGAGTTTGAACCATTTATTGGCAGTGTAAATTGACAAACATCAGCTGTATCCACCAGCTCTGTGCCTCCTGGTAGCTCTGTATGGAGAGTTTTAACCATTTACTTGGCAGTGTAACTTGACAAACATCAGCTGTATCCACCAGCCCAGTGCCTCCTGGTAGCTCTGTATGGAGAGTTTGAACCATTTACTTGGCAGTTTAACTTGACAAACATCAGCTGTATCCACCAGCTCTGTGCATCCTGGTAGCTCTGTATGGAGAGTTTGAACCCTTTACTTGGCAGTGTAACCCTACAAACATCAGCTGTATACATTAGCTCTGTGCCTCCTGGTAGCTCTGTATCGAGAATTTGAACCATTTACTTGGCAGTGTAACTTGACAAACATCAGCTGTATCCACCAGCTCTGTGCTTCCTGGTAGCTCTGTATGGACAATTTGAACCTTTTACTTGGCAGTGTAACTTGACAAACATCAGTTGTATCCACACGCTCTGTTCCTCCTGGTACCTCCGTATGGAGAGTTTGAACCTTTAACTTGGCAGTGTATTTTGACAAACATCAGCTGTATCCACCACCACTGTGCCTCCTGGTAGTTCTGTATGGAGAGTTTGAACCATTTACTTGGCAGTGTAACTTGACAAACATCAGCTGTATCCACCAGCTCTGTGCCTCCTGGTAGCTCTGTATGGAGAGTTTGAACCTTTTACTTGGCAGTGTAACTTGACAAATATCAGCTGTATCCACCAGCTCAGTGCCTCCTGGAAGCTCTCTATGGAGAGTTTGAACCATTTACTTGGCAGTGTAACTTGACAAATATCAGCTGTATCCACAAGCTCAGTGCCTCCTGGTAGCTCAATATGGAGAGTTTGAACCATTTACTTGGCAGTGTAACTTGACAAACTTCAGCTGTAACCACCAGCTCCGTGCATCCTGGTAGCTCTGTATGGAGGGTTTGGACCATTTACTTGGCAGTGTAACTTGTCATACATCGGCTGTATCCACCAGCTCAGTGCCTCCTGGTAGCTCTGTATGGAGAGTTTGAACCATTTACTTGGCAGTGTAACTTAACAAGCATCAGTAGTATCCACCAGCTCTGTGCCTCCTGGTAGCTCTGTATGGAGAGTTTGAACCATTTACTTGGCAGAGTAACTTGACAAACATCAGCTGTAACCACCAGCTCTGTGCCTCCTGGTAGCTCAATATGGAGAGTTTGAACCATTTACTTGGCAGTGTAACTTGACAAACTTCAGCTGTAACCACCAGCTCCGTGCATCCTGGTAGCTCTGTATGGAGAGTTTGGACCATTTACTTGGCAGTGTAACTTGACATACATCGGCTGTATCCACCAGCTCAGTGCCTCCTGGTAGCTCTGTATGGAGAGTTTGAACCATTTACTTGGCAGTGTAACTTGACAAACATCAACTGTATCCACCAGATCAGTGTCTCCTGGTGGGTCTGTATGGAGAGTTTGAACCATTTACTTGGCACTGTAACTTGACAAAAATCATCTGAATCCATCAGCTCTGTGCCTCCTGGTAGTTCTGTATGGAGAGTTTGAACCATTTACTTGGCAGTGTAATTTGACAAACATCAGCCGTATCCACCAGCTCTGTGCCTCCTGGTAGCTCTGTATGGAGAGTTTGAACCATTTATTGGCAGTGTAAATTGACAAACATCAGCTGTATCCACCAGCTCTGTGCCTCCTGGTAGCTCTGTATGGAGAGTTTGAACCATTTACATGGCAGTGTAACTTGACAAACTTCAGCTGCATCCACCAGCTCTGTGCCTCCTGGTAGCTCTGTATGGAGAGTTTGATCCATTTACTTGGCAGTGTAACTTAACAAACATCATCTGTATCCATCAGCTCTGTGCCTCCTGGTAGCTCTGTATGGAGAGTTTGAACCATTTACTTGGCAGTGTAACTTGACAAACATCAGCTGTATCCACCAGCTCAGTGCCTCCTGGTAGGTCTGTATGGAGAATTTGAACCATTTACTTGGCACTGTATCTTGACAAAAATCAGCTGTATCCACCAGCTCTGTGCCTCCTGGTAGTTCTGTATGGAGAGTTTTAACCATTTACTTAGCAGTGTAACTTGACAAACATCAGCTGTATCCACCAGCTCTGTGCCTCCTGGTAGCTCTGTATGGAGAGTTTGAACCATTTACGTGGCAGTGTAACTTGACAAATTTCAGCTGTATCCACCAGCTCTGTGCCTCCTGGTAGCTCTGTATGGAGAGTTTGAACCATTTACTTGGCAGTGAAACTTGACAAACTTCAGCTGTATCCACCAGGTCTGTGCCTCCTGGTAGCTCTGTATGGAGAGTTTTAACCATTTACTTGGCAGTGTAACCTGACAAACGTCAGCTGTATCCGCCCTCTCTGCGCCTCCTGGTAGCTCTGTATGGAGAGTTTGAACCATTTACATGGCAGTGAAAATTGACAAACTTTAGCTGTTTCCACCAGCTCTGTGCCTCCTGGTAGTTCTGTATGGAGAGTTTGAACCATTTACTTGGCAGTGTAACTTGACCAATATCAGCTGTATCCACCAGCTCTGTGCCTCCTGGTAGTTCTGTACGGAGAGATGGAACAATTTACATGGCAGCGTAACTTGACAAACTTCAGCTGTATCCACCAGCTCTGTACCTCCTGGTAGCTCTGTATGGAGAGTTTGAACCGTCTACTTGGCAGTGTAACTTGACGAACATCAGCTGTATCCACCAGCTCAGTGCCTCCTGGTAGTTCTGTATGGAGAGTTTGAACCACTCACTTGGCAGTGTAACTTGATAAACATCAGCTGTATACACCAGCTCTGTGCCTCCTGGTAGCTCTGTATGGAAAGTTTGAACCATTTACTTGGCAGTGTAACTTGAAAAACATCAGCTGTATCCACCAGCTCTGTGCCTCCTGGTAGCTCTGTATGGAGAGATTGAACCATTTACTCGGCACTGTAACTTGACAAACATCAGCTGTATCCACCAATTCTGTGCCTCCTGGTAGCTCTGTATGGAGAGTTTGAACTATTTACTTGGCAGTGTAACTTGAAAAACATCAGCTGTATCCACCAGCTCTGTGTCTCCTGGTAGTTCTGTACGGAGACTTTGAACCATTTACTTAGCAGTGTAACTTGAAAAACATCAGCTGTATCCACCATCTCTGTGCCTCCTGGTAGCTCTGTATGGAGAGTTTGAACCATTTACTTGGCAGTGTAACTTGACAAACATCAGCTGTATCCACCAGCTCTGTGCCTCCTGGTAGCTCTGTATGGAGAGTTTGAACCATTTACTTGGCAGTGTAACTTGACAAACATCAGCTCTTTCCACCAGCTCTGTGCCTCCTGGTAGCTCTCTATGGAGAGTTTTATCCATTTACTTGGCAGTGTAGTTTGACAAATATCAGCTGTATCTACCAGCTCTGTGCCTCCTGGTAGTTCTGTATGGAGAGTTTGAACCATTTACTTGGCAGTTTAACTCGACAAACATCAGCTGTATCCACCTGCTCTGTTCCTCCTGGTAGCTCTGTATGGAGAGTTTGAACCATTTACTTGGCAGTGTAACATGAATACATCAGCTGTATCCACCAGCTATGTGCCTCCTGGTAGCTCTGTATGGAGAGTTTGAACCATTTACTTGGCAGTGTAACTTGACAAACATCAGCTGTATCCAACAGCTCTGTGCCTCCTGGTAGCTCTGTATGGAGAGTTTGAACCTTTTACTTGGCAGTGTAACTTGACAAACTTCAGTTGTATCCACCAGGTCTGTGCCTCCTGGTAGCTCTGTATGGAGAGTTTGAACCATTTACTTGGCAGAGTAACTTGACAAACATCAGCTGTATCCACCAGCTCTGTGCCTCCTGGTAGCTCTGTATGGAGAGTTTGGACCATTTACTTGGCAGTGTAACTTGACATACATCGGCTGTATCCACCAGCTCAGTGCCTCCTGGTAGCTCTGTATGGAGAGTTTGAGCCATTTACTTGGCAGTGTAACTTGACAAACTTCAGCTGTATCCACCAGCTCCGTGCCTCCTGGTAGCTCTGTATGGAGAGTTTGAACCATTTACTTGGCAGTGTAACATAACAAACATCAGTTGTATCCACCAGTTCTGTGCCTCCTGGTAGCTCTGTATGGAGAGTTTGAACCATTTACTTGGCAGAGCAACTTGACAAATATCAGCTGTAACCAACAGCTATGTGCCTCCTGGTAGCTCTGTATGGAGAGTTCGAACCATTTACTTGGCAGTGTATCTTGACAATCATCAGCTGTATCCACCAGCTCTGTGCCTCCTGTTAGCTCTGTATGGAGAGTTTGAACCATTTACTTGGCAGTGTAATTTGACAAACATCAGCTGTATCCACCAGCTCTGTGCCTCCTGGTAGTTCTGTATGGAGAGTTTGAACCATTTACTTGGCAGTGTAACTTAACAAACATCAGCTGTATCCATCAGCTCTGTGCCTCCTGGTAGCTCTGTATGGAGAGTTTGAACCATTTACTTGGCAGTGTAACTTGACAAACATCAGCTGTATCCACCAGCTCAGTGCCTCCTGGTAGGTCTGTATGGAGAGTTTGAACCATTTACTTGGCACTGTAACTTGACAAAAATCAGCTGTATCCACCAGCTCTGTGCCTCCTGGTAGCTCTGTATGGAGAGTTTGAACCATTTACTTGGCAGTGTAACTTGACAAACATCAGCTGTATCCACCAGCTCAGTGCCTCCTAGTAGGTCTGTATGGAGAGTTTGACCCATTTACTTGGCACTGTAACTTGCCAAAAATCAGCTGTATCCACCAGCTCTGTGCATCCTGGTAGTTCTGTATGGAGAGTTTGAACCATTTACTTGGCAGTGTAACTTGACAAATATCAGCTGTATCCACCAGCTCTGTGCCTCCCGTTAGCTCTCTAAGGAGAGTTTGAACCATTTACTTGGCAGTGTAATTTGACAAACATCAGCTGTATCCACCAGCTCTGTGCCTCCTGGTAGCTCTGTATGGAGAGTTTGAACCATTTACTTGGCAGTGTAACTTGACAAACTTCAGCTGTATCCACCAGGTCTGTGCCGCCTGGTAGCTCTGTATGGAGAGTTTGAACCATTTACTTGGCAGTGTAACTTGACAAACATCAGCTGTATCCGCCCTCTCTGCGCCTCCTGGTAGCTCTGTATGGAGAGTTTGAACCATTTACATGGCAGTGAAAATTGACAAACTTCAGCTGTATCCACCAGCTCTGTGCCTCCTGGTAGTTCTGTATGGAGAGTTTGAACCATTTACTTGGCAGTGTAACTTGACCAATATCAGCTGTATCCACCAGCTCTGTGCCTCCTGGTAGTTCTGTACGGAGAGTTTGAACCATTTACATGGCAGCGTAACTTGACAAACTTCAGCTGTTTCCACCAGCTCTGTACCTCCTGGTAGCTCTGTATGGAAAGTTTGAACCGTCTACTTGGCAGTGTAACTTGACGAACATCAGCTGTATCCACCAGCTCTGTGTCTCCTGGTAGTTCTGTACGGAGAGTTTGAACCATTTACTTAGCAGTGTAACTTGAAAAATATCAGCTGTATCCACCAGCTCTGTGCCTCCTGGTAGCTCTGTATGGAGAGTTTGAACCATTTACTTGGCAGTGTAACGTGACAAACATCAGCTGTATCCACCAGCTCTGTGCCTCCTGGTAGCTCTGTATGGAGAGTTTGAACCATTTACTTGGCAGTGTAACTTGACAAACATCAGCTCTATCCACCAGCTCTGTGCCTCCAGGTAGCTCTCTATGGAGAGTTTGAACCATTTACTTGGCAGTGTATTTTGACAAATATCAGCTGTATCTACCAGCTCTGTTCCTCCTGGTAGCTCTGTATGGAGTGTTTGAACCATTTACTTGGCAGTGTAACTTGAATACATCAGCTGTATCCACCAGCTATGTGCCTCCTGGTAGCTGTGTATGGAGAGTTTGAACCATTTACTTGGCAGTGTAACTTGACAAACATCAGCTGTATCCACCAGCTCTGTGCCTCCTGGTAGCTCTGTATGGAGAGTGTGAACCATTTACTTGGCAGTGTAACTTGACAAACATCAGCTGTATCCACCAGCTCAGAGCCTCCTGGAAGCTCTCTATGGAGTGTTTGAACCATTTACTTGGGAGTTTAACTTGACAAATATCAGCTGTATCCACCAGCTCAGTGCCTGCTGGTAGCTCTATATGGAGAGTTTGAACCATTTACTTGGCAGTGTAACTTGACAAACTTCAGCTGTAACCACCAGCTCCGTGCATCCTGGTAGCTCTGTATGGAGAGTTTGAACCATTTACTTGGCAGTGTAACTTAACAAACATCAGTTGTATCCACCAGCTCTGTGCCTCCTGGTAGCTCTGTATGGAGAGTTTGAACCATTTACTTGGCAGAGTAACTTGACAAACATCAGCTGTAACCACCAGCTCTGTGCCTGCTGGTAGCTCTGTATGGAGAGTTCGAACAATTTACTTGGCAGTGTATCTTGACAAACATCAGCTGTATCCACCAGCTCTGTGCCTCCTGTTAGCTCTGTATGGAGAGTTTGAACCATTTACTTGGCAGTGTAACTTGACAAACATCAGCTCTATCCACCAGCTCTGTGCCTCCTGGTAGCTCTGTATGGAGAGTTCGAACAATTTACTTGGCAGTGTATCTTGACAAACATCAGCTGTATCCACCAGCTCTGTGCCTCCAGGTAGTTCTGTATGGAGAGTTTGAACCATTTACTTGGCAGTGTAACTTAACAAACATCAGCTGTATCCATCAGCTCTGTGCCTCCTGGTAGCTCTGTATGGATAGTTTGAACCATTTACTTGGCAGTGTAACTTGACAAACATCAACTGTATCCACCAGATCAGTGTCTCCTGGTGGGTCTGTATGGAGAGTTTGAACCATTTACTTGGCACTGTAACTTGACAAAAATCAGCTGTATCCATCAGCTCTGTGCCTCCTGGTAGTTCTGTATGGAGAGTTTGAACCATTTACTTGGCAGTGTAACTTGACAAACATCAGCTGTATCCACCAGCTCTGTGCCTCCTGGTAGCTCTGTATGGAGAGTTTGAACCATTTTCTTGGCAGTGTAACTTGACAAATTTCAGCTGTATCCACCAGCTCTGTGCCTCCTGGTAGCTCTGTATGGAGAGTTTGAACCATTTACTTGGCAGTGTAACTTGACAAACTTCAGCTGTATCCACCAGGTCTGTGCCTCCTGGTAGCTCTGTATGGAGAGTTTGAACCATTTACTTGGCAGTGTAACTTGACAAACATCAGCTGTTTCCGCCCTCCCTGCGCCTCCTGGTAGCTCTGTATGGAGAGTTTGAACCATATACATGGCAGTGAAAATTGACAAACTTCAGCTGTATCCACCAGCTCTGTGCCTCCTGGTAGTTCTGTATGGAGAGTTTGAACCATTTACTTGGCAGTGTAACTGGACCAATATCAGCTGTATCCACCAGCTCTGTGCCTCCTGGTAGTTCTGTACGGAGAGTTAGAACCATTTACATGGCAGCATAACTTGACAAACTTCAGCTGTATCCACCAGCTCTGTACCTCCTGGTAGCTCTGTATGGAGAGTTTGAACCGTCTACTTGGCAGTGTAACTTGACGAACATCAGCTGTATCCACCAGCTCAGTGCCTCCTGGTAGTTCTGTATGGAGAGTTTGAACCACTCACTTGGCAGTGTAACTTGATAAACATCAGATGTATACACCAGCTCTGTGCCTCCTGGTAGCTCTGTATGGAAAGTTTGAACCTATATTTGGCAGTGTAACTTGAAAAACATCAGCTGTATCCACCAGCTCTGTGCCTCCTGGTAGCTCTGTATGGAGAGTTTGAACCATTTACTCGGCACTGTAACTTGAAAAACATCAGCTGTATCCACCAGCTCTGTGCCTCCTGGTAGCTCTGTATGGAGAGTTTGAACTATTTACTTGGCAGTGTAACTTGAAAAACATCAGCTGTATCCACCAGCTCAGTGCCTCCTGGTAGCTCTGTATGGAGAGTTTGAACCATTTACTTGGCAGTGTAACTTGACAAACATCAACTGTATCCACCAGATCAGTGTCTCCTGGTGGGTCTGTATGGAGAGTTTGAACCATTTACTTGGCACTGTAACTTGACAAAAATCATCTGAATCCATCAGCTCTGTGCCTCCTGGTAGTTCTGTATGGAGAGTTTGAACCATTTACTTGGCAGTGTAAATTGACAAACATCAGCCGTATCCACCAGCTCTGTGCCTCCTGGTAGCTCTGTATGGAGAGTTTGAACCATTTATTGGCAGTGTAAATTGACAAACATCAGCTGTATCCACCAGCTCTGTGCCTCCTGGTAGCTCTGTATGGAGAGTTTGAACCATTTACATGGCAGTGTAACTTGACAAACTTCAGCTGCATCCACCAGCTCTGTGCCTCCTGGTAGCTCTGTATGGAGAGTTTGATCCATTTACTTGGCAGTGTAACTTAACAAACATCATCTGTATCCATCAGCTCTGTGCCTCCTGGTAGCTCTGTATGGAGAGTTTGAACCATTTACTTGGCAGTGTAACTTGACAAACATCAGCTGTATCCACCAGCTCAGTACCTCCTGGTAGGTCTGTATGGAGAATTTGAACCATTTACTTGGCACTGTATCTTGACAAAAATCAGCTGTATCCACCAGCTCTGTGCCTCCTGGTAGTTCTGTATGGAGAGTTTGAACCATTTACTTAGCAGTGTAACTTGACAAACATCAGCTGTATCCACCAGCTCTGTGCCTCCTGGTAGCTCTGTATGGAGAGTTTGAACCATTTACGTGGCAGTGTAACTTGACAAATTTCAGCTGTATCCACCAGCTCTGTGCCTCCTGGTAGCTCTGTATGGAGAGTTTGAACCATTTACTTGGCAGTGAAACTTGACAAACTTCAGCTGTATCCACCAGGTCTGTGCCTCCTGGTAGCTCTGTATGGAGAGTTTTAACCATTTACTTGGCAGTGTAACCTGACAAACGTCAGCTGTATCCGCCCTCTCTGCGCCTCCTGGTAGCTCTGTATGGAGAGTTTGAACCATTTACATGGCAGTGAAAATTGACAAACTTTAGCTGTTTCCACCAGCTCTGTGCCTCCTGGTAGTTCTGTATGGAGAGTTTGAACCATTTACTTGGCAGTGTAACTTGACCAATATCAGCTGTATCCACCAGCTCTGTGCCTCCTGGTAGATCTGTACGGAGAGATGGAACAATTTACATGGCAGCGTAACTTGACAAACTTCAGCTGTATCCACCAGCTCTGTACCTCCTGGTAGCTCTGTATGGAGAGTTTGAACCGTCTACTTGGCAGTGTAACTTGACGAACATCAGCTGTATCCACCAGCTCAGTGCCTCCTGGTAGTTCTGTATGGAGAGTTTGAACCACTCACTTGGCAGTGTAACTTGATAAACATCAGCTGTATACACCAGCTCTGTGCCTCCTGGTAGCTCTGTATGGAAAGTTTGAACCATTTACTTGGCAGTGTAACTTGAAAAACATCAGCTGTATCCACCAGCTCTGTGCCTCCTGGTAGCTCTGTATGGAGAGATTGAACCATTTACTCGGCACTGTAACTTGACAAACATCAGCTGTATCCACCAATTCTGTGCCTCCTGGTAGCTCTGTATGGAGAGTTTGAACTATTTACTTGGCAGTGTAACTTGAAAAACATCAGCTGTATCCACCAGCTCTGTGTCTCCTGGTAGTTCTGTACGGAGACTTTGAACCATTTACTTAGCAGTGTAACTTGAAAAACATCAGCTGTATCCACCATCTCTGTGCCTCCTGGTAGCTCTGTATGGAGAGTTTGAACCATTTACTTGGCAGTGTAACTTGACAAACATCAGCTGTATCCACCAGCTCTGTGCCTCCTGGTAGCTCTGTATGGAGAGTTTGAACCATTTACTTGGCAGTGTAACTTGACAAACATCAGCTCTTTCCACCAGCTCTGTGCCTCCTGGTAGCTCTCTATGGAGAGTTTTATCCATTTACTTGGCAGTGTAGTTTGACAAATATCAGCTGTATCTACCAGCTCTGTGCCTCCTGGTAGTACTGTATGGAGAGTTTGAACCATTTACTTGGCAGTTTAACTCGACAAACATCAGCTGTATCCACCTGCTCTGTTCCTCCTGGTAGCTCTGTATGGAGAGTTTGAACCATTTACTTGGCAGTGTAACATGAATACATCAGCTGTATCCACCAGCTATGTGCCTCCTGGTAGCTCTGTATGGAGAGTTTGAACCATTTACTTGGCAGTGTAACTTGACAAACATCAGCTGTATCCAACAGCTCTGTGCCTCCTGGTAGCTCTGTATGGAGAGTTTGAACCTTTTACTTGGCAGTGTAACTTGACAAACTTCAGTTGTATCCACCAGGTCTGTGCCTCCTGGTAGCTCTGTATGGAGAGTTTGAACCATTTACTTGGCAGAGTAACTTGACAAACATCAGCTGTATCCACCAGCTCTGTGCCTCCTGGTAGCTCTGTATGGAGAGTTTGGACCATTTACTTGGCAGTGTAACTTGACATACATCGGCTGTATCCACCAGCTCAGTGCCTCCTGGTAGCTCTGTATGGAGAGTTTGAGCCATTTACTTGGCAGTGTAACTTGACAAACTTCAGCTGTATCCACCAGCTCCGTGCCTCCTGGTAGCTCTGTATGGAGAGTTTGAACCATTTACTTGGCAGTGTAACTTAACAAACATCAGTTGTATCCACCAGTTCTGTGCCTCCTGGTAGCTCTGTATGGAGAGTTTGAACCATTTACTTGGCAGAGCAACTTGACAAATATCAGCTGTAACCAACAGCTCTGTGCCTCCTGGTAGCTCTGTATGGAGAGTTCGAACCATTTACTTGGCAGTGTATCTTGACAATCATCAGCTGTATCCACCAGCTCTGTGCCTCCTGTTAGCTCTGTATGGAGAGTTTGAACCATTTACTTGGCAGTGTAATTTGACAAACATCAGCTGTATCCACCAGCTCTGTGCCTCCTGGTAGTTCTGTATGGAGAGTTTGAACCATTTACTTGGCAGTGTAACTTAACAAACATCAGCTGTATCCATCAGCTCTGTGCCTCCTGGTAGCTCTGTATGGAGAGTTTGAACCATTTACTTGGCAGTGTAACTTGACAAACATCAGCTGTATCCACCAGCTCAGTGCCTCCTGGTAGGTCTGTATGGAGAGTTTGAACCATTTACTTGGCACTGTAACTTGACAAAAATCAGCTGTATCCACCAGCTCTGTGCCTCCTGGTAGCTCTGTATGGAGAGTTTGAACCATTTACTTGGCAGTGTAACTTGACAAACATCAGCTGTATCCACCAGCTCAGTGCCTCCTAGTAGGTCTGTATGGAGAGTTTGACCCATTTACTTGGCACTGTAACTTGACAAAAATCAGCTGTATCCACCAGCTCTGTGCATCCTGGTAGTTCTGTATGGAGAGTTTGAACCATTTACTTGGCAGTGTAACTTGACAAATATCAGCTGTATCCACCAGCTCTGTGCCTCCCGTTAGCTCTCTAAGGAGAGTTTGAACCATTTACTTGGCAGTGTAATTTGACAAACATCAGCTGTATCCACCAGCTCTGTGCCTCCTGGTAGCTCTGTATGGAGAGTTTGAACCATTTACTTGGCAGTGTAACTTGACAAACTTCAGCTGTATCCACCAGGTCTGTGCCGCCTGGTAGCTCTGTATGGAGAGTTTGAACCATTTACTTGGCAGTGTAACTTGACAAACATCAGCTGTATCCGCCCTCTCTGCGCCTCCTGGTAGCTCTGTATGGAGAGTTTGAACCATTTACATGGCAGTGAAAATTGACAAACTTCAGCTGTATCCACCAGCTCTGTGCCTCCTGGTAGTTCTGTATGGAGAGTTTGAACCATTTACTTGGCAGTGTAACTTGACCAATATCAGCTGTATCCACCAGCTCTGTGCCTCCTGGTAGTTCTGTACGGAGAGTTTGAACCATTTACATGGCAGCGTAACTTGACAAACTTCAGCTGTATCCACCAGCTCTGTACCTCCTGGTAGCTCTGTATGGAAAGTTTGAACCGTCTACTTGGCAGTGTAACTTGACGAACATCAGCTGTATCCACCAGCTCTGTGTCTCCTGGTAGTTCTGTACGGAGAGTTTGAACCATTTACTTAGCAGTGTAACTTGAAAAATATCAGCTGTATCCACCAGCTCTGTGCCTCCTGGTAGCTCTGTATGGAGAGTTTGAACCATTTACTTGGCAGTGTAACGTGACAAACATCAGCTGTATCCACCAGCTCTGTGCCTCCTGGTAGCTCTGTATGGAGAGTTTGAACCATTTACTTGGCAGTGTAACTTGACAAACATCAGCTCTATCCACCAGCTCTGTGCCTCCAGGTAGCTCTCTATGGAGAGTTTGAACCATTTACTTGGCAGTGTATTTTGACAAATATCAGCTGTATCTACCAGCTCTGTTCCTCCTGGTAGCTCTGTATGGAGTGTTTGAACCATTTACTTGGCAGTGTAACTTGAATACATCAGCTGTATCCACCAGCTATGTGCCTCCTGGTAGCTGTGTATGGAGAGTTTGAACCATTTACTTGGCAGTGTAACTTGACAAACATCAGCTGTATCCACCAGCTCTGTGCCTCCTGGTAGCTCTGTATGGAGAGTGTGAACCATTTACTTGGCAGTGTAACTTGACAAACATCAGCTGTATCCACCAGCTCAGAGCCTCCTGGAAGCTCTCTATGGAGTGTTTGAACTATTTACTTGGGAGTTTAACTTGACAAATATCAGCTGTATCCACCAGCTCAGTGCCTGCTGGTAGCTCTATATGGAGAGTTTGAACCATTTACTTGGCAGTGTAACTTGACAAACTTCAGCTGTAACCACCAGCTCCGTGCATCCTGGTAGCTCTGTATGGAGAGTTTGAACCATTTACTTGGCAGTGTAACTTAACAAACATCAGTTGTATCCACCAGCTCTGTGCCTCCTGGTAGCTCTGTATGGAGAGTTTGAACCATTTACTTGGCAGAGTAACTTGACAAACATCAGCTGTAACCACCAGCTCTGTGCCTGCTGGTAGCTCTGTATGGAGAGTTCGAACAATTTACTTGGCAGTGTATCTTGACAAACATCAGCTGTATCCACCAGCTCTGTGCCTCCTGTTAGCTCTGTATGGAGAGTTTGAACCATTTACTTGGCAGTGTAACCTGACAAACATCAGCTCTATCCACCAGCTCTGTGCCTCCTGGTAGCTCTGTATGGAGAGTTCGAACAATTTACTTGGCAGTGTATCTTGACAAACATCAGCTGTATCCACCAGCTCTGTGCCTCCAGGTAGTTCTGTATGGAGAGTTTGAACCATTTACTTGGCAGTGTAACTTAACAAACATCAGCTGTATCCATCAGCTCTGTGCCTCCTGGTAGCTCTGTATGGATAGTTTGAACCATTTACTTGGCAGTGTAACTTGACAAACATCAACTGTATCCACCAGATCAGTGTCTCCTGGTGGGTCTGTATGGAGAGTTTGAACCATTTACTTGGCACTGTAACTTGACAAAAATCAGCTGTATCCATCAGCTCTGTGCCTCCTGGTAGTTCTGTATGGAGAGTTTGAACCATTTACTTGGCAGTGTAACTTGACAAACATCAGCTGTATCCACCAGCTCTGTGCCTCCTGGTAGCTCTGTATGGAGAGTTTGAACCATTTTCTTGGCAGTGTAACTTGACAAATTTCAGCTGTATCCACCAGCTCTGTGCCTCCTGGTAGCTCTGTATGGAGAGTTTGAACCATTTACTTGGCAGTGTAACTTGACAAACTTCAGCTGTATCCACCAGGTCTGTGCCTCCTGGTAGCTCTGTATGGAGAGTTTGAACCATTTACTTGGCAGTGTAACTTGACAAACATCAGCTGTTTCCGCCCTCCCTGCGCCTCCTGGTAGCTCTGTATGGAGAGTTTGAACCATATACATGGCAGTGAAAATTGACAAACTTCAGCTGTATCCACCAGCTCTGTGCCTCCTGGTAGTTCTGTATGGAGAGTTTGAACCATTTACTTGGCAGTGTAACTGGACCAATATCAGCTGTATCCACCAGCTCTGTGCCTCCTGGTAGTTCTGTACGGAGAGTTAGAACCATTTACATGGCAGCATAACTTGACAAACTTCAGCTGTATCCACCAGCTCTGTACCTCCTGGTAGCTCTGTATGGAGAGTTTGAACCGTCTACTTGGCAGTGTAACTTGACGAACATCAGCTGTATCCACCAGCTCAGTGCCTCCTGGTAGTTCTGTATGGAGAGTTTGAACCACTCACTTGGCAGTGTAACTTGATAAACATCAGATGTATACACCAGCTCTGTGCCTCCTGGTAGCTCTGTATGGAAAGTTTGAACCATTATTTGGCAGTGTAACTTGAAAAACATCAGCTGTATCCACCAGCTCTGTGCCTCCTGGTAGCTCTGTATGGAGAGTTTGAACCATTTACTCGGCACTGTAACTTGAAAAACATCAGCTGTATCCACCAGCTCTGTGCCTCCTGGTAGCTCTGTATGGAGAGTTTGAACTATTTACTTGGCAGTGTAACTTGAAAAACATCAGCTGTATCCACCAGCTCTGTGTCTCCTGGTAGTTCTGTACGGAGAGTTTGAACCATTTACTTAGCAGTGTAACTTGAAAAACATCAGCTGTATCCACCAGCTCTGTGCCTCCTGGTAGCTCTGTATGGAGAGTTTGAACCATTTACTTGGCAGTGTAACTTGACAAACATTAGCTTTATCCACCAGCTCTGTGCCTCCTGGTAGCTCTGTATGGAGAGTTTGAACCATTTACTTGGCAGTGTAACTTGACAAACTTCAGCTCTATCCACCAGCTCTGTGCCTCCTGGTGGCTCTGTATGGAGAGTTTGAACCATTTACTTGGCAGTGTAACATAACAAACATCAGTTGTATCCACCAGCTCTGTGCCTCCTGGTAGCTCTGTATGGAGAATTTGGACCATTTACTTGGCAGTGTAACTTGACATACATCGGCTGTATCCACCAGCTCAGTGCCACCTGGTAGCTCAGTATGGAGAGTTTGAACCATTTACTTGGCAGTGTAGCTTGACAAACATCAGCTGTAACCACCAGCTCTGTGCCTCCTGGTAGCTCTGTACGGAGAGTTCGAACCATTTACTTGGCAGTGTATCTTGACAAACATCAGCTGTATCCACCAGCTCTGTGCCTCCTGTTAGCTCTGTATGGAGAGTTTGAACCATTTACTTGGCAGTGTAACTTGACAAACATCAGCTGTATCCACCAGCTCTGTGCAACCTGGTAGATCTGTATGGAGAGTTTGAACCATTTACTTGGCAGTGTAACTTGACAAACATCAGCTGTATCCACCAGCTCTGTGCCTCCTGGTAGCTCTCTATGGAGAGTTTGATCCATTTACTTGGCAGTGTAACTTGACAAATTTCAGCTGTATCCACCAGCTCTGTGCCTCCTGGTAGCTCTGTATGGAGAGTTTGAACCATTTACTTGGCAGTGTAACTTGACAAACTTCAGCTGTATCCAACAGCTCTGTGCCTCCTGGTAGCTCTGTATGGAGAGTTTGAACCATTTACTTGGCAGTGTAACTTGACAAACATCAGCTGTATCCACCAGCTCAGTGCCTCCTGGTAGGTCTGTATGGAGATTTTGAACCATTTTCTTGGCACTGTAACTTGACAAAAATCAGCTGTATCCACCAGCTCTGTGCCTCCTGGTAGTTCTGTATGGAGAGTTTGAACCATTTACATGGCAGTGCATTTTGACAAACATCAGCTGTATCCACCAGCTCTGTGCCTCCTGGTAGCTCTTTATGGAGAGTTTGAACCATTTACTTGGCAGTGTAACTTGACAAATTTCAGCTGTATCCACCAGCTCTGTGCCTCCTGGTAGCTCTGTATGGAGAGTTTGAACCATTTACTTGGCAGTGTAACTTGACAAACTTCAGCTGTATCCAACAGCTCTGTGCCTCCTGGTAGCTCTCTGTGGAGAGTTTGAACCATTTACTTGGCAGTGTAACTTGACAAACATCAGCTGTATCCACCAGCTCCGTGCCTCCTGGTAGTTCTGTATGGAGAGTTTGAACCATTTACTTGGCAGTGTAACATGACAAACATCAGCTGTATCCAACAGCTCTGTGCCTCCTGGTAGCTCTGTATTGAGAGTTTGAACCATTTACTTGGCAGTGTTACTTGAAAAACATCGGCTGTATCCACCAGCTCTGTGCCTCCTGGTAGCTCTGTATGGAGAGTTTGAACCATTTACTTGGCACTGTAACTTGGAAACATCAGCTGTATCCACCAGCTCTGTGCCTCCTGGTAGTTCTGTATGGAGAGTTTGAACCATTTACTTGGCAGTGTAAACTGACAAACATCAGCTGTATCCACCAGCTCTGTGCCACCTGGTAGTTCTGTATGGAGTGTTTGAACCATTTACTTGGCAGTGTAACTTGACAATCATCAGCTGTATCCACCAGCTCAGTGCCTCCTGGTAGTTCTGTATGGAGAGTTTGAACCATTTATTTGGCAGTGTAACTTGACAAACATCAGTTGTATCCACCAGCTCAGTGCCTCCTGGTAGCTCTGTATGGAGAGTTTTAACCATTTACTTGGCAGTGTAACTTGACAAACATCAGCTGTATCCACCAGCTCTGTGCCGCCTGGTAGCTCTGTATGGAGAGTTTTAACCATTTATTTGGCAGTGTAACTTGACAAACATCAGCTGTATCCACCAGCTCAGTGCCTCCTGGTAGCTCAGTATAGAAGTTTTGAACCATTTACTTGGCAGTGTAACATGACAAACCTCAGCTGTATCCACCAGCTCTGTGCCTCCTGGTAGCTCTCTATGGAGAGTTTGATCCATTTACTTGGCAGTGTAACTTGACAAACATCAGCTGTGTCCACCAGCTCTGTGCCTCCTGGTAGCTCTGTATGGAGAGTTTGAACCATTTACTTGGCAGTGTAACTTGACAAACATCAGCTGTATCCACCAGCTCGGTGCCTCCTGGTAGCTCTGTATGGAGAGTTTGAACCCTTTACTTGGCAGTAAACCTGACAAACATCAGCTGTATCCACCAGCTCTGTGCCTTTTGGAAGCTCTGTATGAAGAGTTTGAACCATTTACTTGGCTGTGTAACTTGACAAACATCAGCTGTATCCACCAGCTCTGTGCCTCCTGGTAGCTCTGTATGGAGAGTTTGAACCATTTACTTGGCAGTGTAACTTGACAAATATCAGCTGTATCCACCAGCTCTGTGGCTCCTGGTAGCTCTGTATGGAGAGTTTGAACCATTTACTTGGCAGTGTAACTTGACAAACATCAGCTGTATCCACCAGCTCAGTGCCTCCTGGTAACTCTCTATGTAAGGTTTGAACCATTTACTTGGCAGTGTAACTTGACAAACATAAGCTGTATCCACCAGCTCTGTGCCTGCTGGTAGCTCTGTATGAAGAGTTTGAACCCTTTACTTGGCAGTGTAAATTGACAAACGTCAGCTGTATCCACCAGCTCTATGCCTCCTGGTAGTTCTGTATGGAGAGTTTGAACCATTTACTAGGCAGTGTAACTTGACAAACATCAGCTGTATCCACCAGCTCAGTGCCTCCAGGTAGCTCTGTATGGAGAGTTTTAACCATTTCCTTGGCAGGGTAACTTTACAAACATCAGCTGTATCCACCAGCTCAGTGCCTCCTGGTAGCTCTGTATGGAGAGTTTGAACCATTTACTTGGCAGTGTAACTTGAGAAACATCAGCTGTATCCACCAGCCCAGTGCCTCCTGGTAGCTCTGTATAGAGAGTTTGAACCATTTACTTGTCAGTGTAACTTGACAAACATCAGCTGTATCCACCAGCTCTGTGCCTCCTGGTAGCTCTGTATGGAGAGTTTGAACCATTTACTTGGCAGTATAACATGACAAACATCAGCATATCCACCAACTCAGTGCCTCCTGGTAGTTCTGTATGGAGAGTTTGAACCATTTACTTGGCAGTGTAACTTGACATATATCAGCTGTATCCACCAGCTCTGTGCCTCCTGGTAGCTCTGTATGGAGAGTTTGAACCATTTACTTGGCAGTGTAACTTGACAAACATCAGCTGTATCCACCAGCTCTGTGCCTTTTGGTAGCTCTGTATGCAGAGTTTGAACCATTTACTTGGCAGTGTAAATTGACAAACATCAGCTCTATCCACCAGCTCTGTGCCTCCTGGTAGCTCTGTATGGAGAATTTGAACCATTTACTTGGCAGTGTAACTTGACAAATATCAGCTGTATCCACCAGCTCTGTGCCTCCTGGTAGCTCTCTATGGAGAGTTTGAACCATTTACTTGGCAGTGTAACTTGACAAACATCAGCTATATCCACCAGCTCTGTGCCTCCTGGTAGCTCTGTATGGAGAGTTTGAACCATTTACATGCCAGTGTAACTTGATAAACATCAGCCTTATCCATCAGCTCTGTGCCTCCTGGTAGTTCTGTATGGAGAGTTTGAACCATTTACTTGGCAGTGTAAATTGACAAACATCAGCCGTATCCACCAGCTCTGTGCCTCCTGGTAGCTCTGTTTGGAGAGTTTGAACCATTTATTGGCAGTGTAAATTGACAAACATCAGCTGTATCCACCAGCTCTGTGCCTCCTGGTAGCTCTGTATGGAGAGTTTGAACCATTTACATGGCAGTGTAACTTGACAAACTTCAGCTGCATCCACCAGCTCTGTGCCTCCTGGTAGCTCTGTATGGAGAGTTTGATCCATTTACTTGGCAGTGTAACTTAACAAACATCATCTGTATCCATCAGCTCTGTGCCTCCTGGTAGCTCTGTATGGAGAGTTTGAACCATTTACTTGGCAGTGTAACTTGACAAACATCAGCTGTATCCACCAGCTCAGTGCCTCCTGGTAGGTCTGTATGGAGAAGTTGAACCATTTACTTGGCACTGTATCTTGACAAAAATCAGCTGTATCCACCAGCTCTGTGCCTCCTGGTAGTTCTGTATGGAGAGTTTGAACCATTTACTTGGCAGTGTAACTTGACAAACATCAGCTGTATCCACCAGCTCTGTGCCTCCTGGTAGCTCTGTATGGAGAGTTTGAACCATTTACTTGGCAGTGTAACTTGACAAATTTCAGCTGTATCCACCAGCTCTGTGCCTCCTGGTAGCTCTGTATGGAGAGTTTGAACCATTTACTTGGCAGTGTAACTTGACAAACTTCAGCTGTATCCACCAGGTCTGTGCCTCCTGGTAGCTCTGTATGGAGAGTTTGAACCATTTACTTGGCAGTGTAACCTCACAAACGTCAGCTGTATCCGCAATCTCTGCGCCTCCTGGTAGCTCTGTATGGAGAGTTTGAACCATTTACATGGCAGTGAAAATTGACAAACTTCAGCTGTTTCCACCAGCTCTGTGCCTCCTGGTAGTTCTGTATGGAGAGTTTGAACCATTTACTTGGCAGTGTAACTTGACCAATATCAGCTGTATCCACCAGCTCTGTGCCTCCTGGTAGTTCTGTACGGAGAGTTTGAACAATTTACATGGCAGCGTAACTTGACAAACTTCAGCTGTATCCACCAGCTCTGTACCTCCTGGTAGCTCTGTATGGAGAGTTTGAACCGTCTACTTGGCAGTGTAACTTGACGAACATCAGCTGTATCCACCAGCTCAGTGCCTCCTGGTAGTTCTGTATGGAGAGTTTGAACCACTCACTTGGCAGTGTAACTTGATAAACATCAGCTGTATACACCAGCTCTGTGCCTCCTGGTAGCTCTGTATGGAAAGATTGAACCATTTACTTGGCAGTGTAACTTGAAAAACATCAGCTGTATCCACCAGCTCTGTGCCTCCTGGTAGCTCTGTATGGAGAGTTTGAACCATTTACTCGGCACTGTAACTTGACAAACATCAGCTGTATCCACCAGCTCTGTGCCTCCTGGTAGCTCTGTATGGAGAGTTTGAACTATTTACTTGGCAGTGTAACTTGAAAAACATCAGCTGTATCCACCAGCTCTGTGTCTCCTGGTAGTTCTGTACGGAGACTTTGAACCATTTACTTAGCAGTGTAACTTGAAAAACATCAGCTGTATCCACCAGCTCTGTGCCTCCTGGTAGCTCTGTATGGAGAGTTTGAACCATTTACTTGGCAGTGTAACTTGACAAACATCAGCTGTATCCACCAGCTCTGTGCCTCCTGGTAGCTCTGTATGGAGAGTTTGAACCATTTACTTGGCAGTGTAACTTGACAAACATCAGCTCTTTCCACCAGCTCTGTGCCTCCTGGTAGCTCTCTATGGAGAGTTTTATCCATTTACTTGGCAGTGTATTTTGACAAATATCAGCTGTATCTACCTGCTCTGTGCCTCCTGGTAGTTCTGTATGGAGAGTTTGAACCATTTACTTGGCAGTTTAACTCGACAAACATCAGCTGTATCCACCTGCTCTGTTCCTCCTGGTAGCTCTGTATGGAGAGTTTGAACCATTTACTTGGCAGTGTAACATGAATACATCAGCTGTATCCACCAGCTATGTGCCTCCTGGTAGCTCTGTATGGAGAGTTTGAACCATTTACTTGGCAGTGTAACTTGACAAACATCAGCTGTATCCAACAGCTCTGTGCCTCCTGGTAGCTCTGTACGGAGAGTTTGAACCTTTTACTTGGCAGTGTAACTTGACAAACTTCAGTTGTATCCACCAGGTCTGTGCCTCCTGGTAGCTCTGTATGGAGAGTTTGAACCATTTACTTGGCAGAGTAACTTGACAAACATCAGCTGTATCCACCAGCTCTGTGCCTCCTGGTAGCTCTGTATGGAGAGTTTGGACCATTTACTTGGCAGTGTAACTTGACATACATCGGCTGTATCCACCAGCTCAGTGCCTCCTGGTAGCTCTGTATGGAGAGTTCGAGCCATTTACTTGGCAGTGTAACTTGACAAACTTCAGCTGTATCCACCAGCTCCGTGCCTCCTGGTAGCTCTGTATGGAGAGTTTGAACCATTTACTTGGCAGTGTAACTTAACAAACATCAGTTGTATCCACCAGTTCTGTGCCTCCTGGTAGCTCTGTATGGAGAGTTTGAACCATTTACTTGGCAGAGCAACTTGACAAATATCAGCTGTAACCAACAGCTCTGTGCCTCCTGGTAGCTCTGTATGGAGAGTTCGAACCATTTACTTGGCAGTGTATCTTGACAATCATCAGCTGTATCCACCAGCTCTGTGACTCCTGTTAGCTCTGTATGGAGAGTTTGAACCATTTACTTGGCAGTGTAATTTGACAAACATCAGCTGTATCCACCAGCTCTGTGCCTCCTGGTAGTTCTGTATGGAGAGTTTGAACCATTTACTTGGCAGTGTAACTTAACAAACATCAGCTGTATCCATCAGCTCTGTGCCTCCTGGTAGCTCTGTATGGAGAGTTTGAACCATTTACTTGGCAGTGTAACTTGACAAACATCAGCTGTATCCACCAGCTCAGTGCCTCCTGGTAGGTCTGTATGGAGAGTTTGAACCATTTACTTGGCACTGTAACTTGACAAAAATCAGCTGTATCCACCAGCTCTGTGCCTCCTGGTAGCTCTGTATGGAGAGTTTGAACCATTTACTTGGCAGTGTAACTTGACAAACATCAGCTGTATCCACCAGCTCAGTGCCTCCTAGTAGGTCTGTATGGAGAGTTTGACCCATTTACTTGGCACTGTAACTTGACAAAAATCAGCTGTATCCACCAGCTCTGTGCCTCCTGGTAGTTCTGTATGGAGAGTTTGAACCATTTACTTGGCAGTGTAACTTGACAAACATCAGCTGTATCCACCAGCTCAGTGCCTCCTAGTAGGTCTGTATGGAGAGTTTGACCCATTTACTTGGCACTGTAACTTGACAAAAATCAGCTGTATCCACCAGCTCTGTGCCTCCTGGTAGGTCTGTATGGAGAGTTTGACCCATTTACTTGGCACTGTAACTTGACAAAAATCAGCTGTATCCACCAGCTCTGTGCCTCCTGGTAGTTCTGTATGGAGAGTTTGAACCATTTACTTGGCAGTGTAATTTGACAAACATCAGCTGTATCCACCAGCTCTGTGCCTCCTGGTAGCTCTGTATGGAGAGTTTGAACCATTTACTTGGCAGTGTAACTTGACAAACTTCAGCTGTATCCACCAGGTCTGTGCCGCCTGGTAGCTCTGTATGGAGAGTTTGAACCATTTACTTGGCAGTGTAACTTGACAAACATCAGCTGTTTCCGCCCTCTCTGCGCCTCCTGGTAGCTCTGTATGGAGATTTTGAACCATTTACATGGCAGTGAAAATTGACAAACATCAGCTGTATCCACCAGCTCTGTGCCTCCTGGTAGTTCTGTATGGAGAGTTTGAACCATTTACTTGGCAGTGTAACTTGACCAATATCAGCTGTATCCACCAGCTCTGTGCCTCCTGGTAGTTCTGTACGGAGAGTTTGAACCATTTACATGGCAGCGTAACTTGACAAACTTCAGCTGTATCCACCAGCTCTGTACCTCCTGGTAGCTCTGTATGGAAAGTTTGAACCGTCTACTTGGCAGTGTAACTTGACGAACATCAGCTGTATCCACCAGCTCTGTGTCTCCTGGTAGTTCTGTACGGAGAGTTTGAACCATTTACTTAGCAGTGTAACTTGAAAAATATCAGCTGTATCCACCAGCTCTGTGCCTCCTGGTAGCTCTGTATGGAGAGTTTGAACCATTTACTTGGCAGTGTAACTTGAAAAACATCAGCTGTATCCACCAGCTCTGTGCCTCCTGGTAGCTCTGTATGGAGAGTTTGAACCATTTACTTGGCAGTGTAACTTGACAAACATCAGCTCTATCCACCAGCTCTGTGCCTCCAGGTAGCTCTCTATGGAGAGTTTGAACCATTTACCTGGCAGTGTAACTTGACAAACATCAGCTGTATCCACCAGCTCTGTGCCTCCTGGTAGCTCTGTATGGAGAGTTTGAACCATTTACTTGGCAGTGTAACTTGACAAACATCAGCTGTATCCACCAGCTCTGTGCCTCCTGGTAGCTCTGTATGGAGAGTTTGAACCATTTACTTGGCAGAGTAACTTGACAAACATCAGCTGTAACCACCAGCTCTGTGCCTGCTGGTAGCTCTGTATGGAGAGTTCGAATAATTTACTTGGCAGTGTATCTTGACAAACATCAGCTGTATCCACCAGCTCTGTGCCTCCTGTTAGCTCTGTATGGAGAGTTTGAACCATTTACTTGGCAGTGTAACTTGACAAACATCAGCTCTATCCACCAGCTCTGTGCCTCCTGGTAGCTCTGTATGGAGAGTTCGAACAATTTACTTGGCAGTGTATCTTGACAAACATCAGCTGTATCCACCAGCTCTGTGCCTCCTGGTAGTTCTGTATGGAGAGTTTGAACCATTTACTTGGCAGTGTAACTTAACAAACATCAGCTGTATCCATCAGCTCTGTGCCTCCTGGTAGCTCTGTATGGAGAGTTTGAACCATTTACTTGGCAGTGTAACTTGACAAACATCAACTGTATCCACCAGATCAGTGTCTCCTGGTGGGTCTGTATGGAGAGTTTGAACCATTTACTTGGCACTGTAACTTGACAAAAATCAGCTGTATCCATCAGCTCTGTGCCTCCTGGTAGTTCTGTATGGAGAGTTTGAACCATTTACTTGGCAGTGTAACTTGACAAACATCAGCTGTATCCACCAGCTCTGTGCCTCCTGGTAGCTCTGTATGGAGAGTTTGAACCATTTTCTTGGCAGTGTAACTTGACAAATTTCAGCTGTATCCACCAGGTCTGTGCCTCCTGGTAGCTCTGTATGGAGAGTTTGAACCATTTACTTGGCAGTGTAACTTGACAAACTTCAGCTGTATCCACCAGGTCTGTGCCTCCTGGTAGCTCTGTATGGAGAGTTTGAACCATTTACTTGGCAGTGTAACTTGACAAACATCAGCTGTTTCCGCCCTCCCTGCGCCTCCTGGTAGCTCTGTATGGAGAGTTTGAACCATATACATGGCAGTGAAAATTGACAAACTTCAGCTGTATCCACCAGCTCTGTGCCTCCTGGTAGTTCTGTATGGAGAGTTTGAACCATTTACTTGGCAGTGTAACTTGACCAATATCAGCTGTATCCACCAGCTCTGTGCCTCCTGGTAGTTCTGTACGGAGAGTTAGAACCATTTACATGGCAGCATAACTTGACAAACTTCAGCTGTATTCACCAGCTCTGTACCTCCTGGTAGCTCTGTATGGAGAGTTTGAACCGTCTACTTGGCAGTGTAACTTGACGAACATCAGCTGTATCCACCAGCTCAGTGCCTCCTGGTAGTTCAGTATGGAGAGTTTGAACCACTCACTTGGCAGTGTAACTTGATAAACATCAGATGTATACACCCGCTCTGTGCCTCCTGGTAGCTCTGTATGGAAAGTTTGAACCATTATTTGGCAGTGTAACTTGAAAAACATCAGCTGTATCCACCAGCTCTGTGCCTCCTGGTAGCTCTGTATGGAGAGTTTGAACCATTTACTCGGCACTGTAACTTGAAAAACATCAGCTGTATCCACCAGCTCTGTGCCTCCTGGTAGCTCTGTATGGAGAGTTTGAACTATTTACTTGGCAGTGTAACTTGAAAAACATCAGCTGTATCCACCAGCTCTGTGTCTCCTGGTAGTTCTGTACGGAGAGTTTGAACCATTTACTTAGCAGTGTAACTTGAAAAACATCAGCTGTATCCACCAGCTCTGTGCCTCCTGGTAGCTCTGTATGGAGAGTTTGAACCATTTACTTGGCAGTGTAACTTGACAAACATCAGCTGTATCCACCAGCTCTGTGCCTCCTGGTAGCTCTGTATGGAGAGTTTGAACCATTTACTTGGCAGTGTAACTTGACAAACTTCAGCTCTATCCACCAGCTCTGTGCCTCCTGGTGGCTCAGTATGGAGAGTTTGAACCATTTACTTGGCAGTGTAACATAACAAACATCAGTTGTATCCACCAGCTCTGTGCCTCCTGGTAGCTCTGTATGGAGAATTTGGACCATTTACTTGGCAGTGTAACTTGACATACATCGGCTGTATCCACCAGCTCAGTGCCACCTGGTAGCTCAGTATGGAGAGTTTGAACCATTTACTTGGCAGTGTAACTTGACAAACATCAGCTGTAACCACCAGCTCTGTGCCTCCTGGTAGCTCTGTACGGAGAGTTCGAACCATTTACTTGGCAGTGTATCTTGACAAACATCAGCTGTATCCACCAGCTCCAAGCCTCCTGTTAGCTCTGTATGGAGAGTTTGAACCATTTACTTGGCAGTGTAACTTGACAAACATCAGCTGTATCCACCAGCTCTGTGCAACCTGGTAGATCTGTATGGAGAGTTTGAACCATTTACTTGGCAGTGTAACTTGACAAACATCAGCTGTATCCACCAGCTCTGTACCTCCTGGTAGCTCTCTATGGAGAGTTTGATCCATTTACTTGGCAGTGTAACTTAACAAACATCAGCTGTATCCATCAGCTCTGTGCCTCCTGGTAGCTCTGTATGGAGAGTTTGAACCATTTACTTGGCAGTGTAACTTGACAAACATCAGCTGTATCCACCAGCTCAGTGCCTCCTGGTAGGTCTGTATGGAGAGTTTGAACCATTTTCTTGGCACTGTAACTTGACAAAAATCAGCTGTATCCACCAGCTCTGTGCCTCCTGGTAGTTCTGTATGGAGAGTTTGAACCATTTACATGGCAGTGCATTTTGACAAACATCAGCTGTATCCACCAGCTCTGTGCCTCCTGGTAGCTCTTTATGGAGAGTTTGAACCATTTACTTGGCAGTGTAACTTGACAAATTTCAGCTGTATCCACCAGCTCTGTGCCTCCTGGTAGCTCTGTATGGAGAGTTTGAACCATTTACTTGGCAGTGTAACTTGACAAACTTCAGCTGTATCCAACAGCTCTGTGCCTCCTGGTAGCTCTCTGTGGAGAGTTTGAACCATTTACTTGGCAGTGTAACTTGACAAACATCAGCTGTATCCACCAGCTCCGTGCCTCCTGGTAGTTCTGTATGGAGAGTTTGAAACATTTACTTGGCACTGTAACATGACAAACATCAGCTGTATCCAACAGCTCTGTGCCTCCTGGTAGCTCTGTATTGAGAGTTTGAACCATTTACTTGGCAGTGTTACTTGAAAAATATCAGCTGTATCCACCAGCTCTGTGCCTCCTGGTAGCTCTGTATGGAGAGTTTGAACCATTTACTTGGCACTGTAACTTGGAAACATCAGCTGTATCCACCAGCTCTGTGCCTCCTGGTAGTTCTGTATGGAGAGTTTGAACCATTTACTTGGCAGTGTAAACTGACAAACATCAGCTGTATCCACCAGCTCTGTGCCACCTGGTAGTTCTGTATGGAGTGTTTGAACCATTTACTTGGCAGTGTAACTTGACAATCATCAGCTGTATCCACCAGCTCAGTGCCTCCTGGTAGTTCTGTATGGAGAGTTTGAACCATTTATTTGGCAGTGTAACTTGACAAACATCAGTTGTATCCACCAGCTCAGTGCCTCCTGGTAGCTCTGTATGGAGAGTTTTAACCATTTACTTGGCAGTGTAACTTGACAAACATCAGCTGTATCCACCAGCTCTGTGCCGCCTGGTAGCTCTGTATGGAGAGTTTTAACCATTTATTTGGCAGTGTAACTTGACAAACATCAGCTGTATCCACCAGCTCATTGCCTCCTGGTAGCTCAGTATAGAAGTTTTGAACCATTTACTTGGCAGTGTAACATGACAAACCTCAGCTGTATCCACCAGCTCTGTGCCTCCTGGTAGCTCTCTATGGAGAGTTTGATCCATTTACTTGGCAGTGTAACTTGACAAACATCAGCTGTGTCCACCAGCTCTGTGCCTCCTCGTAGCTCTCTATGGAGAGTTTGAACCATTTACTTGGCAGTGTAACTTGACAAACATCAGCTGTATACACCAGCTCGGTGCCTCCTGGTAGCTCTGTATGGAGAGTTTGAACCCTTTACTTGGCAGTGTAACTTGACAAACATCAGCTGTATCCACCAGCTCTGTGCCTTTTGGAAGCTCTGTATGAAGAGTTTGAACCATTTACTTGGCAGTGTAACTTGACAAACATCAGCTGTATCCACCAGCTCTGTGCCTCCTGGTAGCTCTGTATGGAGAGTTTGAACCATTTACTTGGCAGTGTAACTTGACAAATATCAGCTGTATCCACCAGCTCTGTGGCTCCTGGTAGCTCTGTATGGAGAGTTTGAACCATTTACTTGGCAGTGTAACTTGACAAACATCAGCTGTATCCACCAGCTCAGTGCCTCCTGGTAACTCTCTATGTAAGGTTTGAACCATTTACTTGGCAGTGTAACTTGACAAACATAAGTTGTATCCACCAGCTCTGTGCCTGCTGGTAGCTCTGTATGAAGAGTTTGAACCCTTTACTTGGCAGTGTAAATTGACAAACGTCAGCTGTATCCACCAGCTCTATGCCTCCTGGTAGTTCTGTATGGAGAGTTTGAACCATTTACTAGGCAGTGTAACTTGACAAACATCAGCTGTATCCACCAGCTCAGTGCCTCCAGGTAGCTCTGTATGGAGAGTTTTAACCATTTCCTTGGCAGGGTAACTTTACAAACATCAGCTGTATCCACCAGCTCAGTGCCTCCTGGTAGCTCTGTATGGAGAGTTTGAACCATTTACTTGGCAGTGTAACTTGAGAAACATCAGCTGTATCCACCAGCCCAGTGCCTCCTGGTAGCTCTGTATAGAGAGTTTGAACCATTTACTTGTCAGTGTAACTTGACAAACATCAGCTGTATCCACCAGCTCTGTGCCTCCTGGTAGCTCTGTATGGAGAGTTTGAACCATTTACTTGGCAGTGTAACATGACAAACATCAGCATATCCACCAACTCAGTGCCTCCTGGTAGTTCTGTATGGAGAGTTTGAACCATTTACTTGGCAGTGTAACTTGACATATATCAGCTGTATCCACCAGCTCTGTGCCTCCTGGTAGCTCTGTATGGAGAGTTTGAACCATTTACTTGGCAGTGTAACTTGAGAAACATCAGCTGTATCCACCAGCCCAGTGCCTCCTGGTAGCTCTGTATAGAGAGTTTGAACCATTTACTTGTCAGTGTAACTTGACAAACATCAGCTGTATCCACCAGCTCTGTGCCTCCTGGTAGCTCTGTATGGAGAGTTTGAACCATTTACTTGGCAGTGTAACATGACAAACATCAGCATATCCACCAACTCAGTGCCTCCTGGTAGTTCTGTATGGAGAGTTTGAACCATTTACTTGGCAGTGTAACTTGACATATATCAGCTGTATCCACCAGCTCTGTGCCTCCTGGTAGCTCTGTATGGAGAGTTTGAACCATTTACTTGGCAGTGTAACTTGACAAACATCAGCTGTATCCACCAGCTCTGTGCCTTTTGGTAGCTCTGTATGCAGAGTTTGAACCATTTACTTGGCAGTGTAAATTGACAAACATCAGCTCTATCCACCAGCTCTGTGCCTCCTGGTAGCTCTGTATGGAGAATTTGAACCATTTACTTGGCAGTGTAACTTGACAAATATCAGCTGTATCCACCAGCTCTGTGCCTCCTGGTAGCTCTCTATGGAGAGTTTGAACCATTTACTTGGCAGTGTAACTTGACAAACATCAGCTGTATCCACCAGCTCTGTGCCTCCTGGTAGCTCTGTATGGAGAGTTTGAACCATTTACATGCCAGTGTAACTTGATAAACATCAGCCTTATCCATCAGCTCTGTGGCTCCTGGTAGCTCTGTATGGAGAGTTTGAACCAATTACTTGGCAGTGTAACTTGACAAATATCAGCTGTATTCACCAGCTCTGTGGCTCCTGGTAGCTCTGTATGGAGAGTTTGAACCATTTACTTGGCAGTGTAAATTGACAAACATCAGCTGTATCCACCAGCTCAGTGCCTCCTGGTAGCTCTGTATGTAAGGTTTGAACCATTTACTTGGCAGTGAAACTTGACAAACATAAGCTGTATCCACCAGCTCTGTGCCTCCTGGTAGCTCTGTATGAAGAGTTTGAACCATTTACTTGGCAGTGTAACTTGACAAACAACAGCTGTATCCACCAGCTCTGTGCCTCCTGGTAGCTCTGTATGGACAGTTTGAACCATTTACTTGGCAGCGTAACTTGACAAACATCAGCTGTATCCACCAGGTTAGTGCCTCCTGGTAGCTCTGTATGGAGAGTTTGAACCTTTTACTTGGCAGTGTAAATTGACAAACATCAGCTGTATCCACCAGCTCTGTGCCTCCTGGTAGTTCTGTATGGAGAGTTTGAACCATTTACTTGGCAGTGTAACTTGACAAATATCAGCTGTATCCACCAGCTCAGAGCCTCCAGGTAGCTCTGTATGGAGAGTTTGAACCATTTACTTGGCAGTGTAACTTGACAAACATCAGCTGTATCCACCAGCTCTGTGCCTCCTGGTAACTCTGTATGGAGAGTTTGAACCATTTACTTGGCAGTGTAACTTGAAAAACATCAGCTGTATCCACCAGCTCAGTGCCTCCTGGTAGTTCTGTATGGAGAGTTTGAACCATTTACTTGGCAGTGTAACTTGACAAACATCAGCTGTATCCACCAGCTCTGTGGCTCCTGGTAGCTCTGTATGGAGAGTTTGATCCATTTACATGGCAGTGTAACTTGACAAACATCAGCCTTATCCATCAGCTCTGTGCCTCCTGGTAGCTCTGTATGGAGAGTTTGAACCATTTACTTGGAAGTGTAACTTGACAAATATCAGCTGTATCCACCAGCTCTGTGGCTGCTGGTAGCTCTGTATGGAGAGTTTGAACCATTTACTTGGCAGTGTAACTTGACAAACATCAGCTGTATCCACCAGCTCAGTGCCTCCTGGTAACTCTGTATGTAAGATTTGAACCATTTACTTGGCAGTGTAACTTGACAAACATAAGCTGTATCCACCAGCTCTGTGCCTGCTGGTAGCTCTGTATGGAGAGTTTGAACCATTTACTTGGCAGTGTAACTTGACAAACATCAGCTGTATCCACCAGCTCTGTGCCTCCTGGTAGCTCTGTATGGAGAGTTTGAACCATATACATGGCAGCTAAAATTGACAAACTTCAGCTGTATCCACCAGCTCAGTGCCTCCTGGTAGCTCTGTATGGAGAGTTGAACCCTTTACTTGGCAGTGTAAATTGACAAACATCAGCTGTATCCACCAGCTCTATGCCTCCTGGTAGTTCTGTATGGAGAGTTTGAACCATTTACTAGGCAGTGTAACTTGACAAATATCAACTGTATCCACCAGCTCAGTGCCTCCAGGTAGCTCTGTATGGAGAGTTTGAACCATTTACTTGGCAGTGTAACTTGACAAACAGCAGCTGTATCCACCAGCTCAGTGCCTCCTGGTAGCTCTGTATGGAGAGTTTGAACCATTTACTTGGCAGTGTAACTTGAGAAACATCTGCTGTATCCACCAGCCCAGTGCCTCCTGGTAGCTCTGTATGGAGAGTTTGAACCATTTACTTGTCAGTGTAACTTGACAAACATCAGCTGTATCCACCAGCTCTGTGCCTCCTGGTAGCTCTGTATGGAGAGTTTGAACCATTTACTTGGCAGTGTAACATGAAAAACATCAGCTGTATCCACCAACTCAGTGCCTCCTGGTAGTTCTGTATGGAGAGTTTGAACCATTTACTTGGCAGTGTAACTTGACAAACATCAGCTGTATCCACCAGCTCTGTGCCTCCTGGTAGCTCTGTATGGAGAGTTTGAACCATTTACTTGGCAGTGTAACTTGACAAACATCAGCTGTATCCACCAGCTCTGTGCCTTTTGGTAGCTCTGTATGCAGAGTTTGAACCATTTACTTGGCAGTGTAAATTGACAAACATCAGCTCTATCCACCAGCTCTGTGCCTCCTGGTAGCTCTGTATGGAGAATTTGAACCATTTACTTGGCAGTGTAACTTGACAAATATCAGCTGTAATCACCAGCTCTGTGCCTCCTGGTAGCTCTCTATGGAGAGTTTGAACCATTTACTTGGCAGTGTAACTTGACAAACATCAGCTGTATCCACCAGCTCTGTGCCTCCTGGTAGCTCTGTATGGAGAGTTTGAACCATTTACATGGCAGTGTAACTTGATAAACATCAGCCTTATCCATCAGCTCTGTGGCTCCTGGTAGCTCTGTATGGAGAGTTTGAACCATTTACTTGGCAGTGTAACTTGACAAATATCAGCTGTATTCACCAGCTCTGTGGCTCCTGGTAGCTCTGTATGGAGAGTTTGAACCATTTACTTGGCAGTGTAACTTGACAAACATCAGCTGTATCCACCAGGTCAGTGCCTCCTGGTAGCTCTGTATGGAGAGTTTGAACCCTTTACTTGGCAGTGTAAATTGACAAACATCAGCTGTATCCACCAGCTCAGTGCCTCCTGGTAGCTCTGTATGTAAGGTTTGAACCATTTACTTGGCAGTGAAACTTGACAAACATAAGCTGTATCCACCAGCTCTGTGCCTCCTGGTAGCTCTGTATGAAGAGTTTGAACCATTTACTTGGCAGTGTAACTTGACAAACAACAGCTGTATCCACCAGCTCTGTGCCTCCTGGTAGCTCTGTATGGACAGTTTGAACCATTTACTTGGCAGTGTAACTTGACAAACATCAGCTGTATCCACCAGGTCAGTGCCTCCTGGTAGCTCTGTATGGAGAGTTTGAACCTTTTACTTGGCAGTGTAAATTGACGAACATCAGCTGTATCCACCAGCTCTGTGCCTCCTGGTAGTTCTGTATGGAGAGTTTGAACCATTTACTTGGCAGTGTAACTTGACAAACATCAGCTGTATCCACCAGCTCAGTGCCTTCAGGTAGCTCTGTATGGAGAGTCTGAACCATTTACTTGGCAGTGTAACTTGACAAACATCAGCTGTATCCACCAGCTCAGTGCCTCCTGGTAGCTCTGTATGGAGAGCTTGAACCATTTACTTGGCAGTGTAGCTTGAGAAACATCAGCTGTATCCACCAGCCCAGTGCCTCCTGGTAGCTCTGTATGGAGAGTTTGAACCATTTACTTGGCAGTGTAACTTGACAAACATCAGCTGTATCCACCAGCTCTGTGCCTCCTGGTAACTCTGTATGGAGAGTTTGAACCATTTACTTGGCAGTGTAACTTGAAAAACATCAGCTGTATCCACCAGCTCAGTGCCTCCGGGTAGTTCTGTATGGAGAGTTTGACCCATTTACTTGGCAGTGTAACTTGACAAACATCAGCTGTATCCACCAGCTCAGTGCCTCCTGGTAGTTCTGTATGGAGAGTTTGAACCATTTACTTGGCAGTGTAACTTGACAAATTTCATCTGTATCCACCAGCTCTGTGCCTCCTGGTAGTTCTGTATGGAGAGTTTGAAACATTTACTTGGCAGTGTAACTTGACAAACATCAGCTATATCCACCAGATCTGTGCCTCCTGGTAGCTCTGTATGGAGAGTTTGAACCATTTACTTGGCAGTGTAACTTGACAAACATCAGCTGTATCCACCAGCTCTGTGCCTCCTGGTAGCTCTGTATGGAGAGCTTGAACCATTTACTTGGCAGTGTAACTTGACAAACATCAGCTGTATCCACCAGCTCTGTGCCTCCTGGTAGCTCTCTATGGAGGGTTTGAACCATTTACTTGGCACTGTAACTTGACAAACATCAGCTGTATCCACCAGCTCTGTGCCTCCTTGTAGTTCTGTATGGAGAGTTTGAACCATTTAATTGTTAGTGTAACTTGACAAACATCAGCTGTATCCACCAGCTCTGTGCCTGCTCGCAGATTTGTATGGAGAGTTTGAACCATTTACTTGGTAGTGTAACTTGACAAACATCAGCTGTATCCACCAGCTCTGTGCCTCCTGTTAGCTCTGTATGGAGAGATTGATCCATTTTCTTGGCAGTGTAACTTGACAAACATCAGCTGTATCCACCAGCTCTGTGCCTCCTGGTAGCTCTCTATGGAGGGTTTGAACCATTTACTTGGCACTGTAACTTGACAAACATCAGCTGTATCCACCAGCTCTGTGCCTCCTTGTAGTTCTGTATGGAGAGTTTGAACCATTTACATGGCAGTGTAACTTGAAAAACATCAGCTGTATCCACCATTCATGATGGCGTCACAGTGAAAGTGCAGTGAAATAGCAGCTAGTGTAAATACCGTATTTGATAAAAGTGGTAAAATATTATAACAGAGGCTTAAAATCTATAAAGTTACTTTCCTCAGATCAAGTGTAATACGGAATATTGATAGTATTTAGAAATTCTTGTTGATAATTTAATAAACTTAAACTAAGTTGTGGGAACGTGTATCCAAAGATTCGGTGACTTCTTCAATCACTGTTTGAACCAAGTAGAGCAGTGGTGCTTTTACGAGACTTCACCCGATTGGAAGATATACGTATTTCACATTCTTCTTTATTGGTAGGTTATTAGATTAATTCTATTAGGTAGTAATAATTAAATTAAATTTAGTGTAATTTGGTGTAAACATCTAGGCTCACTTAGATCTCTAGTATGACGACAGTAAACAGTGTTAGTATCTCGTCAGGTTGTGTAACCGTAACGGATTTATGCTCGTCGTGCAAAATAAAAGTAAAAAATGCAAATAAAATCATCACAAGATCTCAGGTAAAATTGAATGAGGAGAAAAGTGAAACCGATTGTCGTAATGTAGGCCTACCGCTACCGTCATGCGAATGTCATAACCTGAGAAACGAACTGTCCTCAAAAGACGAAATTATAAAGCTGCTAAAGGAAGATATTGCTAAGTTAATGGAAGAGTTGAATAAATTAAAAGGAAACAGAGAGGAAAGCAAGGAAACTTGGTCGACAGTGATTGCTGGTAAGGTAAGATTGAATAAGCCTAGGCCTATAAATGGAGTACATGTAACTGAAATTCCCGTCTCAAATTCATTTGGAGTGCTTGTCGAAGAAAATGATGACTTTCCTCAAGAAGAAAAGAAGAAAGTGATAAAGAGAAAATCCAGGAAGATGCGGATATTTGCGGATAGCCACGGGCGAGATGTAGCAGCAAGCGTTTTGGAGAGAAGCCGAGAAATGGAGGTCACTTCGACAGTGAAGCCAGGAGCTCAGATTGCAGAAGTCACGAACGGGATGATAGGAGAGTGTGCGTCCCTTACTGCAAAGGACTACGCAGTGATCATCGCTGGAGCAAACGACGTCTATAGAAATGAGAGTAAAAAGGTAATCAAAGATTTAAAGGGTACATTGCCATCCATGCAAAAAACAAATGTCATTATTGTAAATATTCCGCAGAGACACGATTTAATTCCCAAGTCATGTGTAAATGTAGAAATAGAGGCTACAAATGGAAAAATTCATAAAATTTGTAAGAGTTTTCCAAATGTCCAAATTGTAGATGTAAGTAAATTAGACAGGAAGTTCCACACTCGGCATGGCCTACACTTAAATAGATTAGGAAAAGAGTATCTTAGTGATGAAATCTGCAAAATTGTAAATTCAAATGGTAAGAATAATTCAACAGTAATATCATTAGAGTGGAAGCAGGGAAACTGGTAGAAGAAGCCAAACGTGAGGTTTGGCATTCACATCTTTTGAAGTCAAATTTAACGGAGTGCAACAATGGTATTTCGGATTTGTCTAGCAACAATAATAATAACAATTATGATAATAATAATGTAAATAAATCACCAACACAAGCTTGCAAAAGTAACAAATTTAAAATTTACCACCAGAATGTCCAGTCTCTTTATAATAAAATTGATTACATAAATCTAATGCTTAAAAATGAACTTAAAGACATCTCAGCACTATGTATTTCAGAACATTGGCTGAAAGAGGAACAACTCGAATTAATTCAATTCCCAGGGTTTATACAAGCTAGTAAATACTCTAGATCTAATATTAGCCATGGTGGTACTTGCATCGTCTTAAGAAATAATTTAGATCATGAACAGATAACAGCTTATGATTATCTAATTATGGAACAGGATTTTGAATTCTCTGCCGTAAAAATTCAGCAGTTTAAGTTAATAATTGTATGCGTATACCGTTCTCCGTCAGGAAAGTTTCCTCTATTTATAGATAAACTAGAATTGTTACTCAATAACATGAGCAAAGTAAATTTCGATATAATAATTTGTGGGGATGTAAATGTGGATTTCTTAAAACTTGATAGAAATTGTGAATTATTAAACCAGTTACTAATTTCCTATGGACTGAAACCTACAGTAAATACACCAACAAGAATAACAAAATTTAGTAAAACCACTCCTGATCAAATTTTTATAAATACAGATAAATATCACCATTCAATAGAAGTCTATTGTCCGGGTTTTAGTGACCACCATGGACAAATACTGAGTTTTGAAGTATCCGAAGTAATCAATAATAATGATAATGGAGTAAAATCAAAGTGCAGGTCATTCACTGAATCAAATGTTACATATTTCAATGACTTATTAAATAAGGAAACATGGTCAGAAATTTATGAACTAGAAAATGTAAATGATAAATTTAATGCATTTAACAGTACCCTAAAACACTATTTTGAAATAGCATTCCCCTTTAAACGAAGAACTGTTCAAAATAACAAAACTAGCAATTGGATAACAACAGGGATTATAAATTCATGTCAAAGAAAGAAATTTCTACACAAATTATATAAACAATACCACACAACACCTGAATTCAATTTATACTACAAAAAATACACTAGCATATTAAATAAGGTAATAAGACTAGCAAAGAAAATGCATAATGATAATTTTATTTCCCAATCATCTAATAAAAACAGGGCTATGTGGTCTGTAATAAAGAAAGAAACTGGAAAATCTGCTAAAATACAAAGGAACATTACACTGACCAGAAATAATAAAGTGATTAATAATCCAGAGGAAATAGCAAACACTTTTAATGACTATTTTCTGGAAATTCCGCAAAAATTATTAAATAAATCACAGGTAAATACACTAAATTCTAATAATAAAATAAATATATGCAGTGATTCTTTATTTATAAATCATGTCACAAGTGAAGAGGTAAGAATAGTTATAAAAGAGCTAAAAAATAAATTCTGTGCTGGCATTGATGGCATCCCTGATGCAATTTTAAAGAAATGTGCAGAAAATATAATAAATCCACTTACGCACTTAATAAACAGTTCAATTCTCTCAGGAACTTACCCGGATATTTTGAAGTTATCAAAAGTAATTCCAGTGCACAAAAATGGTTCAAAAGATGAATTAGATAACTATCGTCCTATTACCTTACCAACTGGTATTGCAAAAATTGTGGAAAAAATTATGTATAAGAGACTGATAAGTTTCATAGAAAAAAATAAAATATTATCAAACTCACAACATGGATTTAGAACGGAAAAATCTACACAGACAGCAATTTACGAATGTAGTAATAGTATACTGAAATTAATTGACAATAAGGAACATGTAACTGGCCTATTCTTGGATTTATCGAAAGCATTTGATGTAGTTGACCATAAAATCCTCCTTACCAAACTAAATCAATATGGTGTTAGAGGTCTAGCTAATAAATGGATAGAGTCTTACTTAACAAGGCGTAAACAAATAGTAAGCTTGAGACACAAGGATGATGGAACCAAATTACTTAATGAAACATTGTCCAATGAGGGAATTATTGAATTTGGAGTACCCCAGGGATCGGTTTTGGGCCCACTACTCTTTCTTCTATATATCAATGATATAACACAGAACGTTCATTCACATAAGGAAATTTTGTTTGCGGACGATACAACACTCGTAATAAAAGGTGAAACTAAACAGGTCATACAGCAGTCTGCTGACTCCGTTACAGGAGAGTTAACCAAATGGTCACAAGATAATCGCCTCATAATAAACTATAAAAAGACAGTATGTCTAAATTTCCACACTATACAGAATAGGAATCCTGCGATGCCCAATATAACATTAAATGGTCATCAAATAGAAAATAAATCAGAAACAAAGTTTTTAGGACTATGGATACAACAAGACTTGAAATGGAATAAACATATACAATATCTGAATACTAAACTGAACTCGATGTGCTTTGCGTTACGTATTTTGAAAACCTGCACTAGCATGCACACATTAAGAAATACTTATTTTGCTTATTTCCATTCATACTTAAGATATGGGATCATATTTTGGGGTATGTCGCCAGATGTACTAAGCACGTTTAGGATACAAAAGAGAGCGATTAGAATTATGGCAAATGTACACTCTAGAGAATCATGTAGACCTCTGTTTAAAGATTTAAACATTCTCCCACTGCCCTGCATATATATCTTTGAAAGTATTATGTTTTTTAAAAAGAATTTAATGAATAAAGATGTTTTTCTTAAAACAAACAATGATGTTCATAGGCATAACACAAGACAAAATCAAAACATTCATATTTCACACACACACACAAGCATATATCAAAAAGGAACTTTTCACACTGGAGTTAAATTATACAATAAACTACCCCAGTATATAAAACTGGCCCCAAAAATAAAAACCTTTGATAGAATGTTGAAAGCTTATCTGCAGTGCCATTGTTTTTACTCAGTAGTTGAATATTTTAGCGTATAGGAGTGATGGAATCTATAACTATATTTTACTTTTTTAATTTAATGTTAATACCTAGCTGTATGTTGTTGTATTTATAGAATTAAGTTTTCATATTATGATAATAGAGTGAGGTGTAAATAGTTGTGCAATAAGATTGTATCTATTAAGATTTGCTATTATAATAAGTTATAAATAGTTTTAATCTTAGTAATATATACCTGTTAGTTCTTTTATTTTATGCATGTAAATTCTGACGTGTCCTATATCAAAAATGTATTGAATGCATGTATTTGATCAAATGGAATTAATAAAAATCTATCTATCTATCTATCCAGCTCAGTGCCTCCTGGTAGTTCTGTATGTTGAGTTTGAACCATTTACATGGCAGTGTAACTTGACAAATATCAGCTGTATCCACCAGCTCTGTGCCTCCTGGTAGCTCTGTATGGAGAATTTGAACCATTTACCTGGCAGTGAAACTTGATAAACATCAGCTGTATGCACCAGCTCTGTGCCACCTGGTAGTTCTGTACGGAGAATTTGAACCATTTACTTGGCAGTGTAACTTGACAAACATCAGCTGTATCCACCAGCTCAGTGCCTCCTGGTAGCTCTGTATGAAGAGTTTGAACCATTTACATGGCAGTGTAAATTGACAAACATCAGCTGTATCCACCAGCTCTGTGCCTCCTGGTAGTTCTGTATGGAGTGTTTTAACCATTTACTTAGCAGTGTAACTTGACAAACATCAGCTGTATCCACCAGCCCAGTGCCTCCTGGTAGCTCTGTATGGAGAGTTTGAACCATTTACTTGGCAGTGTAACTTGAGAAACATCAGCTGTATCCACCAGCTCTCTGCCTCCTGGTAGCTCTGTATGGAGAGTTTGAACCATTTACTTGGCAGTGTAACCCTACAAACATCAGCTGTATACACAAGCCCTGTGCCTCCTGGTAGCTCTGCATCGAGAATTTGAACCATTTACTTGGCAGTGTAACTTGACAAACATCAGCTGTATCCACCAGCTCTGTGCCTCCTGGTAGCTCTGTATGGACAGTTTGAACCATTTACTTGGCAGTGTAACTTGACAAACATCAGTTGTATCCACCAGCTCTGTTCCTCCTGGTACCTCCGTATGGAGAGTTTGAACCTTTAACTTGGCAGTGTATTTTGACAAACATCAGCTGTATCCACCACCACTGTGCCTCCTGGTAGTTCTGTATGGAGAGTTTGAACCATTTACTTGGCAGTGTAACTTGACAAACATCAGCTGTATCCACCAGCTCTGTGCCTCCTGGTAGCTCTGTATGGAGAGTTTGAACCTTTTACTTGGCAGTGTAAATTGACAAACATCAGCTGTATCCACCAGCTCAGTGCCTCCTGGTAGCTCTGTATGTAAGGTTTGAACCATTTACTTGGCAGTGAAACTTGACAAACATAAGCTGTATCCACCAGCTCTGTGCCTCCTGGTAGCTCTGTATGAAGAGTTTGAACCATTAACTTGGCAGTGTAACTTGACAAACAACAGCTGTATCCACCAGCTCTGTGCCTCCTGGTAGCTCTGTATGGACAGTTTGAACCATTTACTTGTCAGTGTAACTTGACAAACATCAGCTGTATCCACCAGATCAGTGCCTCCTGGTAGCTCTGTATGGAGAGTTTGAACCTTTTACTTGGCAGTGTAAATTGACGAACATCAGCTGTATCCACCAGCTCTGTGCCTCCTGGTAGTTCTGTATGGAGAGTTTGAACCATTTACTTGGCAGTGTAACTTGAAAAACATCAGCTGTATCCACCAGCTCAGTGCCTTCAGGTAGCTCTGTATGGAGAGTCTGAACCATTTACTTGGCAGTGTAACTTGACAAACATCAGCTGTATCCACCAGCTCAGTGCCTCCTGGTAGCTCTGTATGGAGAGCTTGAACCATTTACTTGGCAGTGTAGCTTGAGAAACATCAGCTGTATCCACCAGCCCAGTGCCTCCTGGTAGCTCTGTATGGAGAGTTTGAACCATTTACTTGGCAGTGTAACTTGACAAACATCAGCTGTATCCACCAGCTCTGTGCCTCCTGGTAACTCTGTATGGAGAGTTTGAACCATTTACTTGGCAGTGTAACTTGTAAAACATCAGCTGTATCCACCAGCTCAGTGCCTCCGGGTAGTTCTGTATGGAGAGTTTGAACCATTTACTTGGCAGTGTAACTTGACAAACATCAGCTGTATCCACCAGCTCTGTGCCTCCTGGTAGCTCTGTATGGAGAGTTTGAACCATTTACATGCCAGTGTAACTTGATAAACATCAGCCTTATCCATCAGCTCTGTGGCTCCTGGTAGCTCTGTATGGAGAGTTTGAACCAATTACTTGGCAGTGTAACTTGACAAATATCAGCTGTATTCACCAGCTCTGTGGCTCCTGGTAGCTCTGTATGGAGAGTTTGAACCATTTACTTGGCAGTGTAACTTGACAAACATCAGCTGTATCCACCAGGTCAGTGCCTCCTGGTAGCTCTGTATGGAGAGTTTGAACCTTTTACTTGGCAGTGTAAATTGACAAACATCAGCTGTATCCACCAGCTCAGTGCCTCCTGGTAGCTCTGTATGTAAGGTTTGAACCATTTACTTGGCAGTGAAACTTGACAAACATAAGCTGTATCCACCAGCTCTGTGCCTCCTGGTAGCTCTGTATGAAGAGTTTGAACCATTTACTTGGCAGTGTAACTTGACAAACAACAGCTGTATCCACCAGCTCTGTGGCTCCTGGTAGCTCTGTATGGACAGTTTGAACCATTTACTTGGCAGTGTAACTTGACAAACATCAGCTGTATCCACCAGGTTAGTGCCTCCTGGTAGCTCTGTATGGAGAGTTTGAACCTTTTACTTGGCAGTGTAAATTGACAAACATCAGCTGTATCCACCAGCTCTGTGCCTCCTGGTAGTTCTGTATGGAGAGTTTGAACCATTTACTTGGCAGTGTAACTTGACAAATATCAGCTGTATCCACCAGCTCAGAGCCTCCAGGTAGCTCTGTATGGAGAGTTTGAACCATTTACTTGGCAGTGTAACTTGACAAACATCAGCTGTATCCACCAGCTCAGTGCCTCCTGGTAGCTCTGTATGGAGAGTTTGAACCATTTACTTGGCAGTGTAGCTTGAGAAACATCAGCTGTATCCACCAGCCCAGTGCCTCCTGGTAGCTCTATATGGAGAGTTTGAACCATTTACTTGGCAGTGTAACTTGACAAACATCAGCTGTATCCACCAGCTCTGTGCCTCCTGGTAACTCTGTATGGAGAGTTTGAACCATTTACTTGGCAGTGTAACTTGAAAAACATCAGCTGTATCCACCAGCTCAGTGCCTCCTGGTAGTTCTGTATGGAGAGTTTGAACCATTTACTTGGCAGTGTAACTTGACAAACATCAGCTGTATCCACCAGCTCTGTGGCTCCTGGTAGCTCTGTATGGAGAGTTTGAACCATTTACATGGCAGTGTAACTTGACAAACATCAGCCTTATCCATCAGCTCTGTGCCTCCTGGTAGCTCTGTATGGAGAGTTTGAACCATTTACTTGGCAGTGTAACTTGACAAATATCAGCTGTATCCACCAGCTCTGTGGCAGCTGGTAGCTCTGTATGGAGAGTTTGAACCATTTACTTGGCAGTGTAACTTGACAATCATCAGCTGTATCCACCAGCTCAGTGCCTCCTGGTAACTCTGTATGTAAGGTTTGAACCATTTACTTGGCAGTGTAACTTGACAAACATAAGCTGTATCCACCTGCTCTGTGCCTGCTGGTAGCTGTGTATGGAGAGTTTGAACCATTTACTTGGCAGTGTAACTTGACAAACATCAGCTGTATCCACCAGCTCTGTGCCTCCTGGTAGCTCTGTATGGAGAGTTTGAACCATATACATGGCAGCTAAAATTGACAAACTTCAGCTGTATCCACCAGCTCTGTGCCTCCTGGTAGCTCTGTATGGAGAGTTGAACCCTTTACTTGGCAGTGTAAATTGACAAACATCAGCTGTATCCACCAGCTCTATGCCTCCTGGTAGTTCTGTATGGAGAGTTTGAACCATTTACTAGGCAGTGTAACTTGACAAATATCAGCTGTATCCACCAGCTCAGTGCCTCCAGGTAGCTCTGTATGGAGAGTTTGAACCATTTACTTGGCAGTGTAACTTGACAAACAGCAGCTGTATCCACCAGCTCAGTGCCTCCTGGTAGCTCTGTATGGAGAGTTTGAACCATTTACTTGTCAGTGTAATTTGAGAAACATCAGCTGTATCCACCAGCCCAGTGCCTCCTTGTAGCTCTGTATGGAGAGTTTGAACCATTTACTTGTCAGTGTAACTTGACAAACATCAGCTGTATCCACCAGCTCTGTGCCTCCTGGTAGCTCTGTATGGAGAGTTTGAACCATTTACTTGGCAGTGTAACATGAAAAACATCAGCTGTATCCACCAACTCAGTGCCTCCTGGTAGTTCTGTATGGAGAGTTTGAACCATTTACTTGGCAGTGTAACTTGACAAACATCAGCTGTATCCACCAGCTCTGTGCCTCCTGGTAGCTCTGTATGGAGAGTTTGAACCATTTACTTGGCAGTGTAACTTGACAAACATCAGCTGTATCCACCAGCTCTGTGCCTTTTGGTAGCTCTGTATGGAGAGTTTGAACCATTTACTTGGCAGTGTAAATTGACAAACATCAGCTCTATCCACCAGCTCTGTGCCTCCTGGTAGCTCTGTATGGAGAATTTGAACCATTTACTTGGCAGTGTAACTTGACAAATATCAGCTGTAATCACCAGCTCTGTGCCTCCTGGTAGCTCTCTATGGAGAGTTTGAACCATTTACTTGGCAGTGTAACTTGACAAACATCAGCTGTATCCACCAGCTCTGTGCCTCCTGGTAGCTCTGTATGGAGAGTTTGAACCATTTACATGGCAGTGTAACTTGATAAACATCAGCCTTATCCATCAGCTCTGTGGCTCCTGGTAGCTCTGTATGGAGAGTTTGAACCATTTACTTGGCAGTGTAACTTGACAAATATCAGCTGTATTCACCAGCTCTGTGGCTCCTGGTAGCTCTGTATGGAGAGTTTGAACCATTTACTTGGCAGTGTAACTTGACAAACATCAGCTGTATCCACCAGGTCAGTGCCTCCTGGTAGCTCTGTATGGAGAGTTTGAACCTTTTTCTTGGCAGTGTAAATTGACAAACATCAGCTGTATCCACCAGCTCAGTGCCTCCAGGTAGCTCTGTATGTAAGGTTTGAACCATTTACTTGGCAGTGAAACTTGACAAACATAAGCTGTATCCACCAGCTCTGTGCCTCCTGGTAGCTCTGTATGAAGAGTTTGAGCCATTTACTTGGCAGTGTAACTTGACAAACAACAGCTGTATCCACCAGCTCTGTGCCTCCTGGTAGCTCTGTATGGACAGTTTGAACCATTTACTTGGCAGTGTAACTTGACAAACATCAGCTGTATCCACCAGGTCAGTGCCTCCTGGTAGCTCTGTATGGAGAGTTTGAACCTTTTACTTGGCAGTGTAAATTGACGAACATCAGCTGTATCCACCAGCTCTGTGCCTCCTGGTAGTTCTGTATGGAGAGTTTGAACCATTTACTTGGCAGTGTAACTTGACAAACATCAGCTGTATCCACCAGCTCAGTGCCTTCAGGTAGCTCTGTATGGAGAGTCTGAACCATTTACTTGGCAGTGTAACTTGACAAACATCAGCTGTATCCACCAGCTCAGTGCCTCCTGGTAGCTCTGTATGGAGAGCTTGAACCATTTACTTGGCAGTGTAGCTTGAGAAACATCAGCTGTATCCACCAGCCCAGTGCCTCCTGGTAGCTCTGTATGGAGAGTTTGAACCATTTACTTGGCAGTGTAACTTGACAAACATCAGCTGTATCCACCAGCTCTGTGCCTCCTGGTAACTCTGTATGGAGAATTTGAACCATTTACTTGGCAGTGTAACTTGAAAAACATCAGCTGTATCCACCAGCTCAGTGCCTCCGGGTAGTTCTGTATGGAGAGTTTGAACCATTTACTTGGCAGTGTAACTTGACAAACATCAGCTGTATCCACCAGCTCAGTGCCTCCTGGTAGTTCTGTATGGAGAGTTTGAACCATTTACTTGGCAGTGTAACTTGACAAATTTCATCTGTATCCACCAGCTCTGTGCCTCCTGGTAGTTCTGTATGGAGAGTTTGAAACATTTACTTGGCAGTGTAACTTGACAAACATCAGCTATATCCACCAGATCTGTGCCTCCTGGTAGCTCTGTATGGAGAGTTTGAACCATTTACTTGGCAGTGTAACTTGACAAACATCAGCTGTATCCACCAGCTCTGTGCCTCCTGGTAGCTCTGTATGGAGAGCTTGAACCATTTACTTGGCAGTGTAACTTGACAAACATCAGCTGTATCCACCAGCTCTGTGCCTCCTGGTAGCTCTCTATGGAGGGTTTGAACCATTTACTTGGCACTGTAACTTGACAAACATCAGCTGTATCCACCAGCTCTGTGCCTCCTTGTAGTTCTGTATGGAGAGTTTGAACCATTTAATTGGCAGTGTAACTTGACAAACATCAGCTGTATCCACCAGCTCTGTGCCTGCTCGCAGATTTGTATGGAGAGTTTGAACCATTTACTTGGTAGTGTAACTTGACAAACATCAGCTGTATCCACCAGCTCTGTGCCTCCTGTTAGCTCTGTATGGAGAGATTGATCCATTTTCTTGGCAGTGTAACTTGACAAACATCAGCTGTATCCACCAGCTCTGTGCCTCCTGGTAGCTCTCTATGGAGGGTTTGAACCATTTACTTGGCACTGTAACTTGACAAACATCAGCTGTATCCACCAGCTCTGTGCCTCCTTGTAGTTCTGTATGGAGAGTTTGAACCATTTAATTGGCAGTGTAACTTGACAAACATCAGCTGTATCCACCAGCTCTGTGCCTGCTCGCAGATTTGTATGGAGAGTTTGAACCATTTACATGGCAGTGTAACTTGAAAAACATCAGCTGTATCCACCAGCTCAGTGCCTCCTGGTAGCTCTGTATGGAGAATTTGAACCATTTACCTGGCAGTGAAACTTGATAAACATCAGCTGTATGCACCAGCTCTGTGCCACCTGGTAGTTCTGTACGGAGAATTTGAACCATTTACTTGGCAGTGTAACTTGACAAACATCAGCTGTATCCACCAGCTCAGTGCCTCCTGGTAGCTCTGTATGGAGAGTTTGAACCATTTACATGGCAGTGTAAATTGACAAACATCAGCTGTATCCACCAGCTCTGTGCCTCCTGGTAGCTCTGTATGGAGTGTTTTAACCATTTACTTAGCAGTGTAACTTGAAAAACATCAGCTGTATCCACCAGCCCAGTGCCTCCTGGTAGCTCTGTATGGAGAGTTTGAACCATTTACTTGGCAGTGTAACTTGAGAAACATCAGCTGTATCCACCAGCTCTCTGCCTCCTGGTAGCTCTGTATGGAGAGTTTGAACCATTTACTTGGCAGTGTAACCCTACAAACATCAGCTGTATACACAAGCCCTGTGCCTCCTTGTAGCTCTGCATCGAGAATTTGAACCATTTACTTGGCAGTGTAACTTGACAAACATCAGCTGTATCCACCAGCTCTGTGTCTCCTGGTAGCTCTGTATGGACAGTTTGAACCATTTACTTGGCAGTGTAACTTGACAAACATCAGTTGTATCCACCAGCTCTGTTCCTCCTGGTACCTCCGTATGGAGAGTTTGAACCTTTAACTTGGCAGTGTATTTTGACAAACATCAGCTGTATCCACCACCACTGTGCCTCCTGGTAGTTCTGTATGGAGAGTTTGAACCATTTACTTGGCAGTGTAACTTGACAAACATCAGCTGTATCCACCAGCTCTGTGCCTCCTGGTAGCTCTGTATGGAGAGTTTGAACCTTTTACTTGGCAGTGTAAATTGACAAACATCAGCTGTATCCACCAGCTCAGTGCCTCCTGGTAGCTCTGTATGTAAGGTTTGAACCATTTACTTGGCAGTGAAACTTGACAAACATAAGCTGTATCCACCAGCTCTGTGCCTGCTGGTAGCTCTGTATGAAGAGTTTGAACCCTTTACTTGGCAGTGTAAATTGACAAACGTCAGCTGTATCCACCAGCTCTATGCCTCCTGGTAGTCCTGTATGGAGAGTTTGAACCATTTACTAGGCAGTGTAACTTGACAAACATCAGCTGTATCCACCAGCTCAGTGCCTCCAGATAGCTCTGTATGGAGAGTTTTAACCATTTCCTTGGCAGGGTAACTTTACAAACATCAGCTGTATCCACCAGCTCAGTGCCTCCTGGTAGCTCTGTATGGAGAGTTTGAACCATTTACTTGGCAGTGTAACTTGAGAAACATCAGCTGTATCCACCAGCCCAGTGCCTCCTGGTAGCTCTGTATAGAGAGTTTGAACCATTTACTTGTCAGTGTAACTTGACAAACATCAGCTGTATCCACCAGCTCTGTGCCTCCTGGTAGCTCTGTATGGAGAGTTTGAACCATTTACTTGGCAGTGTAACATGACAAACATCAGCATATCCACCAACTCAGTGCCTCCTGGTAGTTCTGTATGGAGAGTTTGAACCATTTACTTGGCAGTGTAACTTGACATATATCAGCTGTATCCACCAGCTCTGTGCCTCCTGGTAGCTCTGTATGGAGAGTTTGAACCATTTACTTGGCAGTGTAACTTGACAAACATCAGCTGTATCCACCAGCTCTGTGCCTTTTGGTAGCTCTGTATGCAGAGTTTGAACCATTTACTTGGCAGTGTAAATTGACAAACATCAGCTCTATCCACCAGCTCTGTGCCTCCTGGTAGCTCTGTATGGAGAATTTGAACCATTTACTTGGCAGTGTAACTTGACAAATATCAGCTGTATCCACCAGCTCTGTGCCTCCTGGTAGCTCTCTATGGAGAGTTTGAACCATTTACTTGGCAGTGTAACTTGACAAACATCAGCTGTATCCACCAGCTCTGTGCCTCCTGGTAGCTCTGTATGGAGAGTTTGAACCATTTACATGCCAGTGTAACTTGATAAACATCAGCCTTATCCATCAGCTCTGTGGCTCCTGGTAGCTCTGTATGGAGAGTTTGAACCAATTACTTGGCAGTGTAACTTGACAAATATCAGCTGTATTCACCAGCTCTGTGGCTCCTGGTAGCTCTGTATGGAGAGTTTGAACCATTTACTTGGCAGTGTAACTTGACAAACATCAGCTGTATCCACCAGGTCAGTGCCTCCTGGTAGCTCTGTATGGAGAGTTTGAACCTTTTACTTGGCAGTGTAAATTGACAAACATCAGCTGTATCCACCAGCTCAGTGCCTCCTGGTAGCTCTGTATGTAAGGTTTGAACCATTTACTTGGCAGTGAAACTTGACAAACATAAGCTGTATCCACCAGCTCTGTGCCTCCTGGTAGCTCTGTATGAAGAGTTTGAACCATTTACTTGGCAGTGTAACTTGACAAACAACAGCTGTATCCACCAGCTCTGTGCCTCCTGGTAGCTCTGTATGGACAGTTTGAACCATTTACTTGGCAGTGTAACTTGACAAACATCAGCTGTATCCACCAGGTTAGTGCCTCCTGGTAGCTCTGTATGGAGAGTTTGAACCTTTTACTTGGCAGTGTAAATTGACAAACATCAGCTGTATCCACCAGCTCTGTGCCTCCTGGTAGTTCTGTATGGAGAGTTTGAACCATTTACTTGGCAGTGTAACTTGACAAATATCAGCTGTATCCACCAGCTCTGTGCCTCCTGGTAGCTCTGTATGGAGAGTTTGAACCTTTTACTTGGCAGTGTAAATTGACAAACATCAGCTGTATCCACCAGCTCAGTGCCTCCTGGTAGCTCTGTATGTAAGGTTTGAACCATTTACTTGGCAGTGAAACTTGACAAACATAAGCTGTATCCACCAGCTCTGTGCCTCCTGGTAGCTCTGTATGAAGAGTATGAACCATTAACTTGGCAGTGTAACTTGACAAACAACAGCTGTATCCACCAGCTCTGTGCCTCCTGGTAGCTCTGTATGGACAGTTTGAACCATTTACTTGGCAGTGTAACTTGACAAACATCAGCTGTATCCACCAGATCAGTGCCTCCTGGTAGCTCTGTATGGAGAGTTTGAACCTTTTACTTGGCAGTGTAAATTGACGAACATCAGCTGTATCCACCAGCTCTGTGCCTCCTGGTAGTTCTGTATGGAGAGTTTGAACCATTTACTTGGCAGTGTAACTTGAAAAACATCAGCTGTATCCACCAGCTCAGTGCCTTCAGGTAGCTCTGTATGGAGAGTCTGAACCATTTACTTGGCAGTGTAACTTGACAAACATCAGCTGTATCCACCAGCTCAGTGCCTCCTGGTAGCTCTGTATGGAGAGCTTGAACCATTTACTTGGCAGTGTAGCTTGAGAAACATCAGCTGTATCCACCAGCCCAGTGCCTCCTGGTAGCTCTGTATGGAGAGTTTGAACCATTTACTTGGCAGTGTAACTTGACAAACATCAGCTGTATCCACCAGCTCTGTGCCTCCTGGTAACTCTGTATGGAGAGTTTGAACCATTTACTTGGCAGTGTAACTTGTAAAACATCAGCTGTATCCACCAGCTCAGTGCCTCCGGGTAGTTCTGTATGGAGAGTTTGAACCATTTACTTGGCAGTGTAACTTGACAAACATCAGCTGTATCCACCAGCTCTGTGCCTCCTGGTAGCTCTGTATGGAGAGTTTGAACCATTTACATGCCAGTGTAACTTGATAAACATCAGCCTTATCCATCAGCTCTGTGGCTCCTGGTAGCTCTGTATGGAGAGTTTGAACCAATTACTTGGCAGTGTAACTTGACAAATATCAGCTGTATTCACCAGCTCTGTGGCTCCTGGTAGCTCTGTATGGAGAGTTTGAACCATTTACTTGGCAGTGTAACTTGACAAACATCAGCTGTATCCACCAGGTCAGTGCCTCCTGGTAGCTCTGTATGGAGAGTTTGAACCTTTTACTTGGCAGTGTAAATTGACAAACATCAGCTGTATCCACCAGCTCAGTGCCTCCTGGTAGCTCTGTATGTAAGGTTTGAACCATTTACTTGGCAGTGAAACTTGACAAACATAAGCTGTATCCACCAGCTCTGTGCCTCCTGGTAGCTCTGTATGAAGAGTTTGAACCATTTACTTGGCAGTGTAACTTGACAAACAACAGCTGTATCCACCAGCTCTGTGGCTCCTGGTAGCTCTGTATGGACAGTTTGAACCATTTACTTGGCAGTGTAACTTGACAAACATCAGCTGTATCCACCAGGTTAGTGCCTCCTGGTAGCTCTGTATGGAGAGTTTGAACCTTTTACTTGGCAGTGTAAATTGACAAACATCAGCTGTATCCACCAGCTCTGTGCCTCCTGGTAGTTCTGTATGGAGAGTTTGAACCATTTACTTGGCAGTGTAACTTGACAAATATCAGCTGTATCCACCAGCTCAGAGCCTCCAGGTAGCTCTGTATGGAGAGTTTGAACCATTTACTTGGCAGTGTAACTTGACAAACATCAGCTGTATCCACCAGCTCAGTGCCTCCTGGTAGCTCTGTATGGAGAGTTTGAACCATTTACTTGGCAGTGTAGCTTGAGAAACATCAGCTGTATCCACCAGCCCAGTGCCTCCTGGTAGCTCTATATGGAGAGTTTGAACCATTTACTTGGCAGTGTAACTTGACAAACATCAGCTGTATCCACCAGCTCTGTGCCTCCTGGTAACTCTGTATGGAGAGTTTGAACCATTTACTTGGCAGTGTAACTTGAAAAACATCAGCTGTATCCACCAGCTCAGTGCCTCCTGGTAGTTCTGTATGGAGAGTTTGAACCATTTACTTGGCAGTGTAACTTGACAAACATCAGCTGTATCCACCAGCTCTGTGGCTCCTGGTAGCTCTGTATGGAGAGTTTGAACCATTTACATGGCAGTGTAACTTGACAAACATCAGCCTTATCCATCAGCTCTGTGCCTCCTGGTAGCTCTGTATGGAGAGTTTGAACCATTTACTTGGCAGTGTAACTTGACAAATATCAGCTGTATCCACCAGCTCTGTGGCTGCTGGTAGCTCTGTATGGAGAGTTTGAACCATTTACTTGGCAGTGTAACTTGACAATCATCAGCTGTATCCACCAGCTCAGTGCCTCCTGGTAACTCTGTATGTAAGGTTTGAACCATTTACTTGGCAGTGTAACTTGACAAACATAAGCTGTATCCACCTGCTCTGTGCCTGCTGGTAGCTCTGTATGGAGAGTTTGAACCATTTACTTGGCAGTGTAACTTGACAAACATCAGCTGTATCCACCAGCTCTGTGCCTCCTGGTAGCTCTGTATGGAGAGTTTGAACCATATACATGGCAGCTAAAATTGACAAACTTCAGCTGTATCCACCAGCTCTGTGCCTCCTGGTAGCTCTGTATGGAGAGTTGAACCCTTTACTTGGCAGTGTAAATTGACAAACATCAGCTGTATCCACCAGCTCTATGCCTCCTGGTAGTTCTGTATGGAGAGTTTGAACCATTTACTAGGCAGTGTAACTTGACAAATATCAGCTGTATCCACCAGCTCAGTGCCTCCAGGTAGCTCTGTATGGAGAGTTTGAACCATTTACTTGGCAGTGTAACTTGACAAACAGCAGCTGTATCCACCAGCTCAGTGCCTCCTGGTAGCTCTGTATGGAGAGTTTGAACCATTTACTTGTCAGTGTAATTTGAGAAACATCAGCTGTATCCACCAGCCCAGTGCCTCCTTGTAGCTCTGTATGGAGAGTTTGAACCATTTACTTGTCAGTGTAACTTGACAAACATCAGCTGTATCCACCAGCTCTGTGCCTCCTGGTAGCTCTGTATGGAGAGTTTGAACCATTTACTTGGCAGTGTAACATGAAAAACATCAGCTGTATCCACCAACTCAGTGCCTCCTGGTAGTTCTGTATGGAGAGTTTGAACCATTTACTTGGCAGTGTAACTTGACAAACATCAGCTGTATCCACCAGCTCTGTGCCTCCTGGTAGCTCTGTATGGAGAGTTTGAACCATTTACTTGGCAGTGTAACTTGACAAACATCAGCTGTATCCACCAGCTCTGTGCCTTTTGGTAGCTCTGTATGGAGAGTTTGAACCATTTACTTGGCAGTGTAAATTGACAAACATCAGCTCTATCCACCAGCTCTGTGCCTCCTGGTAGCTCTGTATGGAGAATTTGAACCATTTACTTGGCAGTGTAACTTGACAAATATCAGCTGTAATCACCAGCTCTGTGCCTCCTGGTAGCTCTCTATGGAGAGTTTGAACCATTTACTTGGCAGTGTAACTTGACAAACATCAGCTGTATCCACCAGCTCTGTGCCTCCTGGTAGCTCTGTATGGAGAGTTTGAACCATTTACATGGCAGTGTAACTTGATAAACATCAGCCTTATCCATCAGCTCTGTGGCTCCTGGTAGCTCTGTATGGAGAGTTTGAACCATTTACTTGGCAGTGTAACTTGACAAATATCAGCTGTATTCACCAGCTCTGTGGCTCCTGGTAGCTCTGTATGGAGAGTTTGAACCATTTACTTGGCAGTGAAACTTGACAAACATAAGCTGTATCCACCAGCTCTGTGCCTGCTGGTAGCTCTGTATGAAGAGTTTGAACCCTTTACTTGGCAGTGTAAATTGACAAACGTCAGCTGTATCCACCAGCTCTATGCCTCCTGGTAGTCCTGTATGGAGAGTTTGAACCATTTACTAGGCAGTGTAACTTGACAAACATCAGCTGTATCCACCAGCTCAGTGCCTCCAGATAGCTCTGTATGGAGAGTTTTAACCATTTCCTTGGCAGGGTAACTTTACAAACATCAGCTGTATCCACCAGCTCAGTGCCTCCTGGTAGCTCTGTATGGAGAGTTTGAACCATTTACTTGGCAGTGTAACTTGAGAAACATCAGCTGTATCCACCAGCCCAGTGCCTCCTGGTAGCTCTGTATAGAGAGTTTGAACCATTTACTTGTCAGTGTAACTTGACAAACATCAGCTGTATCCACCAGCTCTGTGCCTCCTGGTAGCTCTGTATGGAGAGTTTGAACCATTTACTTGGCAGTGTAACATGACAAACATCAGCATATCCACCAACTCAGTGCCTCCTGGTAGTTCTGTATGGAGAGTTTGAACCATTTACTTGGCAGTGTAACTTGACATATATCAGCTGTATCCACCAGCTCTGTGCCTCCTGGTAGCTCTGTATGGAGAGTTTGAACCATTTACTTGGCAGTGTAACTTGACAAACATCAGCTGTATCCACCAGCTCTGTGCCTTTTGGTAGCTCTGTATGCAGAGTTTGAACCATTTACTTGGCAGTGTAAATTGACAAACATCAGCTCTATCCACCAGCTCTGTGCCTCCTGGTAGCTCTGTATGGAGAATTTGAACCATTTACTTGGCAGTGTAACTTGACAAATATCAGCTGTATCCACCAGCTCTGTGCCTCCTGGTAGCTCTCTATGGAGAGTTTGAACCATTTACTTGGCAGTGTAACTTGACAAACATCAGCTGTATCCACCAGCTCTGTGCCTCCTGGTAGCTCTGTATGGAGAGTTTGAACCATTTACATGCCAGTGTAACTTGATAAACATCAGCCTTATCCATCAGCTCTGTGGCTCCTGGTAGCTCTGTATGGAGAGTTTGAACCAATTACTTGGCAGTGTAACTTGACAAATATCAGCTGTATTCACCAGCTCTGTGGCTCCTGGTAGCTCTGTATGGAGAGTTTGAACCATTTACTTGGCAGTGTAACTTGACAAACATCAGCTGTATCCACCAGGTCAGTGCCTCCTGGTAGCTCTGTATGGAGAGTTTGAACCTTTTACTTGGCAGTGTAAATTGACAAACATCAGCTGTATCCACCAGCTCAGTGCCTCCTGGTAGCTCTGTATGTAAGGTTTGAACCATTTACTTGGCAGTGAAACTTGACAAACATAAGCTGTATCCACCAGCTCTGTGCCTCCTGGTAGCTCTGTATGAAGAGTTTGAACCATTTACTTGGCAGTGTAACTTGACAAACAACAGCTGTATCCACCAGCTCTGTGCCTCCTGGTAGCTCTGTATGGACAGTTTGAACCATTTACTTGGCAGTGTAACTTGACAAACATCAGCTGTATCCACCAGGTTAGTGCCTCCTGGTAGCTCTGTATGGAGAGTTTGAACCTTTTACTTGGCAGTGTAAATTGACAAACATCAGCTGTATCCACCAGCTCTGTGCCTCCTGGTAGTTCTGTATGGAGAGTTTGAACCATTTACTTGGCAGTGTAACTTGACAAATATCAGCTGTATCCACCAGCTCAGAGCCTCCAGGTAGCTCTAATGGAGAGTTTGAACCTTTTACTTGGCAGTGTAAATTGACAAACATCAGCTGTATCCACCAGCTCAGTGCCTCCTGGTAGCTCTGTATGGAGAGCTTGAACCATTTACTTGGCAGTGTAGCTTGAGAAACATCAGCTGTATCCACCAGCCCAGTGCCTCCTGGTAGCTCAGTATGGAGAGTTTGAACCATTTACTTGGCAGTGTAACTTGACAAACATCAGCTGTATCCACCAGCTCTGTGCCTCCTGGTAACTCTGTATGGAGAGTTTGAACCATTTACTTGGCAGTGTAACTTGAAAAACATCAGCTGTATCCACCAGCTCAGTGCCTCCGGGTAGTTCTGTATGGAGAGTTTGAACCATTTACTTGGCAGTGTAACTTGACAAACATCAGCTGTATCCACCAGCTCAGTGCCTCCTGGTAGTTCTGTATGGAGAGTTTGAACCATTTACTTGGCAGTGTAACTTGACAAATTTCATCTGTATCCACCAGCTCTGTGCCTCCTGGTAGTTCTGTATGGAGAGTTTGAAACATTTACTTGGCAGTGTAACTTGACAAACATCAGCTATATCCACCAGATCTGTGCCTCCTGGTAGCTCTGTATGGAGAGTTTGAACCATTTACTTGGCAGTGTAACTTGACAAACATCAGCTGTATCCACCAGCTCTGTGCCTCCTGGTAGCTCTGTATGGAGAGCTTGAACCATTTACTTGGCAGTGTAACTTGACAAACATCAGCTGTATCCACCAGCTCTGTGCCTCCTGGTAGCTCTCTATGGAGGGTTTGAACCATTTACTTGGCACTGTAACTTGACAAACATCAGCTGTATCCACCAGCTCTGTGCCTCCTTGTAGTTCTGTATGGAGAGTTTGAACCATTTAATTGGCAGTGTAACTTGACAAACATCAGCTGTATCCACCAGCTCTGTGCCTGCTCGCAGATTTGTATGGAGAGTTTGAACCATTTACTTGGTAGTGTAACTTGATTAACATCAGCTGTATCCACCAGCTCTGTGCCTCCTGTTAGCTCTGTATGGAGAGATTGATCCATTTTCTTGGCAGTGTAACTTGACAAACATCAGCTGTATCCACCAGCTCTGTGCCTCCTGGTAGCTCTCTATGGAGGGTTTGAACCATTTACTTGGCACTGTAACTTGACAAACATCAGCTGTATCCACCAGCTCTGTGCCTCCTTGTAGTTCTGTATGGAGAGTTTGAACCATTTAATTGGCAGTGTAACTTGACAAACATCAGCTGTATCCACCAGCTCTGTGCCTGCTCGCAGATTTGTATGGAGAGTTTGAACCATTTACATGGCAGTGTAACTTGAAAAACATCAGCTGTATCCACCAGCTCAGTGCCTCCTGGTAGTTCTGTATGTTGAGTTTGAACCATTTACATGGCAGTGTAACTTGACAAATATCAGCTGTATCCACCAGCTCTGTGCCTCCTGGTAGCTCTGTATGGAGAATTTGAACCATTTACCTGGCAGTGAAACTTGATAAACATCAGCTGTATGCACCAGCTCTGTGCCACCTGGTAGTTCTGTACGGAGAATTTGAACCATTTACTTGGCAGTGTAACTTGACAAACATCAGCTGTATCCACCAGCTCAGTGCCTCCTGGTAGCTCTGTATGGAGAGTTTGAACCATTTACATGGCAGTGTAAATTGACAAACATCAGCTGTATCCACCAGCTCTGTGCCTCCTGGTAGCTCTGTATGGAGTGTTTTAACCATTTACTTAGCAGTGTAACTTGACAAACATCAGCTGTATCCACCAGCCCAGTGCCTCCTGGTAGCTCTGTATGGAGAGTTTGAACCATTTACTTGGCAGTGTAACTTGAGAAACATCAGCTGTATCCACCAGCTCTCTGCCTCCTGGTAGCTCTGTATGGAGAGTTTGAACCATTTACTTGGCAGTGTAACCCTACAAACATCAGCTGTATACACAAGCCCTGTGCCTCCTGGTAGCTCTGCATCGAGAATTTGAACCATTTACTTGGCAGTGTAACTTGACAAACATCAGCTGTATCCACCAGCTCTGTGCCTCCTGGTAGCTCTGTATGGAGAGTTTGAACCATTTACTTGCCAGTTTAACTTGACAAACATCAGTTGTATCCACCAGCTCTGTTCCTCCTGGTACCTCCGTATGGAGAGTTTGAACCTTTAACTTGGCAGTGTATTTTGACAAACATCAGCTGTATCCACCACCACTGTGCCTCCTGGTAGTTCTGTATGGAGAGTTTGAACCATTTACTTGGCAGTGTAACTTGACAAACATCAGCTGTATCCACCAGCTCTGTGCCTCCTGGTAGCTCTGTATGGAGAGTTTGAACCTTTTACTTGGCAGTGTAAATTGACAAACATCAGCTGTATCCACCAGCTCAGTGCCTCCTGGTAGCTCTGTATGTAAGGTTTGAACCATTTACTTGGCAGTGAAACTTGACAAACATAAGCTGTATCCACCAGCTCTGTGCCTGCTGGTAGCTCTGTATGAAGAGTTTGAACCCTTTACTTGGCAGTGTAAATTGACAAACGTCAGCTGTATCCACCAGCTCTATGCCTCCTGGTAGTTCTGTATGGAGAGTTTGAACCATTTACTAGGCAGTGTAACTTGACAAACATCAGCTGTATCCACCAGCTCAGTGCCTCCAGGTAGCTCTGTATGGAGAGTTTTAACCATTTCCTTGGCAGGGTAACTTTACAAACATCAGCTGTATCCACCAGCTCAGTGCCTCCTGGTAGCTCTGTATGGAGAGTTTGAACCATTTACTTGGCAGTGTAACTTGAGAAACATCAGCTGTATCCACCAGCCCAGTGCCTCCTGGTAGCTCTGTATAGAGAGTTTGAACCATTTACTTGTCAGTGTAACTTGACAAACATCAGCTGTATCCACCAGCTCTGTGCCTCCTGGTAGCTCTGTATGGAGAGTTTGAACCATTTACTTGGCAGTGTAACTTGACAAACATCAGCTGTATCCACCAGCTCAGTGCATCCTGGTAGCTCTATATGGAGGGTTTGAACCATTTACTTGGCAGTGTAACTTGACAAACTTCAGCTGTATCCACCAGCTCCGTGCCTCCTGGTAGCACTGTATGGAGAGTTTGAACCATTTACTTGGCAGTGTAACTTGACAAATATCAGCTGTATCCACCAGCTCTGTGCCTCCTGGTAGCTCTGTATGGAGAGTTTGAACCATTTACTTGGCAGTGTAACTTGACAAACATCAGCTGTATCCACCAGCTCAGTGCATCCTGGTAGCTCTATATGGAGGGTTTGAACCATTTACTTGGCAGTGTAACTTGACAAATTCAGCTGTATCCACCAGCTCCGTGCCTCCTGGTAGCTCTGTATGGAGAGTTTGAACCATTTACTTGGCAGTGTAACTTAACAAACATCAGTTGTATCCACCAGCTCTGTGCCTCCTGCTAGCTCTGTATGGAGAGTTTGAACCATTTACTTGGCAGAGTAACTTGACAAACATCAGCTGTAACCACCAGCTCTGTGCCTCCTGGTAGCTCTGTATGGAGAGTTCGAACCATTTACTTGGCAGTGTATCTTGACAAACATCAGCTGTATCCACCAGCTCTGTGCCTCCTGTTAGCTCTGTATGGAGAGTTTGAACCATTTACTTGGCAGTGTAACTTGAAAAACATCAGCTGTATCCACCAGCTCTGTTCCTCCTGGTAGTTCTGTATGGAGAGTTTGAACCATTTACTTGGCAGTGTAACTTGACAAATATCAGCTGTATCCACCAGCTCTGTGCCTCCTGGTAGCTCTGTATGGAGAGTTTGATCCATTTACTTGGCAGTGTAACTTAACAAACATCAGCTGTATCCATCAGCTCTGTGCCTCCTGGTAGCTCTGTATGGAGAGTTTGAACCATTCACTTGGCAGTGTAACATGACAAACATCAGCATATCCACCAACTCAGTGCCTCCTGGTAGTTCTGTATGGAGAGTTTGAACCATTTACTTGGCAGTGTAACCTGACATATATCAGCTGTACCCACCAGCTCTGTGCCTCCTGGTAGCTCTGTATGGAGAGTTTGAACCATTTACTTGGCAGTGTAACTTGACAAACATCAGCTGTATCCACCAGCTCAGTGCCTTCAGGTAGCTCTGTATGGAGAGTCTGAACCATTTACTTGGCAGTGTAACTTGACAAACATCAGCTGTATCCACCAGCTCAGTGCCTCCTGGTAGCTCTGTATGGAGAGCTTGAACCATTTACTTGGCAGTGTAGCTTGAGAAACATCAGCTGTATCCACCAGCCCAGTGCCTCCTGGTAGCTCTGTATGGAGAGTTTGACCATTTACTTGGCAGTGTAACTTGACAAACATCAGCTGTATCCACCAGCTCTGTGCCTCCTGGTAACTCTGTATGGAGAATTTGAACCATTTACTTGGCAGTGTAACTTGAAAAACATCAGCTGTATCCACCAGCTCAGTGCCTCCGGGTAGTTCTGTATGGAGAGTTTGAACCATTTACTTGGCAGTGTAACTTGACAAACATCAGCTGTATCCACCAGCTCAGTGCCTCCTGGTAGTTCTGTATGGAGAGTTTGAACCATTTACTTGGCAGTGTAACTTGACAAATTTCATCTGTATCCACCAGCTCTGTGCCTCCTGGTAGTTCTGTATGGAGAGTTTGAAACATTTACTTGGCAGTGTAACTTGACAAACATCAGCTATATCCACCAGATCTGTGCCTCCTGGTAGCTCTGTATGGAGAGTTTGAACCATTTACTTGGCAGTGTAACTTGACAAACATCAGCTGTATCCACCAGCTCTGTGCCTCCTGGTAGCTCTGTATGGAGAGCTTGAACCATTTACTTGGCAGTGTAACTTGACAAACATCAGCTGTATCCACCAGCTCTGTGCCTCCTGGTAGCTCTCTATGGAGGGTTTGAACCATTTACTTGGCACTGTAACTTGACAAACATCAGCTGTATCCACCAGCTCTGTGCCTCCTTGTAGTTCTGTATGGAGAGTTTGAACCATTTAATTGGCAGTGTAACTTGACAAACATCAGCTGTATCCACCAGCTCTGTGCCTGCTCGCAGATTTGTATGGAGAGTTTGAACCATTTACTTGGTAGTGTAACTTGACAAACATCAGCTGTATCCACCAGCTCTGTGCCTCCTGTTAGCTCTGTATGGAGAGATTGATCCATTTTCTTGGCAGTGTAACTTGACAAACATCAGCTGTATCCACCAGCTCTGTGCCTCCTGGTAGCTCTCTATGGAGGGTTTGAACCATTTACTTGGCACTGTAACTTGACAAACATCAGCTGTATCCACCAGCTCTGTGCCTCCTTGTAGTTCTGCATGGAGAGTTTGAACCATTTAATTGGCAGTGTAACTTGACAAACATCAGCTGTATCCACCAGCTCTGTGCCTGCTCGCAGATTTGTATGGAGAGTTTGAACCATTTACATGGCAGTGTAACTTGAAAAACATCAGCTGTATCCACCAGCTCAGTGCCTCCTGGTAGTTCTGTATGTTGAGTTTGAACCATTTACATGGCAGTGTAACTTGACAAATATCAGCTGTATCCACCAGCTCTGTGCCTCCTGGTAGCTCTGTATGGAGAATTTGAACCATTTACCTGGCAGTGAAACTTGATAAACATAAGCTGTATCCACCAGCTCTGTGCCACCTGGTAGTTCTGTACGGAGAATTTGAACCATTTACTTGGCAGTGTAACTTGACAAACATCAGCTGTATCCACCAGCTCAGTGCCTCCTGGTAGCTCTGTATGGAGAGTTTGAACCATTTACATGGCAGTGTAAATTGACAAACATCAGCTGTATCCACCAGCTCTGTGCCTCCTGGTAGCTCTGTATGGAGTGTTTTAACCATTTACTTAGCAGTGTAACTTGACAAACATCAGCTGTATCCACCAGCCCAGTGCCTCCTGGTAGCTCTGTATGGAGAGTTTGAACCATTTACTTGGCAGTGTAACTTGAGAAACATCAGCTGTATCCACCAGCTCTCTGCCTCCTGGTAGCTCTGTATGGAGAGTTTGAACCATTTACTTGGCAGTGTAACCCTACAAACATCAGCTGTATACACAAGCCCTGTGCCTCCTGGTAGCTCTGCATCGAGAATTTGAACCATTTACTTGGCAGTGTAACTTGACAAACATCAGCTGTATCCACCAGCTCTGTGCCTCCTGGTAGCTCTGTATGGACAGTTTGAACCATTTACTTGGCAGTGTAACTTGACAAACATCAGTTGTATCCACCAGCTCTGTTCCTCCTGGTACCTCCGTATGGAGAGTTTGAACCTTTAACTTGGCAGTGTATTTTGACAAACATCAGCTGTATCCACCACCACTGTGCCTCCTGGTAGTTCTGTATGGAGGGTTTGAACCATTTACTTGGCAGTGTAACTTGACAAACATCAGCTGTATCCACCAGCTCTGTGCCTCCTGGTAGCTCTGTATGGAGAGTTTGAACCATTTACTTGGCAGTGTAACTTGAGAAACATCAGCTGTATCCACCAGCCCAGTGCCTCCTGGTAGCTCTGTATAGAGAGTTTGAACCATTTACTTGTCAGTGTAACTTGACAAACATCAGCTGTATCCACCAGCTCAGTGCCTCCAGGTAGCTCTGTATGGAGAGTTTTAACCATTTCCTTGGCAGGGTAACTTTACAAACATCAGCTGTATCCACCAGCTCAGTGCCTCCTGGTAGCTCTGTATGGAGAGTTTGAACCATTTACTTGGCAGTGTAACTTGAGAAACATCAGCTGTATCCACCAGCCCAGTGCCTCCTGGTAGCTCTGTATAGAGAGTTTGAACCATTTACTTGTCAGTGTAACTTGACAAACATCAGCTGTATCCACCAGCTCTGTGCCTCCTGGTAGCTCTGTATGGAGAGTTTGAACCATTTACTTGGCAGTGTAACTTGACAAACATCAGCTGTATCCACCAGCTCAGTGCATCCTGGTAGCTCTATATGGAGGGTTTGAACCATTTACTTGGCAGTGTAACTTGACAAACTTCAGCTGTATCCACCAGCTCCGTGCCTCCTGGTAGCACTGTATGGAGAGTTTGAACCATTTACTTGGCAGTGTAACTTGACAAATATCAGCTGTATCCACCAGCTCTGTGCCTCCTGGTAGCTCTGTATGGAGAGTTTGAACCATTTACTTGGCAGTGTAACTTGACAAACATCAGCTGTATCCACCAGCTCAGTGCATCCTGGTAGCTCTATATGGAGGGTTTGAACCATTTACTTGGCAGTGTAACTTGACAAATTCAGCTGTATCCACCAGCTCCGTGCCTCCTGGTAGCTCTGTATGGAGAGTTTGAACCATTTACTTGGCAGTGTAACTTAACAAACATCAGTTGTATCCACCAGCTCTGTGCCTCCTGCTAGCTCTGTATGGAGAGTTTGAACCATTTACTTGGCACAGTAACTTGACAAACATCAGCTGTAACCACCAGCTCTGTGCCTCCTGGTAGCTCTGTATGGAGAGTTCGAACCATTTACTTGGCAGTGTATCTTGACAAACATCAGCTGTATCCACCAGCTCTGTGCCTCCTGTTAGCTCTGTATGGAGAGTTTGAACCATTTACTTGGCAGTGTAACTTGAAAAACATCAGCTGTATCCACCAGCTCTGTTCCTCCTGGTAGTTCTGTATGGAGAGTTTGAACCATTTACTTGGCAGTGTAACTTGACAAATATCAGCTGTATCCACCAGCTCTGTGCCTCCTGGTAGCTCTGTATGGAGAGTTTGATCCATTTACTTGGCAGTGTAACTTAACAAACATCAGCTGTATCCATCAGCTCTGTGCCTCCTGGTAGCTCTGTATGGAGAGTTTGAACCATTCACTTGGCAGTGTAACATGACAAACATCAGCATATCCACCAACTCAGTGCCTCCTGGTAGTTCTGTATGGAGAGTTTGAACCATTTACTTGGCAGTGTAACTTGACATATATCAGCTGTATCCACCAGCTCTGTGCCTCCTGGTAGCTCTGTATGGAGAGTTTGAACCATTTACTTGGCAGTGTAACTTGACAAACATCAGCTGTATCCACCAGCTCAGTGCCTTCAGGTAGCTCTGTATGGAGAGTCTGAACCATTTACTTGGCAGTGTAACTTGACAAACATCAGCTGTATCCACCAGCTCAGTGCCTCCTGGTAGCTCTGTATGGAGAGCTTGAACCATTTACTTGGCAGTGTAGCTTGAGAAACATCAGCTGTATCCACCAGCCCAGTGCCTCCTGGTAGCTCTGTATGGAGAGTTTGAACCATTTACTTGGCAGTGTAACTTGACAAACATCAGCTGTATCCACCAGCTCTGTGCCTCCTGGTAACTCTGTATGGAGAGTTTGAACCATTTACTTGGCAGTGTAACTTGAAAAACATCAGCTGTATCCACCAGCTCAGTGCCTCCGGGTAGTTCTGTATGGAGAGTTTGAACCATTTACTTGGCAGTGTAACTTGACAAACATCAGCTGTATCCACCAGCTCAGTGCCTCCTGGTAGTTCTGTATGGAGAGTTTGAACCATTTACTTGGCAGTGTAACTTGACAAATTTCATCTGTATCCACCAGCTCTGTGCCTCCTGGTAGTTCTGTATGGAGAGTTTGAAACATTTACTTGGCAGTGTAACTTGACAAACATCAGCTATATCCACCAGATCTGTGCCTCCTGGTAGCTCTGTATGGAGAGTTTGAACCATTTACTTGGCAGTGTAACTTGACAAACATCAGCTGTATCCACCAGCTCTGTGCCTCCTGGTAGCTCTGTATGGAGAGCTTGAACCATTTACTTGGCAGTGTAACTTGACAAACATCAGCTGTATCCACCAGCTCTGTGCCTCCTGGTAGCTCTCTATGGAGGGTTTGAACCATTTACTTGGCACTGTAACTTGACAAACATCAGCTGTATCCACCAGCTCTGTGCCTCCTTGTAGTTCTGTATGGAGAGTTTGAACCATTTAATTGGCAGTGTAACTTGACAAACATCAGCTGTATCCACCAGCTCTGTGCCTGCTCGCAGATTTGTATGGAGAGTTTGAACCATTTACTTGGTAGTGTAACTTGACAAACATCAGCTGTATCCACCAGCTCTGTGCCTCCTGTTAGCTCTGTATGGAGAGATTGATCCATTTTCTTGGCAGTGTAACTTGACAAACATCAGCTGTATCCACCAGCTCTGTGCCTCCTGGTAGCTCTCTATGGAGGGTTTGAACCATTTACTTGGCACTGTAACTTGACAAACATCAGCTGTATCCACCAGCTCTGTGCCTCCTTGTAGTTCTGCATGGAGAGTTTGAACCATTTAATTGGCAGTGTAACTTGACAAACATCAGCTGTATCCACCAGCTCTGTGCCTGCTCGCAGATTTGTATGGAGAGTTTGAACCATTTACATGGCAGTGTAACTTGAAAAACATCAGCTGTATCCACCAGCTCAGTGCCTCCTGGTAGTTCTGTATGTTGAGTTTGAACCATTTACATGGCAGTGTAACTTGACAAATATCAGCTGTATCCACCAGCTCTGTGCCTCCTGGTAGCTCTGTATGGAGAATTTGAACCATTTACCTGGCAGTGAAACTTGATAAACATAAGCTGTATCCACCAGCTCTGTGCCACCTGGTAGTTCTGTACGGAGAATTTGAACCATTTACTTGGCAGTGTAACTTGACAAACATCAGCTGTATCCACCAGCTCAGTGCCTCCTGGTAGCTCTGTATGGAGAGTTTGAACCATTTACATGGCAGTGTAAATTGACAAACATCAGCTGTATCCACCAGCTCTGTGCCTCCTGGTAGCTCTGTATGGAGTGTTTTAACCATTTACTTAGCAGTGTAACTTGACAAACATCAGCTGTATCCACCAGCCCAGTGCCTCCTGGTAGCTCTGTATGGAGAGTTTGAACCATTTACTTGGCAGTGTAACTTGAGAAACATCAGCTGTATCCACCAGCTCTCTGCCTCCTGGTAGCTCTGTATGGAGAGTTTGAACCATTTACTTGGCAGTGTAACTTGACAAACATCAGCTGTATCCACCAGCTCAGTGCCTTCAGGTAGCTCTGTATGGAGAGTCTGAACCATTTACTTGGCAGTGTAACTTGACAAACATCAGCTGTATCCACCAGCTCAGTGCCTCCTGGTAGCTCTGTATGGAGAGCTTGAACCATTTACTTGGCAGTGTAGCTTGAGAAACATCAGCTGTATCCACCAGCCCAGTGCCTCCTGGTAGCTCTGTATGGAGAGTTTGAACCATTTACTTGGCAGTGTAACTTGACAAACATCAGCTGTATCCACCAGCTCTGTGCCTCCTGGTAACTCTGTATGGAGAATTTGAACCATTTACTTGGCAGTGTAACTTGAAAAACATCAGCTGTATCCACCAGCTCAGTGCCTCCGGGTAGTTCTGTATGGAGAGTTTGAACCATTTACTTGGCAGTGTAACTTGACAAACATCAGCTGTATCCACCAGCTCAGTGCCTCCTGGTAGTTCTGTATGGAGAGTTTGAACCATTTACTTGGCAGTGTAACTTGACAAATTTCATCTGTATCCACCAGCTCTGTGCCTCCTGGTAGTTCTGTATGGAGAGTTTGAAACATTTACTTGGCAGTGTAACTTGACAAACATCAGCTATATCCACCAGATCTGTGCCTCCTGGTAGCTCTGTATGGAGAGTTTGAACCATTTACTTGGCAGTGTAACTTGACAAACATCAGCTGTATCCACCAGCTCTGTGCCTCCTGGTAGCTCTGTATGGAGAGCTTGAACCATTTACTTGGCAGTGTAACTTGACAAACATCAGCTGTATCCACCAGCTCTGTGCCTCCTGGTAGCTCTCTATGGAGGGTTTGAACCATTTACTTGGCACTGTAACTTGACAAACATCAGCTGTATCCACCAGCTCTGTGCCTCCTTGTAGTTCTGTATGGAGAGTTTGAACCATTTAATTGGCAGTGTAACTTGACAAACATCAGCTGTATCCACCAGCTCTGTGCCTGCTCGCAGATTTGTATGGAGAGTTTGAACCATTTACTTGGTAGTGTAACTTGACAAACATCAGCTGTATCGACCAGCTCTGTGCCTCCTGTTAGCTCTGTATGGAGAGATTGATCCATTTTCTTGGCAGTGTAACTTGACAAACATCAGCTGTATCCACCAGCTCTGTGCCTCCTGGTAGCTCTCTATGGAGGGTTTGAACCATTTACTTGGCACTGTAACTTGACAAACATCAGCTGTATCCACCAGCTCTGTGCCTCCTTGTAGTTCTGCATGGAGAGTTTGAACCATTTAATTGGCAGTGTAACTTGACAAACATCAGCTGTATCCACCAGCTCTGTGCCTGCTCGCAGATTTGTATGGAGAGTTTGAACCATTTACATGGCAGTGTAACTTGAAAAACATCAGCTGTATCCACCAGCTCAGTGCCTCCTGGTAGTTCTGTATGTTGAGTTTGAACCATTTACATGGCAGTGTAACTTGACAAATATCAGCTGTATCCACCAGCTCTGTGCCTCCTGGTAGCTCTGTATGGAGAATTTGAACCATTTACCTGGCAGTGAAACTTGATAAACATAAGCTGTATCCACCAGCTCTGTGCCACCTGGTAGTTCTGTACGGAGAATTTGAACCATTTACTTGGCAGTGTAACTTGACAAACATCAGCTGTATCCACCAGCTCAGTGCCTCCTGGTAGCTCTGTATGGAGAGTTTGAACCATTTACATGGCAGTGTAAATTGACAAACATCAGCTGTATCCACCAGCTCTGTGCCTCCTGGTAGCTCTGTATGGAGTGTTTTAACCATTTACTTAGCAGTGTAACTTGACAAACATCAGCTGTATCCACCAGCCCAGTGCCTCCTGGTAGCTCTGTATGGAGAGTTTGAACCATTTACTTGGCAGTGTAACTTGAGAAACATCAGCTGTATCCACCAGCTCTCTGCCTCCTGGTAGCTCTGTATGGAGAGTTTGAACCATTTACTTGGCAGTGTAACCCTACAAACATCAGCTGTATACACAAGCCCTGTGCCTCCTGGTAGCTCTGCATCGAGAATTTGAACCATTTACTTGGCAGTGTAACTTGACAAACATCAGCTGTATCCACCAGCTCTGTGCCTCCTGGTAGCTCTGTATGGACAGTTTGAACCATTTACTTGGCAGTGTAACTTGACAAACATCAGTTGTATCCACCAGCTCTGTTCCTCCTGGTACCTCCGTATGGAGAGTTTGAACCTTTAACTTGGCAGTGTATTTTGACAAACATCAGCTGTATCCACCACCACTGTGCCTCCTGGTAGTTCTGTATGGAGAGTTTGAACCATTTACTTGGCAGTGTAACTTGACAAACATCAGCTGTATCCACCAGCTCTGTGCCTCCTGGTAGCTCTGTATGGAGAGTTTGAACCATTTACTTGGCAGTGTAACTTGAGAAACATCAGCTGTATCCACCAGCCCAGTGCCTCCTGGTAGCTCTGTATAGAGAGTTTGAACCATTTACTTGTCAGTGTAACTTGACAAACATCAGCTGTATCCACCAGCTCAGTGCCTCCAGGTAGCTCTGTATGGAGAGTTTTAACCATTTCCTTGGCAGGGTAACTTTACAAACATCAGCTGTATCCACCAGCTCAGTGCCTCCTGGTAGCTCTGTATGGAGAGTTTGAACCATTTACTTGGCAGTGTAACTTGAGAAACATCAGCTGTATCCACCAGCCCAGTGCCTCCTGGTAGCTCTGTATAGAGAGTTTGAACCATTTACTTGTCAGTGTAACTTGACAAACATCAGCTGTATCCACCAGCTCTGTGCCTCCTGGTAGCTCTGTATGGAGAGTTTGAACCATTTACTTGGCAGTGTAACTTGACAAACATCAGCTGTATCCACCAGCTCAGTGCATCCTGGTAGCTCTATATGGAGGGTTTGAACCATTTACTTGGCAGTGTAACTTGACAAACTTCAGCTGTATCCACCAGCTCCGTGCCTCCTGGTAGCACTGTATGGAGAGTTTGAACCATTTACTTGGCAGTGTAACTTGACAAATATCAGCTGTATCCACCAGCTCTGTGCCTCCTGGTAGCTCTGTATGGAGAGTTTGAACCATTTACTTGGCAGTGTAACTTGACAAACATCAGCTGTATCCAGCAGCTCAGTGCATCCTGGTAGCTCTATATGGAGGGTTTGAACCATTTACTTGGCAGTGTAACTTGACAAATTCAGCTGTATCCACCAGCTCCGTGCCTCCTGGTAGCTCTGTATGGAGAGTTTGAACCATTTACTTGGCAGTGTAACTTAACAAACATCAGTTGTATCCACCAGCTCTGTGCCTCCTGCTAGCTCTGTATGGAGAGTTTGAACCATTTACTTGGCACAGTAACTTGACAAACATCAGCTGTAACCACCAGCTCTGTGCCTCCTGGTAGCTCTGTATGGAGAGTTCGAACCATTTACTTGGCAGTGTATCTTGACAAACATCAGCTGTATCCACCAGCTCTGTGCCTCCTGTTAGCTCTGTATGGAGAGTTTGAACCATTTACTTGGCAGTGTAACTTGAAAAACATCAGCTGTATCCACCAGCTCTGTTCCTCCTGGTAGTTCTGTATGGAGAGTTTGAACCATTTACTTGGCAGTGTAACTTGACAAATATCAGCTGTATCCACCAGCTCTGTGCCTCCTGGTAGCTCTGTATGGAGAGTTTGATCCATTTACTTGGCAGTGTAACTTAACAAACATCAGCTGTATCCATCAGCTCTGTGCCTCCTGGTAGCTCTGTATGGAGAGTTTGAACCATTCACTTGGCAGTGTAACATGACAAACATCAGCATATCCACCAACTCAGTGCCTCCTGGTAGTTCTGTATGGAGAGTTTGAACCATTTACTTGGCAGTGTAACTTGACATATATCAGCTGTATCCACCAGCTCTGTGCCTCCTGGTAGCTCTGTATGGAGAGTTTGAACCATTTACTTGGCAGTGTAACTTGACAAACATCAGCTGTATCCACCAGCTCAGTGCCTTCAGGTAGCTCTGTATGGAGAGTCTGAACCATTTACTTGGCAGTGTAACTTGACAAACATCAGCTGTATCCACCAGCTCAGTGCCTCCTGGTAGCTCTGTATGGAGAGCTTGAACCATTTACTTGGCAGTGTAGCTTGAGAAACATCAGCTGTATCCACCAGCCCAGTGCCTCCTGGTAGCTCTGTATGGAGAGTTTGAACCATTTACTTGGCAGTGTAACTTGACAAACATCAGCTGTATCCACCAGCTCTGTGCCTCCTGGTAACTCTGTATGGAGAGTTTGAACCATTTACTTGGCAGTGTAACTTGAAAAACATCAGCTGTATCCACCAGCTCAGTGCCTCCGGGTAGTTCTGTATGGAGAGTTTGAACCATTTACTTGGCAGTGTAACTTGACAAACATCAGCTGTATCCACCAGCTCAGTGCCTCCTGGTAGTTCTGTATGGAGAGTTTGAACCATTTACTTGGCAGTGTAACTTGACAAATTTCATCTGTATCCACCAGCTCTGTGCCTCCTGGTAGTTCTGTATGGAGAGTTTGAAACATTTACTTGGCAGTGTAACTTGACAAACATCAGCTATATCCACCAGATCTGTGCCTCCTGGTAGCTCTGTATGGAGAGTTTGAACCATTTACTTGGCAGTGTAACTTGACAAACATCAGCTGTATCCACCAGCTCTGTGCCTCCTGGTAGCTCTGTATGGAGAGCTTGAACCATTTACTTGGCAGTGTAACTTGACAAACATCAGCTGTATCCACCAGCTCTGTGCCTCCTGGTAGCTCTCTATGGAGGGTTTGAACCATTTACTTGGCACTGTAACTTGACAAACATCAGCTGTATCCACCAGCTCTGTGCCTCCTTGTAGTTCTGTATGGAGAGTTTGAACCATTTAATTGGCAGTGTAACTTGACAAACATCAGCTGTATCCACCAGCTCTGTGCCTGCTCGCAGATTTGTATGGAGAGTTTGAACCATTTACTTGGTAGTGTAACTTGACAAACATCAGCTGTATCCACCAGCTCTGTGCCTCCTGTTAGCTCTGTATGGAGAGATTGATCCATTTTCTTGGCAGTGTAACTTGACAAACATCAGCTGTATCCACCAGCTCTGTGCCTCCTGGTAGCTCTCTATGGAGGGTTTGAACCATTTACTTGGCACTGTAACTTGACAAACATCAGCTGTATCCACCAGCTCTGTGCCTCCTTGTAGTTCTGCATGGAGAGTTTGAACCATTTAATTGGCAGTGTAACTTGACAAACATCAGCTGTATCCACCAGCTCTGTGCCTGCTCGCAGATTTGTATGGAGAGTTTGAACCATTTACATGGCAGTGTAACTTGAAAAACATCAGCTGTATCCACCAGCTCAGTGCCTCCTGGTAGTTCTGTATGTTGAGTTTGAACCATTTACATGGCAGTGTAACTTGACAAATATCAGCTGTATCCACCAGCTCTGTGCCTCCTGGTAGCTCTGTATGGAGAATTTGAACCATTTACCTGGCAGTGAAACTTGATAAACATAAGCTGTATCCACCAGCTCTGTGCCACCTGGTAGTTCTGTACGGAGAATTTGAACCATTTACTTGGCAGTGTAACTTGACAAACATCAGCTGTATCCACCAGCTCAGTGCCTCCTGGTAGCTCTGTATGGAGAGTTTGAACCATTTACATGGCAGTGTAAATTGACAAACATCAGCTGTATCCACCAGCTCTGTGCCTCCTGGTAGCTCTGTATGGAGTGTTTTAACCATTTACTTAGCAGTGTAACTTGACAAACATCAGCTGTATCCACCAGCCCAGTGCCTCCTGGTAGCTCTGTATGGAGAGTTTGAACCATTTACTTGGCAGTGTAACTTGAGAAACATCAGCTGTATCCACCAGCTCTCTGCCTCCTGGTAGCTCTGTATGGAGAGTTTGAACCATTTACTTGGCAGTGTAACCCTACAAACATCAGCTGTATACACAAGCCCTGTGCCTCCTGGTAGCTCTGCATCGAGAATTTGAACCATTTACTTGGCAGTGTAACTTGACAAACATCAGCTGTATCCACCAGCTCTGTGCCTCCTGGTAGCTCTGTATGGACAGTTTGAACCATTTACTTGGCAGTGTAACTTGACAAACATCAGTTGTATCCACCAGCTCTGTTCCTCCTGGTACCTCCGTATGGAGAGTTTGAACCTTTAACTTGGCAGTGTATTTTGACAAACATCAGCTGTATCCACCACCACTGTGCCTCCTGGTAGTTCTGTATGGAGAGTTTGAACCATTTACTTGGCAGTGTAACTTGACAAACATCAGCTGTATCCACCAGCTCTGTGCCTCCTGGTAGCTCTGTATGGAGAGTTTGAACCTTTTACTTGGCAGTGTAACTTGACAAACATCAGCTGTATCCACCAGCTCAGTGCCACCTGGAAGCTCTCTATGGAGAGTTTGAACCATTTACTTGGCAGTGTAACTTGACAAATATCAGCTGTATCCACCAGCTCAGTGCCTCCTGGTAGCTCTATATGGAGAGTTTGAACCATTTACTTGGCAGTGTAACTTGACAAACTTCAGCTGTAACCACCAGCTCCGTGCATCCTGGTAGCTCTGTATGGAGAGTTTGAACCATTTACTTGGCAGTGTATCTTGACAAACATCAGCTGTATCAACCAGCTCAGTGCATCCTGGTAGCTCTATATGGAGGGTTTGAACCATTTACTTGGCAGTGTAACTTGACAAACTTCAGCTGTATCCACCAGCTCCGTGCCTCCTGGTAGCTCTGTATGGAGAGTTTGAACCATTTACTTGGCAGTGTAACTTAACAAGCATCAGTTGTATCCACCAGCTCTGTGCCTCATGGTAGCTCTGTATGGAGAAGTTGAACCATTTACTTGGCAGTGTAACTTGACAAACATCAGCTGTAACCACCATCTCTGTGCCTCCTGGTAGCTCTGTATGGGGAGTTCGAAACATTTACTTGGCAGTGTATCTTGACAAACATCAGCTGTATCCACCAGCTCTGTGCCTCGTGTTAGCTCTGTATGGAGAGTTTGAACCATTTACTTGGCAGTGTAACTTGACAAACATCAGTTGTATCCACCAGCTCTGTTCCTCCTGGTAGTTCTGTATGGAGAGTTTGAACCATTTACTTGGCAGTGTAACTTGACAAATTTCAGCTGTATCCACCAGCTCTGTGCCTCCTGGTAGCTCTGTATGGAGAGTTTGATCCATTTACTTGGCAGTGTAACTTAACAAACATCAGCTGTATCCATCAGCTCTGTTCCTCCTGGTAGCTCTGTATGGAGAGTTTTAACCATTTACTTGGCAGTGTAACTTGACAAACATCAGCTGTATCCACCAGCTCAGTGCCTCCTGGTAGGTCTGTATGGAGAGTATGAACCATTTACTTGGCACTGTAACTTGACAAGAATCAGCTGTATCCACCAGCTCTGTGCCTCCTGGTAGTTCTCTATGGAGAGTTTGAACCATTTACTTGGCAGTGTAACTTGGCAAACATCAGCTGTATCCACCAGCTCTGTGCCTCCTGGTAGCTCTGTATGGAGGGTTTGAACCATTTACTTGGCAGTGTAACTTGACAAATTTCAGCTGTATCCACCAGCTCTGTGCCTCCTGGTAGCTCTGTATGGAGAGTTTGAACCATTTACTTGGCAGTGTAACTTGACAAACCTTCAGCTGTATCCACCAGGTCTGTGCCTCCTGGTAGCTCTGTATGGAGAGTTTGAACCATTTACTTGGCAGTGTAACTTGACAAACATCAGCTGTATCCGCCCTCTCTGTGCCTCCTGGTAGCTCTGTATGGAGAGTTTGAACCATTTACATGGCAGTGTAACTTGACAAACTTCAGCTGTATCCACCAGCTCTGTGCCTCCTGGTAGTTCTGTATGGAGAGTTTGAACCATTTACTTGGCAGTGTAACTTGACCAATATCAGCTGTATCCACCAGCTCTGTGCCTCCTGGTAGCTCTGTATGGAGAGTTTGAACCATTTACTTGGCAGTGTAACTTGGCAAATTTTTAGCTGTATCCACCAGCTCTGTGCCTCCTGGTAGCTCTGTATGGAGAGTTTGAACCATTTACTTGGCAGTGTAACTTGACAAACTTCAGCTGTATCCACCAGGTCTGTGCCTCCTGGTAGTTCTGTATGGAGAGTTTGAACCATTTACATGGCAGTGTAACTTGATAAACATCAGCCTTATCCATCAGCTCTGTGGCTCCTGGTAGCTCTGTATGGAGATTTTGAACCATTTACTTGACAGTGTAACTTGACAAATATCAGCTGTATTCACCAGCTCTGTGGCTCCTGGTAGCTCTGTATGGAGAGTTTGAACCATTTACTTGGCAGTGTAACTTGACAAATATCAGCTGTATCCACCAGGTCAGTGCCTCCTGGTAGCTCTGTATGGAGAGTTTGAACCTTTTACTTGGCAGTGTAAATTTACAAACATCAGCTGTATCCACCAGCTCAGTGCCTCCTGGTAGCTCTGTATGTAAGGTTTGAACCATTTACTTGGCAGTGTAACTTGACAAACAACAGCTGTATCCACCAGCTCTGTGCCTCCTGGTAGCTCTGTATGGAAAGTTTGAACCATTTACTTGGCAGTGTAACTTGACAAACATCAGCTGTATCCACCAGGTCAGTGCCTCCTGGTAGCTCTGTATGGAGAGTTTGAACCTTTTACTTGGCAGTGTAACTTGACAAACATCAGCTGTATCCACCAGCTCAGTTCCTCCTGGTAACTCTGTATGGAGAGTTTGAACCATTTACTTGGCAGTGTAACTTGAAAAACATCAGCTGTAACCACCATTTCTGTGCCTCCTGGTAGCTCTGTATGGAGAGTTTGAACCATTTACTTGGCAGTGTAGCTTGAGAAACATCAGCTGTATCCACCAGCCCAGTGCCTCCTGGTAGCTCTGTATGGAGAGTTTGAACCATTTACTTGGCAGTGTTACTTGACAATCATCAGCTGTATCCACCAGCTCTGTGCCTCCTGGTAACTCTGTATGGAGAGTTTGAACCATTTACTTGGCAGTGTAACTTGAAAAACATCAGCTGTATCCACCAGCTCAGTGCCTCCTGGTAGTTCTGTATGGAGAGTTTGAACCATTTACTTGGCAGTGTAACTTTACAAACATCAGCTGTATCCACCAGCTCAGTGCCTCCTGGTAGTTCTGTATGGAGAGTTTGAACCATTTACTTGGCAGTGTAACTTGACAAATTTCATCTGTATCCACCAGCTGTGTGCCTCCTGGTAGTTCTGTATGGAGAGTTTGAAACATTTACTTGGCAGTGTAACTTGACAAACATCAGCTATATCCACCAGCTCTGTGCCGCCTGGTAGCTCTGTATGGAGAGTTTGAACCATTTACTTGGCAGTGTAACTTGACAAACATCAGCTGTATCCACCAGCTCTGTGCCTCCTGGTAGCTCTGTATGGAGAGCTTGAACCATTTACTTGGCAGTGTATCTTGACAAACATCAGCTGTATCCACCAGCTCTGTGATTCATGGTAGTTCTGTATGGAGAGTTTGAACCATTTAAATGGCAGTGTAACTTGACAAACATCGGCTGTATCCACCAGCTCTGTGCCTGCTCGCAGTTTTGTATGGAGAGTTTGAACCATTTATTTGGTAGTGTAACTTGACAAACATAAGCTGTATCCACCAGCACTGTGCCTCCTGGTAGCTCTGTATGGAGAGATTGATCCATTTTCTTGGCAGTGTAACTTGACAAACATCACCTGTATCCACCAGCCCAGTGCCTCCTGGTAGCTCTGTATGGAGAGTTTGAACCATTTACTTGGCAGTGTAACTTGACAAACATCAGCTGTATCCACCAGCTCTCTGCCTCCTGGTAGCTCTGTATGGAGTGTTTGAACCATTTACTTGGCAGTGTAACCCTACAAACATCAGCTGTATACACAAGCTCTGTGCCTCCTGGTAGCTCTGCATCGAGAATTTGAACCATTTACTTGGCAGTGTAACTTGACAAACATCAGCTGTATCCACCAGCTCTGTGCCTCCTGGTAGCTCTGTATGGACAGTTTGAACCATTTACTTGGCAGTGTAACTTGACAAACATCAGTTGTATCCACCAGCTCTGTTCCTCCTGGTACCTCCGTATGGAGAGTTTGAACCTTTAACTTGGCAGTGTATTTTGACAAACATCAGCTGTATCCACCACCACTGTGCCTCCTGGTAGTTCTGTATGGAGAGTTTGAACCATTTACTTGGCAGTGTAACTTGACAAACATCAGCTGTATCCACCAGCTCTGTGCCTCCTGGTAGCTCTGTATGGAGAGTTTGAACCTTTTACTTGGCAGTGTAACTTGACAAATATCAGCTGTATCCACCAGCTCAGTGCCTCCTGGAAGCTCTCTATGGAGAGTTTGAACCATTTACTTGGCAGTGTAACTTGACAAATATCAGCTGTATCCACCAGCTCTGTGCCTCCTGTTAGCTCAGTATGGAGAGTTTGAACCATTTACTTGGCAGTGTAACTTGACAAACATCAGCTGTATCCACCAGCTCTGTTCCTCCTGGTAGTTCTGTATGGAGAGTTTGAACCATTTACTTGGCAGTGTAACTTGACAAACTTCAGCTGTAACTACCAGCTCCGTGCATCCTGCTAGCTCTGTATGGAGAGTTTGAACCATTTACTTGGCAGTGTATCCTGACAAACATCAGCTGTATCCACCAGCTCAGTGCATCCTGGTAGCTCTATATGGAGGGTTTGAACCATTTACTTGGCAGTGTAACTTGACAAACTTCAGCTGTATCCACCAACTCCGTGCCTCCTGGTAGCTCTGTATGGAGAGTTTGAACCATTTACTTGGCAGTGTAACTTAACAAACATCAGTTGTATCCACCAGCTCTGTGGCTCCTGGTAGCTCTGTATGGAGAGTTTGAACCATTTACTTGCCAGAGTAACTTGACAAACATCAGCTGTATCCACCAGCTCAGTGCTTCCTGGTAGCTCTGTATGGAGAGTTTGAACCATTTACTTGGCAGTGTAAATTGACAAACAACAGCTGTATCCACCAGCTCTGTTCCTCCTGGTAGTTCTGTATGGAGAGTTTGAACCATTTACTTGGCAGTGTAACTTGACAAACTTCAGCTGTATCCACCAGCTCAGTGCCTCCTGGTAGCTCTGTATGGAGAGTTTGAACCATTTACTTGGCAGTGTAACTTGACAAACTTCAGCTGTATCCACCAGCTCCGTGCCTCCTGGTAGCTCTGTATGGAGTGTTTGAACCATTTACTTGGCAGTGTAACTTGACAAACATCAGTTGTATCCACCAGCTCTGTTCCTCCTTGTACCTCCGTATGGAGAGTTTGAACCTTTAACTTGGCAGTATATTTTGACAAACATCAGCTGTATCCACCACCACTGTGCCTCCTGGTAGTTCTGTATGGAGAGTTTGAACCATTTACTTGGCAGTGTAACTTGACAAACATCAGCTGTATCCACCAGCTCTGTGCCTCCTGGTAGCTCTGTATGGAGAGTTTGAACCTTTTACTTGGCAGTGTAACTTGACAAACATCAGCTGTATCCACCAGCTCAGTGTCTCCTGGAAGCTCTCTATGGAGAGTTTGAACCATTTACTTGGCAGTGTAACTTGACAAATATCAGCTGTATCCACCAGCTCAGTGCCTCCTGGTAGCTCTATATGGAGAGTTTGAACCATTTACTTGGCAGTGTAACTTGACAAACTTCAGCTGTAACCACCTGCTCCGTGCATCCTGGTAGCTCTGTATGGAGAGTTTGAACCATTTACTTGGCAGTGTATCTTGACAAACATCAGCTGTATCCACCAGCTCAGTGTCTCCTGGAAGCTCTCTATGGAGAGTTTGAACCATTTACTTGGCAGTGTAACTTGACAAATATCAGCTGTATCCACCAGCTCAGTGCCTCCTGGTAGCTCTATATGGAGAGTTTGAACCATTTACTTGGCAGTGTAACTTGACAAACTTCAGCTGTATCCACCAGCTCCGTGCCTCCTGGTAGCTCTGTATGGAGAGTTTGAACCATTTACTTGGCAGTGTAACATAACAAACATCAGTTGTATCCACCAGCTCTGTGCCTCATGGTAGCTCTGTATGGAGAGTTTGAACCATTTACTTGGCAGAGTAACTTGACAAACATCAGCTGTAACCACCATCTCTGTGCCTCCTGGTAGCTCTGTATGGAGAGTTCGAAACATTTACTTGGCAGTGTATCTTGACAAACATCAGCTGTATCCACCAGCTCTGTGCCTCCTGTTAGCTCTGTATGGAGGGTTTGAACCATTTACTTGGCAGTGTAACTTGACAAACATCAGCTGTATCCACCAGCTCTGTTCCTCCTGGTAGTTCTGTATGGAGAGTTTGAACCATTTACTTGGCAGTGTAACTTGACAAATATCAGCTGTATCCACCAGCTCTGTGCCTCCTGGTAGCTCTGTATGGAGAGTTTGATCCATTTACTTGGCAGTGTAACTTAACAAACATCAGCTGTATCCATCAGCTCTGTGCCTCCTGGTAGCTCTGTATGGAGAGTTTGAACCATTTACTTGGCAGTGTAACTTGACAAACATCAGCTGTATCCACCAGCTCAGTGCCTCCTGGTAGGTCTGTATGAAGAGTTTGAACCATTTACTTGGCACTGTCACTTGACAAAAATCAGCTGTATCCACCAGCTCTGTGCCTCCTGGTAGTTCTCTATGGAGAGTTTGAACCATTTACTTGGCAGTGTAACTTGACAAACATCAGCTGTATCCACCAGCTCTGTGCCTCCTGGTAGCTCTGTATGAAGACTTTGAACCATTTACTTGGCAGTGTAACTTGACAAATTTCAGCTGTATCCACCAGCTCTGTGCCTCCTGGTAGCTCTGTATGGAGAGTTTGAACCGTTTACTTGGCAGTGTAACTTGACAAATTTCAGCTGTATCCACCAGGTCTCTTCCTCCTGGTAGCTCTGTATGGAGAGTTTGAACCATTTAATTGGCAGTGTAACTTGACAAACATCAGCTGTATCCGCCCTCTCTGTGCCTCCTGGTAGCTCTGTATGGAGAGTTTGAACCATTTACATGGAAGTGTAACTTGACAAACTTCAAGTATATCCACCAGCTCTGTGCCTCCTGGTAGTTCTGTATGGAGAGTTTGAACCATTTACTTGGCAGTGTAACTTGACCAATATCAGCTGTATCCACCAGCTCTGTGCCTCCTGGTAGTTCTGTACGGAGAGTTCGAACCATTTACATGGCAGCGTAACTTGACAAACTTCAGCTGTATCCACCAGCTCTGTGCCTCCTGGTAGCTCTGTATGGAGAGTTTGAACCGTCTACGTGGCAGTGTAACTTGACGAACATCAGCTGTATCCACCAGCTCAGTGCCTCCTGGTAGTTCTGTATGGGGAGATTGAACCACTCACTTGGCAGTGTAACTTGATAAACATCAGCTGTATACACCAGCTCTGTGCCTCCTGGTAGCTCTGTATGGAAAGTTTGAACCATTTACTTGGCAGTGTAACTTGAAAAACATCAGCTGTATCCACCAGCTCTGTGCCTCCTGGTAGCTCTGTATGGAGAGTTTGAACCATTTACTCGGCACTGTAACTTGACAAACATCAGCTGTATCCACCAGCTCTGTGCCTCCTGGTAGCTCTGTATGGAGAGTTTGAACTATTTAATTGGCAGTGTAACTTGAAAAACATCAGCTGTATCCACCAGCTCTGTGTCTCCTGGTAGTTCTGTACGGAGAGTTTGAACCATTTACTTAGCAGTGTAACTTGACAAATATCAGCTGTATCCACCAGCTCTGTGCCTCCTGGTAGCTCTGTATGGAGAGTTTGAACCCTTTACTTGGCAGTGTATTTTGACAAACATCAGCTGTATCCACCAGCTCTGTGCCTTTTGGAAGCTCTGTATGGAGAGTTTGAACCATTTACTTGGCAGTGTAACTTGACAAATATCAGCTGTATCCACCAGCTCTGTGGATCCTGGTAGCTCTGTATGGAGAGTTTGAACCATTTACTTGGCAGTGTAACTTGACACACAACAGCTGTATCCACCAGCTCAGTGCCTCCTGGTAACTCTGTATGTAAGGTTTGAACCATTTACTTGGCAGTGTAACTTGACAAACATAAGCTGTATCCACCAGCTCTGTGCCTGCTGGTAGCTCTGTATGGAGAGTTTGAACCATTTACTTTGCAGTGTAACTTGACAAACATCAGCTGTATCCACCAGCTCAGTGCCTCCAGGTAGCTCTCTATGGAGAGTTTGAACCATTTACTTGGCAGTGTAACTTGACAAACATCAGCTGTATCCTCCAGCTCAGTGCCTCCTGGTAGCTCTGTATGGAGAGTTTGAACCATTTACTAGGCAGTGTAACTTGACAAACATCAGCTGTATCCACCAGCTCAGTGCCTCCAGGTAGCTCTGTATGGAGAGTTTGAACCATTTACTTGGCAGTGTAACTTGACAAACATCAGCTGTATCCACCAGCTCAGTGCCTCCTGGTAGCTCTGTATGGAGAGTTTGAACCATTTACTTGGCAGTGTAACTTGAGAAACATCAGCTGTATCCACCAGCCCAGTGCCTCCTGGTAGCTCTGTATGGAGAGTTTGAACCATTTACTTGGCAGTGTAACTTGACAAACATCAGCTGTATCCACCAGCTCTGTGCCTCCTGGTAGCTCTGTATGGAGAGTTTGAACCATTTACTTGGCAGTGTAACTTGACAAACATCAGCTGTATCCACCAGCTCTGTGCCTTTTGGTAGCTCTGTATGCAGAGTTTGAACCATTTACTTGGCAGTGTAAATTGACAAACATCAGCTCTATCCACCAGCTCTGTGCCTCCTGGTAGCTCTGTATGGAGAATTTGAACCATTTACTTGGCAGTGTAACTTGACAAACATCAGCTGTATCCACCAGCTCTGTGCCTCCTGGTAGCTCTCTATGGAGAGTTTGAACCATTTACTTGGCAGTGTAACTTGACAAACATCAGCTGTATCCACCAGCTCTTTGCCTCCTGGTAGCTCTGTATGGAGAGTTTGAACCATTTACATGGCAGTGTAACTTGATAAACATCAGCCTTATCCATCAGCTCTGTGGCTCCTGGTAGCTCAGTATGGAGAGTTTGAACCATTTACTTGGCAGTGTAACTTGACAAATATCAGCTGTATTCACCAGCTCTGTGGCTCCTGGTAGCTCTGTATGGAGAGTTTGAACCATTTACTTGGCAGTGTAACTTGACAAACATCAGCTGTATCCACCAGGTCAGTGCCTCCTGGTAGCTCTGTATGGAGAGTTTGAACCATTTACTTGCCAGAGTAACTTGACAAACATCAGCTGTATCCACCAGCTCAGTGCTTCCTGGTAGCTCTGTATGGAGAGTTTGAACCATTTATTTGGCAGTGTAAATTGACAAACATCAGCTGTATCCACCAGCTCTGTTCCTCCTGGTAGTTCTGTATGGAGAGTTTGAACCATTTACTTGGCAGTGTAACTTGACAAACATCAGCTGTATCCACCAGCTCAGTGCCTCCTGGTAGCTCTGTATGGAGAGTTTGAACCATTTACTTGGCAGTGTGACTTGACAAACTTCAGCTGTATCCACCAGCTCCGTGCCTCCTGGTAGCTCTGTATGGAGAGTTTGAACCATTTACTTGGCAGTGTAACTTGACAAACATCAGTTGTATCCACCAGCTCTGTTCCTCCTTGTACCTCCGTATGGAGAGTTTGAACCTTTAACTTGGCAGTGTATTTTGACAAACATCAGCTGTATCCACCACCACTGTGCCTCCTGGTAGTTCTGTATGGAGAGTTTGAACCATTTACTTGGCAGTGTAACTTGACAAACATCAGCTGTATCCACCAGCTCTGTGCCTCCTGGTAGCTCTGTATGGAGAGTTTGAACCTTTTACTTGGCAGTGTAACTTGACAAACATCAGCTGTATCCACCAGCTCAGTGTCTCCTGGAAGCTCTCTATGGAGAGTTTGAACCATTTACTTGGCAGTGTAACTTGACAAATATCAGCTGTATCCACCAGCTCAGTGCCTCCTGGTAGCTCTATATGGAGAGTTTGAACCATTTACTTGGCAGTGTAACTTGACAAACTTCAGCTGTAACCACCTGCTCCGTGCATCCTGGTAGCTCTGTATGGAGAGTTTGAACCATTTACTTGGCAGTGTATCTTGACAAACATCAGCTGTATCCACCAGCTCAGTGCATCCTGGTAGCTCTATATGGAGGGTTTGAACCATTTACTTGGCAGTGTAACTTGACAAACTTCAGCTGTATCCACCAGCTCCGTGCCTCCTGGTAGCTCTGTATGGAGAGTTTGAACCATTTACTTGGCAGTGTAACATAACAAACATCAGTTGTATCCACCAGCTCTGTGCCTCATGGTAGCTCTGTATGGAGAGTTTGAACCATTTACTTGGCAGAGTAACTTGACAAACATCAGCTGTAACCACCATCTCTGTGCCTCCTGGTAGCTCTGTATGGAGAGTTTGAACCATTTACTTGGCAGTGTATCTTGACAAACATCAGCTGCATCCACCAGCTCTGTGCCTCCTGGTAGTTCTGTATGGAGAGTTTGAACCATTTACTTGGCAGTGTAACTTGACAAATATCAGCTGTATCCACCAGCTCTGTGCCTCCTGGTAGCTCTGTATGGAGAGTTTGAACCATTTACTTGGCAGAGTAACTTGACAAACATCAGCTGTAACCACCATCTCTGTGCCTCCTGTTAGCTCTGTATGGAGAGTTTGAACCATTTACTTGGCAGTGTAACTTGACAAACATCAGCTGTATCCACCAGCTCTGTTCCTCCTGGTAGTTCTGTATGGAGAGTTTGAACCATTTACTTGGCAGTGTAACTTGACAAATATCAGCTGTATCCACCAGCTCTGTGCCTCCTGGTAGCTCTGTGTGGAGAGTTTGATCCATTTACTTGGCATTGTAACTTAACAAACATCAGCTGTATCCATCAGCTCTGTGCCTCCTGGTAGCTCTGTATGGAGAGTTTGAACCATTTACTTGGCAGTGTAACTTGACAAACATCAGCTGTATCCACCAGCTCAGTGCCTCCTGGTAGGTCTGTATGAAGAGTTTGAACCATTTACTTGGCACTGTCACTTGACAAAAATCAGCTGTATCCACCAGCTCTGTGCCTCCTGGTAGTTCTCTATGGAGAGTTTGAACCATTTACTTGGCAGTGTAACTTGACAAACATCAGCTGTATCCACCAGCTCTGTGCCTCCTGGTAGCTCTGTATGGAGAGTTTGAACCATTTACTTGGCAGTGTAACTTGACAAATTTCAGCTGTATCCACCAGCTCTGTGCCTCCTGGTAGCTCTGTATGGAGAGTTTGAACCGTTTACTTGGCAGTGTAACTTGACAAATTTCAGCTGTATCCACCAGGTCTGTTCCTCCTGGTAGCTCTGTATGGAGAGTTTGAACCATTTACTTGGCAGTGTAACTTGACAAACATCAGCTGTATCCGCCCTCTCTGTGCCTCCTGGTAGCTCTGTATGGAGAGTTTGAACCATTTACATGGCAGTGTAACTTGACAAACTTCAAGTGTATCCACCAGCTCTGTGCCTCCTGGTAGTTCTGTATGGAGAGTTTGAACCATTTACTTGGCAGTGTAACTTGACCAATATCAGCTGTATCCACCAGCTCTGTGCCTCCTGGTAGTTCTGTACGGAGAGTTTGAACCATTTACATGGCAGCGTAACTTGACAAACTTCAGCTGTATCCACCAGCTCTGTGCCTCCTGGTAGCTCTGTATGGAGAGTTTGAACCGTCTACGTGGCAGTGTAACTTGACGAACATCAGCTGTATCCACCAGCTCAGTGCCTCCTGGTAGTTCTGTATGGGGAGATTGAACCACTCACTTGGCAGTGTAACTTGATAAACATCAGCTGTATACACCAGCTCTGTGCCTCCTGGTAGCTCTGTATGGAAAGTTTGAACCATTTACTTGGCAGTGTAACTTGAAAAACATCAGCTGTATCCACCAGCTCTGTGCCTCCTGGTAGCTCTGTATGGAGAGTTTGAACCATTTACTCGGCACTGTAACTTGACAAACATCAGCTGTATCCACCAGCTCTGTGCCTCCTGGTAGCTCTGTATGGAGAGTTTGAACTATTTAATTGGCAGTGTAACTTGAAAAACATCAGCTGTATCCACCAGCTCTGTGTCTCCTGGTAGTTCTGTACGGAGAGTTTGAACCATTTACTTAGCAGTGTAACTTGACAAACATCAGCTGTATCCACCAGCTCTGTGCCTCCTGGTAGCTCTGTATGGAGAGTTTGAACCCTTTACTTGGCAGTGTAACTTGACAAACATCAGCTGTATCCACCAGCTCTGTGCCTTTTGGAAGCTCTGTATGGAGAGTTTGAACCATTTACTTGGCAGTGTAACTTGACAAATATCAGCTGTATCCACCAGCTCTGTGGATCCTGGTAGCTCTGTAGGGAGAGTTTGAACCATTTACTTGGCAGTGTAACTTGACACACAACAGCTGTATCCACCAGCTCAGTGCCTCCTGGTAACTCTGTATGTAAGGTTTGAACCATTTACTTGGCAGTGTAACTTGACAAACATAAGCTGTATCCACCAGCTCTGTGCCTGCTGGTAGCTCTGTATGGAGAGTTTGAACCATTTACTTTGCAGTGTAACTTGACAAACATCAGCTGTATCCACCAGCTCAGTGCCTCCAGGTAGCTCTCTATGGAGAGTTTGAACCATTTACTTGGCAGTGTAACTTGACAAACATCAGCTGTATCCACCAGCTCAGTGCCTCCTGGTAGCTCTGTATGGAGAGTTTGAACCATTTACTAGGCAGTGTAACTTGACAAACATCAGCTGTATCCACCAGCTCAGTGCCTCCAGGTAGCTCTGTATGGAGAGTTTGAACCATTTACTTGGCAGTGTAACTTGACAAACATCAGCTGTATCCACCAGCTCAGTGCCTCCTGGTAGCTCTGTATGGAGAGTTTGAACCATTTACTTGGCAGTGTAACTTGAGAAACATCAGCTGTATCCACCAGCCCAGTGCCTCCTGGTAGCTCTGTATGGAGAGTTTGAACCATTTACTTGGCAGTGTAACTTGACAAACATCAGCTGTATCCACCAGCTCTGTGCCTCCGGGTAGCTCTGTATGGAGAGTTTGAACCATTTACTTGGCAGTGTAACTTGACAAACATCAGCTGTATCCACCAGCTCTGTGCCTTTTGGTAGCTCTGTATGCAGAGTTTGAACCATTTACTTGGCAGTGTAAATTGACAAACATCAGCTCTATCCACCAGCTCTGTGCCTCCTGGTAGCTCTGTATGGAGAATTTGAACCATTTACTTGGCAGTGTAACTTGACAAACATCAGCTGTATCCACCAGCTCTGTGCCTCCTGGTAGCTCTCTATGGAGAGTTTGAACCATTTACTTGGCAGTGTAACTTGACAAACATCAGCTGTATCCACCAGCTCTTTGCCTCCTGGTAGCTCTGTATGGAGAGTTTGAACCATTTACATGGCAGTGTAACTTGATAAACATCAGCCTTATCCATCAGCTCTGTGGCTCCTGGTAGCTCTGTATGGAGAGTTTGAACCATTTACTTGGCAGTGTAACTTGACAAATATCAGCTGTATTCACCAGCTCTGTGGCTCCTGGTAGCTCTGTATGGAGAGTTTGAACCATTTACTTGGCAGTGTAACTTGACAAACATCAGCTGTATCCACCAGGTCAGTGCCTCCTGGTAGCTCTGTATGGAGAGTTTCAACCTTTTACTTGGCAGTGTAAATTGACAAACATCAGCTGTATCCACCAGCTCAGTGCCTCCTGGTAGCTCTGTGTGTAAGGTTTGAACCATTTACTTGGCAGTGAAACTTGACAAACATAAGCTGTATCCACCAGCTCTGTGCCTCCTGGTAGCTCTGTATGAAGAGTTTGAACCATTTACTGGGCAGTGTAACTTGACAAACAACAGCTGTATCCACCAGCTCAGTGCCTCCAGGTAGCTCTGTATGGAGAGTTTGAACCATTTACTTGGCAATGTAACTTGACAAACATCAGCTGTATCCACCAGCTCAGTGCCACCTGGTAGCTCTCTATGGAGAGTTTGAACCATTTACTTGGCAGTGTAGCTTGAGAAACATCAGCTGTATCCACCAGCCCAGTGCCTCCTGGTAGCTCTGTATGGAGAGTTTGAACCATTTACTTGGCAGTGTAACTTGACAAACATCAGCTGTATCCACCAGCTCTGTGCCTCCTGGTAACTCTGTATGGAGAGTTTGAACCATTTACTTGGCAGTGTAACTTGAAAAACATCAGCTGTATCCACCAGCTCAGTGCCTCCTGGTAGTTCTGTATGGAGAGTTTGAACCATTTACTTGGCAGTGTAACTTTACAAACATCAGCTGTATCCACCAGCTCAGTGCCTCCTGGTAGTTCTGTATGGAGAGTTTGAACCATTTACTTGGCAGTGTAACTTGACAAATTTCATCTGTATCCACCAGCTCTGTGCCTCCTGGTAGTTCTGTATGGAGAGTTTGAATCATTTACTTGGCAGTGTAACTTGTCAAACATCAGCTATATCCACCAGCTCTGTGCCTCCTGGTAGCTCTGTGTGGAGAGTTTGAACCATTTACTTGGCAGTGTAACTTGACAAACATCAGCTGTATCCACCAGCTCTGTGCCTCCTGGTAGCTCTGTACGGAGAGCTTGATTCATTTACTTGGCAGTGTATCTTGACAAACATCAGCTGTATCCACCAGCTCTGTGCCGCCTGGTAGCTCTCTATGGAGGGTTTGAACCATTTACTTGGCACTGTAACTTGACAAACATCAGCTGTATCCACCAGCTCTGTGCCTCCTGGTAGTTCTGTATGGAGAGTTTGAACCATTTAATTGGCAGTGTAACTTGACAAACATCAGCTGTATCCACCAGCTCTGTGCCTGCTCGCAGTTTTGTATGGAGAGTTTGAACCATTTACTTGGTAGTGTAACTTGACAAACATAAGCTGTATCCACCAGCTCTGTGCCTCCTGGTAGCTCTGTATGGAGAGATTGATCCATTTTCTTGGCAGTGTAACTTGACAAACATCAGCTGTATCCACCAGCACTGTGCCTCCTGGTAGTTCTGTATGGAGAGTTTGAACCATTTACTTGGCAGTGTAACTTGACAAATATCAGCTGTATCCACCAGCTCTGTGCCTCCTGGTAGCTCTGTAGGGAGAATTTGAACCATTTAACTGGCAGTGAAACTTGATAAACATCAGCTGTATCCACCAGCTCTGTTCCACCTGGTAGTTCTGTACGGAGAATTTGAACCATTTATTTGGCAGTGTAACTTGACAAACATCAGCTGTATCCACCAGCTCAGTGCCTCCTGGTAGTTCTGTATGGAGAGTTTGAACCATTTACTTGGCAGTGTAACTTGACAAACATCAGCTGTATCCACCAGCTCAGTGCCTCCTGGTAGCTCTCTATGGAGAGTTTGAACCATTTACTTGGCAGTGTAAATTGACAATCATCAGCTGTATCCACCAGCTCTGTGCCTCCTGGTAGCTCTGTATGGAGAGTTTTAACCATTTACTTGGCAGTGTAGCTTGACAAATTCAGCTGTATCCACCAGCCCAGTGCCTCCTGGTAGCTCTGTATGGAGAGTTTGAACCATTTACTTGGCAGTGTAACTTGACAAACATCAGCTGTATCCACCAGCTCTCTGCCTCCTGGTAGCTCTGTATGGAGTGTTTGAACCATTTACTTGGCAGTGTAACCCTACAAACATCAGCTGTATACACAAGCTCTGTGCCTCCTGGTAGCTCTGCATCGAGAATTTGAACCATTTACTTGGCAGTGTAACTTGACAAACATCAGCTGTATCCACCAGCTCTGTGCCTCCTGGTAGCTCTGTATGGACAGTTTGAACCATTTACTTGGCAGTGTAACTTGACAAACATCAGTTGTATCCACCAGCTTTGTTCCTCCTGGTACCTCCTTATGGAGAGTTGGAACCTTTAACTTGGCAGTGTATTTTGACAAACATCAGCTGTATCCACCACCACTGTTCCTCCTGGTAGTTCTGTATGGAGAGTTTGAACCATTTACTTGGCAGTTCAACTTGACAAACATCAGCTGTATCCACCAGCTCTGTGCCTCCTGGTAGCTCTGTATGGAGAGTTTGAACCTTTTACTTGGCAGTGTAACTTGGCAAACATAAGCTGTATCCACCAGCTCAGTGCCTCCTGGAAGCTCTCTATGGAGAGTTTGAACCATTTACTTGGCAGTGTAACTTGACAAATATCAGCTGTATTCACCAGCTCTGTGGCTCCTGGTAGCTCTGTATGGAGAGTTTGAACCATTTACTTGGCAGTGTAACTTGACAAACATCAGCTGTATCCACCAGGTCAGTGCCTCCTGGTAGCTCTGTATGGAGAGTTTGAACCTTTTACTTGGCAGTGTAAATTGACAAACATCAGCTGTATCCACCAGCTCAGTGCTTCCTGGTAGCTCTGTGTGTAAGGTTTGAACCATTTACTTGGCAGTGAAACTTGACAAACATAAGCTGTATCCACCAGCTCTGTGCCTCCTGGTAGCTCTGTATGAAGAGTTTGAACCATTTACTGGGCAGTGTAACTTGACAAACAACAGCTGTATCCACCAGCTCAGTGCCTCCAGGTAGCTCTGTATGGAGAGTTTGAACCATTTACTTGGCAATGTAACTTGACAAACATCAGCTGTATCCACCTGCTCAGTGCCTCCTGGTAGCTCTGTATGGAGAGTTTGAACCATTTACTTGGCAGTGTAGCTTGAGAAACATCAGCTGTATCCACCAGCCCAGTGCCTCCTGGTAGCTCTGTATGGAGAGTTTGAACCATTTACTTGGCAGTGTAACTTGTCAAACATCAGCTATATCCACCAGCTCTGTGCCTCCTGGTAGCTCTGTACGGAGAGCTTGATTCATTTACTTGGCAGTGTATCTTGACAAACATCAGCTGTATCCACCAGCTCTGTGCCTCCTGGTAGCTCTCTATGGAGGGTTTGAACCATTTACTTGGCACTGTAACTTGACAAACATCAGCTGTATCCACCAGCTCTGTGCCTCCTGGTAGTTCTGTATGGAGAGTTTGAACCATTTAATTGGCAGTGTAACTTGACAAACATCAGCTGTATCCACCAGCTCTGTGCCTGCTCGCAGATTTGTATGGAGAGTTTGAACCATTTACTTGGTAGTGTAACTTGACAAACATAAGCTGTATCCACCAGCTCTGTGCCTCCTGGTAGCTCTGTATGGAGAGATTGATCCATTTTCTTGGCAGTGTAACTTGACAAACATCAGCTGTATCCACCAGCACTGTGCCTCCTGGTAGTTCTGTATGGAGAGTTTGAACCATTTACTTGGCAGTGTAACTTGACAAATATCAGCTGTATCCACCAGCTCTGTGCCTCCTGGTAGCTCTGTATGGAGAATTTGAACCATTTAACTGGCAGTGAAACTTGATAATCATCAGCTGTATCCACCAGCTCTGTTCCACCTGGTAGTTCTGTACGGAGAATTTGAACCATTTACTTGGCAGTGTAACTTGACAAACATCAGCTGTATCCACCAGCTCAGTGCCTCCTGGTAGTTCTGTATGGAGAGTTTGAACCATTTACTTGGCAGTGTAACTTGACAAACATCAGCTGTATCCACCAGCTCAGTGCCTCCTGGTAGCTCTCTATGGAGAGTTTGAACCATTTACTTGGCAGTGTAAATTGACAATCATCAGCTGTATCCACCAGCTCTGTGCCTCCTGGTAGCTCTGTATGGAGAGTTTTAACCATTTACTTGGCAGTGTAACTTGACAAATTCAGCTGTATCCACCAGCCCAGTGCCTCCTGGTAGCTCTGTATGGAGAGTTTGAACCATTTACTTGGCAGTGTAACTTGACAAACATCAGCTGTATCCACCAGCTCTCTGCCTCCTGGTAGCTCTGTATGGAGTGTTTGAACCATTTACTTGGCAGTGTAACCCTACAAACATCAGCTGCATACACAAGCTCTGTGCCTCCTGGTAGCTCTGCATCGAGAATTTGAACCATTTACTTGGCAGTGTAACTTGACAAACATCAGCTGTATCCACCAGCTCAGTGCCTCCTGGTAGCTCTCTATGGAGAGTTTGAACCATTTACTTGGCAGTGTAAATTGACAATCATCAGCTGTATCCACCAGCTCTGTGCCTCCTGGTAGCTCTGTATGGAGAGTTTTAACCATTTACTTGGCAGTGTAACTTGACAAATTCAGCTGTATCCACCAGCCCAGTGCCTCCTGGTAGCTCTGTATGGAGAGTTTGAACCATTTACTTGGCAGTGTAACTTGACAAACATCAGCTGTATCCACCAGCTCTCTGCCTCCTGGTAGCTCTGTATGGAGTGTTTGAACCATTTACTTGGCAGTGTAACCCTACAAACATCAGCTGCATACACAAGCTCTGTGCCTCCTGGTAGCTCTGCATCGAGAATTTGAACCATTTACTTGGCAGTGTAACTTGACAAACATCAGCTGTATCCACCAGCTCTGTGCCTCCTGGTAGCTCTGTATGGACAGTTTGAACCATTTACTTGGCAGTGTAACCCTACAAACATCAGCTGTATCCACCACCACTGTGCCTCCTGGTAGTTCTGTATGGAGAGTTTGAACCATTTACTTGGCATTGTAACTTGACAAACATCAGCTGTATCCACCAGCTCTGTGCCTCCTGGTAGCTCTGTATGGAGAGTTTGAACCTTTTACTTGGCAGTGTAACTTGGCAAACATCAGCTGTATCCACCAGCTCAGTGCCTCCTGGAAGCTCTCTATGGAGAGTTTGAACCATTTACTTGGCAGTGTAACTTGACAAATATCAGCTGTATCTACCAGCTCTGTGCCTCCTGTTAGCTCTGTATGGAGAGTTTGAACCATTTACTTGGCAGTGTAACTTGACAAACATCAGCTGTATCCACCACCTTTGTTCCTCCTGGTAGTTCTGTATGGAGAGTTTGAACCATTTACTTGGCAGTGTAACTTGACAAACTTCAGCTGTAACCACCAGCTCCGTGCATCCTGGTAGCTCTGTATGGAGAGTTTGAACCATTTACTTGGCAGTGTATCTTGACAAACATCAGCTGTATCCACCAGCTCAGTGCATCCTGGTAGCTCTATATGGAGGGTTTGAACCATTTACTTGGCAGTGTAACTTGACAAACTTCAGCTGTATCCACCAGCTCCGTGCCTCCTGGTAGCTCTGTATGGAGCGTTTGAACCATTTACTTGGCAGTGTAACTTAACAAACATCAGCTGTAACCACCATCTCTGTGCCTCCTGGTAGCTCTGTATGGAGAGTTTTAACCATTTACATGGCAGTGTAACTTGACAAACTTCAGCTGTATCCACCAGCTCTGTGCCTCCTGGTAGTTCTGTATGGAGAGTTTGAACAATTACTTGGCAGTGTAACTTGACCAATATCAGCTGTATCCACCAGCTCTGTGTCTCCTGGTAGTTCTGTACGGAGAGTTTGAACCATTTACTTGGCAGGGTAACTTGACAAACATCAGCTGTATCCACCAGCTCAGTGCCTCCTGGTAGCTCTGTATGGAGAGTTTGAATCATTTACTTGGCAGTGTAACTTGACAAATTCCAGCTGTATCCACCAGCTCTGTGCCTCCTGGTAACTCTGTATGGAGAGTTTGAACCATTTACTTGGCAGTGTAACTTGAAAAACTTCAGCTGTATCCACCAGGTCTGTGCCTCCTGGTAGCTCTGTATGGAGAGTTTGAACCATTTACTTGGCAGTGTAACTTGACAAACATCAGCTGTATCCGCCCTCTCTGTGCCTCCTGGTAGCTCTGTATGGAGAGTTTGAACCATTTACATGGCAGTGTAACTTGACAAACTTCAGCTGCATCCACCAGCTCTGTGCCTCCTGGTAGTTCTGTATGGAGAGTTTGAAACATTTACTTGGCAGTGTAACTTGACCAATATCAGCTGTATCCACCAGCTCTGTGCCTCCTGGTAGTTCTGTACGGAGAGTTTGAACCATTTACATGGCAGCGTAACTTGACAAACTTCAGCTGTATCCACCAGCTCTGTGCCTCCTGGTAGCTCTGTATGGAGAGTTTGAACCGTCTACTTGGCAGAGTAACTTGACGAACATCAGCTGTATCCACCAGCTCAGTGCCTCCTGGTAGTTCTGTATGGGGAGTTTGAACCACTCACTTGGCAGTGTAACTTGATAAACATCAGCTGTATACACCAGCTCTGTGCCTCGTGGTAGCTCTGTATGGAAAGTTTGAACCATTTACTTGGCAGTGTAACTTGAAAAACATCAGCTGTATCCGCCCTCTCTGTGTCTCCTGGTAGCTCTGTATGGAGAGTTTGAACCATTTACTTGGCAGTGTAACTTGACAAACTTCAGCTGTATCCACCAGGTCTGTGCCTCCTGGTAGCTCTGTATGGAGAGTTTGAACCATTTACTTGGCAGTGTAACTTGACAAACATCAGCTGTATCCGCCCTCTCTGTGCCTCCTGGTAGCTCTGTATGGAGAGTTTGAACCATTTACATGGCAGTGTAACTTGACAAACTTCAGCTGCATCCACCAGCTCTGTGCCTCCTGGTAGTTCTGTATGGAGAGTTTGAACCATTTACATGGCAGCGTAACTTGACAAACTTCAGCTGTATCCACCAGCTCTGTGCCTCCTGGTAGCTCTGTATGGAGAGTTTGAACCGTCTACTTGGCAGAGTAACTTGACGAACATCAGCTGTATCCACCAGCTCAGTGCCTCCTGGTAGTTCTGTATGGGGAGTTTGAACCACTCACTTGGCAGTTTACTTGATAAACATCAGCTGTATACACCAGCTCTGTGCCTCGTGGTAGCTCTGTATGGAAAGTTTGAACCATTTACTTGGCAGTGTAACTTGAAAAACATCAGCTGTATCCACCAGCTCTGTGCCTCCTGGTAGCTCTGTATGGAGAGTTTGAACCATTTACTCGGCACTGTAACTTGACAAACATCAGCTGTATCCACCAGCTCTGTGCCTCCTGGTAGCTCTGTATGGAGAGTTTGAACTATTTACTTGGCAGTGTAACTTGAAAAACATCAGCTGTATCCACCAGCTCTGTGTCTCCTGGTAGTTCTGTACGGAGAGTTTGAACCATTTACTTAGCAGTGTAACTTGAAAAACATCAGCTGTATCCACCAGCCCTGTGCCTCCTGGTAGCTCTGTATGGAGAGTTTGAACCATTTACCTGGCAGTGTAACTTGACAAACATCAGCTGTATCCACCAGCTCTGTGCCTCCTGGTAGCTCTGTATGGAGAGTTTGAACCATTTACTTGGCAGTGTAACTTGACAAACATCAGCTCTATCCACCAGCTCTGTGCCTCCTGGTAGCTCTCTATGGAGAGTTTGAACCATTTACTTGGCAGTGTATTTTGACAAATATCAGCTGTATCTACCAGCTCTGTGCCTCCTGGTAGTTCTGTATGGAGAGTTTGAACCATATATTTGGCAGTTTAACTCGACAAACATCAGCTGTATCCACCTGCTCTGTTCCTCCTGGTAGCTCTGTATGGAGAGTTTGAACCATTTACTTGGCAGTGTAACTTGAATACATCAGCTGTATCCACCAGCTATGTGCCTCCTGGTAGCTCTGTATGGAGAGTTTGAACCATTTACTTGGCAGAGTAACTTGACAAACATCAGCTGTATCCAACAGCTCTGTGCCTCCTGGTAGCATCTGTATGGAGAGTTTGAACCATTTACTTGGCAGTGTTACTTGAAAAACATCAGCTGTATCCACCAGCTCTGTGCCTCCTGGTAGCTCTGTATGGAGAGTTTGAACCATTTACTTGGCAATGTAACTTGGAAACATCAGCTGTATCCACCAGCTCTGTGCCTCCTGGTAGTTCTGTATGGAGAGTTTGAACCATTTACTTGGCAGTGTAACCTGACAAATATCAGCTGTATCCACCAGCTCTGTGGCTCCTGGTAGCACTGTATGGAGAGTTTGAACCATTTACTTGGCAGTGTAACTTGACAATCATCAGCTGTATCCACCAGCTCAGTGCCTCCAGGTAGTTCTCTATGGAGAGTTTGAACCATTTATTTGGCAGTGTAACTTGACAAACATCAGTTGTATCCACCAGCTCAGTGCCTCCTGGTAGTTCTGTACGGAGAGTTTGAACCATTTACTTAGCAGTGTAACTTGAAAAACATCAGCTGTATCCACCAGCTCTGTGCCTCCTGGTAGTTCTGTATGGAGAGTTTGAACCATTTACTTGGCAGTGTAACTTGACAAACATCAGCTGTATCCACCAGCTCAGTGCTTCCAGGTAGCTCTGTATGGAGAGTTTGAACCATTTACTTGGCAGTGTAACTTGACCAATATCAGCTGTATCCACCAGCTCTGTGCCTCCTGGTAGTTCTGTGCGGAGAGTTTGAACCATTTACATGGCAGCGTAACTTGGCAAACTTCAGCTGTATCCACCAGCTCTGTACCTCCTGGTAGCTCTGTATGGAGAGTTTGAACCGTCTACTTGGCAGTGTAACTTGACGAACATCAGCTGTATCCACCAGCTCTGTGTCTCCTGGTAGTTCTGTACGGAGAGTTTGAACCATTTACTTAGCAGTGTAACTTGAAAAACATCAGCTGTATCCACCAGCTCTGTGCCTCCTGGTAGCTCTGTATGGAGAGTTTGAACCATTTACTTGGCAGTGTAACTTGACAAACATCAGCTGTATCCACCAGCTCTGTGCCTCCTGGTAGCTCTGTGTGGAGAGTTTGAACCATTCACTTGGCAGTGTAACGTGACAAACATCAGCTCTATCCACCAGCTCTGTTCCTCCTGGTAGCTCTCTATGGAGAGTTTGAACCATTTACTTGGCAGTGTATTTTGACAAATATCAGCTGTATCTACCAGCTCTGTGCCTCCTGGTAGTTCTGTATGGAGAGTTTGAACCATTTACTTGGCAGTTTAACTCGACAAACATCAGATGTATCCACCAGCTCTGTGCCTCCTGGTAGCTCTGTATGGAGAGTTTGAACAATATACTTGGCAGTGTATCTTGAATACATCAGCTGTATCCACCAGCTATGTGCCTCCTGGTAGCTCTGTATGGAGAGTTTGAACCATTTACTTGGCAGTGTAACTTGACAAACATCAGCTGTATCCACCAGCTCTGTGCCTCCTGGTAGCTCTGTATGGAGAGTTTGAACCATTTACTTGGCACTGTAACTTGGAAACATCAGCTGTATCCACCAGCTCTGTGCCTCCTGGTAGTTCTGTATGGAGAGTTTGAACCATTTACTTGGCAGTGTAACCTGACAAACATCAGCTGTATCCACCAGCTCTGTGGCTCCTGGTAGCTCTGTATGGAGAGTTTGAACCATTTACTTGGCAGTGTAACTTGACAATCATCAGCTGTATCCACCAGCTCAGTGCCTCCTGGTAGTTCTCTATGGAGAGTTTGAACCATTTATTTGGCAGTGTAACTTGACAAACATCAGTTGTATCCACCAGCTCAGTGCCTCCTGGTAGTTCTGTACGGAGAGTTTGAACCATTCACTTAGCAGTGTAACTTGAAAAACATCAGCTGTATCCACCAGCTCTGTGCCTCCTGGTAGTTCTGTATGGAGAGTTTGAACCATTTACTTGGCAGTGTAACGTGACAAACATCAGCTGTATCCACCAGCTCAGTGCTTCCAGGTAGCTCTGTATGGAGAGTTTGAACCATTTACTTGGCAGTGTATCTTGACCAATATCAGCTGTATCCACCAGCTCTGTGCCTCCTGGTAGTTCTGTGCGGAGAGTTTGAACCATTTACATGGCAGCGTAACTTGGCAAACTTCAGCTGTATCCACCAGCTCTGTACCTCCTGGTAGCTCTGTATGGAGAGTTTGAACCGTCTACTTGGCAGTGTAACTTGACGAACATCAGCTGTATCCACCAGCTCTGTGTCTCCTGGTAGTTCTGTACGGAGAGTTTGAACCATTTACTTAGCAGTGTAACTTGAAAAACATCAGCTGTATCCACCAGCTCTGTGCCTCCTGGTAGCTCTGTATGGAGAGTTTGAACCATTTACTTGGCAGTGTAACTTGACAAACATCAGCTGTATCCACCAGCTCTGTGCCTCCTGGTAGCTCTGTGTGGAGAGTTTGAACCATTCACTTGGCAGTGTAACTTGACAAACATCAGCTCTATCCACCAGCTCTGTGCCTCCTGGTAGCTCTCTATGGAGAGTTTGAACCATTTACTTGGCAGTGTATTTTGACAAATATCAGCTGTATCTACCAGCTCTGTGCCTCCTGGTAGTTCTGTATGGAGAGTTTGAACCATTTACTTGGCAGTTTAACTCGACAAACATCAGATGTATCCACCAGCTCTGTGCCTCCTGGTAGCTCTGTATGGAGAGTTTGAACAATATACTTGGCAGTGTAACTTGAATACATCAGCTGTATCCACCAGCTATGTGCCTCCTGGTAGCTCTGTATGGAGAGTTTGATCCATTTACTTGGCAGTGTAACTTGACAAACATCAGCTGTATCCACCAGCTCTGTGCCTCCTGGTAGCTCTGTATGGAGAGTTTGAACCTTTTACTTGTCAGTGTAACTTGACAAACATCAGCTGTATCCACCAGCTCAGTGCCTCCTGGAAGCTCTCTATGGAGAGGTTGAACCATTTACATGGCAGTTTAACTTGACAAATATCAGCTGTATCCACCAGCTCAGTGCCTCCTGGTAGCTCTATATGGAGAGTTTGAACCATTTACTTGGCAGAGTAACTTGACAAACTTCAGCTGTAACCACCAGCTCCGTGTATCCTGGTAGCTCTGTATGGAGAGTTTGGACCATTTACTTGGCAGTGTAACTTGATATATATCGGCTGTATCCACCAGCTCAGTGCCTCCTGGTAGCTCTGTATGGAGAGTTTGAACCATTTACATGGCAGTTTAACTTGACAAATATCAGCTGTATCCACCAGCTCTGTGCCTCCTGGTAGCTCTGTATGGAGAGTTTGAACCATTTACTTGGCAGAGTAACCTGACAAACATCAGCTGTAACCACCAGCTCTGTGCCTCCTGGTAGCTCTGTATGGAGAGTTCGAACCATTTACTTGGCAGTGTATCTTGACAAACATCAGCTGTATCCACCAGCTCTGTGCCTCCTGTTAGTTCTGTATGGAGAGTTTGAACCATTTACTTGGCAGTGTATATTGACAAACATCAGCTGTATCCACCAGCTCTGTGCCTCCTGGTAGTTCTGTATGGAGAGTTTGAACCATTTACATGGCAGTGTAACTTAACAAACATCAGCTGTATCCATCAGCTCTGTGCCTCCTGGTAGCTCTGTATGGAGAGTTTGAACCATTTACTTGGCAGTGTAACTTGACAAACTTCAGCTGTATCCACCAGGTCTGTGCCTCCTGGTAGCTCTGTATGGAGAGTTTGAACCATTTACTTGGCAGTGTAACTTGACAAACATCAGCTGTATCCGCCCTCTCTGTGCCTCCTGGTAGCTCTGTATGGAGAGTTTGAACCATTTACAAGGCAGTGTAACTTGACAAACTTCAGCTGTATCCACCAGCTCAGTGCCTCCTGGTAGCTCTGTATGGAGAATTTGAACCATTTAACTGGCAGTGAAACTTGATAAACATCAGCTGTATCCACCAGCTCTGTTCCACCTGGTAGTTCTGTACGGAGAATTTGAACCATTTACTTGGCAGTGTAACTTGACAAACATCAGCTGTATCCACCAGCTCAGTGCCTCCTGGTAGTTCTGTATGGAGAGTTTGAACCATTTACTTGGCAGTGTAACTTCACAAACATCAGCTGTATCCACCAGCTCAGTGCCTCCTGGTAGCTCTGTATGGAGAGTTTGAACCGTCTACGTGGCAGTGTAACTTGACGAACATCAGCTGTATCCACCAGCTCAGTGCCTCCTGGTAGTTCTGTATGGGGAGATTGAACCACTCACTTGGCAGTGTAACTTGATAAACATCAGCTGTATACACCAGCTCTGTGCCTCCTGGTAGCTCTGTATGGAAAGTTTGAACCATTTACTTGGCAGAGTAACTTGAAAAACATCAGCTGTATCCACCAGCTCTGTGCCTCCTGGTAGCTCTGTATGGAGAGTTTGAACCATGTACTCGGCACTGTAACTTGACAAACATCAGCTGTATCCACCAGCTCTGTGCCTCCTGGTAGCTCTGTATGGAGAGTTTGAACTATTTAATTGGCAGTGTAACTTGAAAAACATCAGCTGTATCCACCAGCTCTGTGCCTCCTGGTAGTTCTGTACGGAGAGTTTGAACCATTTACTTAGCAGTGTAACTTGAAAAACATCAGCTGTATCCACCAGCTCTGTGCCTCCTGGTAGCTCTCTATGGAGGGTTTGAACCATTTACTTGGCACTGTAACTTGACAAACATCAGCTGTATCCACCAGCTCTGTGCCTCCTGGTAGTTCTGTATGGAGAGTTTGAACCATTTAATTGGCAGTGTAACTTGACAAACATCAGCTGTATCCACCAGCTCTGTGCCTGCTCGCAGATTTGTATGGAGAGTTTGAACCATTTACTTGGTAGTGTAACTTGACAAACATAAGCTGTATCCACCAGCTCTGTGCCTCCTGGTAGCTCTGTATGGAGAGATTGATCCATTTTCTTGGCAGTGTAACTTGACAAACATCAGCTGTATCCACCAGCACTGTGCCTCCTGGTAGTTCTGTATGGAGAGTTTGAACCATTTACTTGGCAGTGTAACTTGACAAATATCAGCTGTATCCACCAGCTCTGTGCCTCCTGGTAGCTCTGTATGGAGAATTTGAACCATTTAACTGGCAGTGAAACTTGATAATCATCAGCTGTATCCACCAGCTCTGTTCCACCTGGTAGTTCTGTACGGAGAATTTGAACCATTTACTTGGCAGTGTAACTTGACAAACATCAGCTGTATCCACCAGCTCAGTGCCTCCTGGTAGTTCTCAATGGAGAGTTTGAACCATTTACATGGCAGTGTAACTTGATAAACATCAGCCTTATCCATCAGCTCTGTGGCTCCTGGTAGCTCTGTATGGAGAGTTTGAACCATTTACTTGGCAGTGTAACTTGACAAATATCAGCTGTATTCACCAGCTCTGTGGCTCCTGGTAGCTCTGTATGGAGAGTTTGAACCATTTACTTGGCAGTGTAACTTGACAAACATCAGCTGTATCCACCAGGTCAGTGCCTCCTGGTAGCTCTGTATGGAGAGTTTCAACCTTTTACTTGGCAGTGTAAATTGACAAACATCAGCTGTATACACCAGCTCAGTGCCTCCTGGTAGCTCTGTGTGTAAGGTTTGAACCATTTACTTGGCAGTGAAACTTGACAAACATAAGCTGTATCCACCAGCTCTGTGCCTCCTGGTAGCTCTGTATGAAGAGTTTGAACCATTTACTGGGCAGTGTAACTTGACAAACAACAGCTGTATCCACCAGCTCAGTGCCTCCAGGTAGCTCTGTATGGAGAGTTTGAACCAATTACTTGGCAATGTAACTTGACAAACATCAGCTGTATCCACCAGCTCAGTGCCACCTGGTAGCTCTGTATGGAGAGTTTGAACCATTTACTTGGCAGTGTAGCTTGAGAAACATCAGCTGTATCCACCAGCCCAGTGCCTCCTGGTAGCTCTGTATGGAGAGTTTGAACCATTTACTTGGCAGTGTAACTTGACAAACATCAGCTGTATCCACCAGCTCTGTGCCTCCTGGTAACTCTGTATGGAGAGTTTGAACCATTTACTTGGCAGTGTAACTTGAAAAACATCAGCTGTATCCACCAGCTCAGTGCCTCCTGGTAGTTCTGTATGGAGAGTTTGAACCATTTACTTGGCAGTGTAACTTTACAAACATCAGCTGTATCCACCAGCTCAGTGCCTCCTGGTAGTTCTGTATGGAGAGTTTGAACCATTTACTTGGCAGTGTAACTTGACAAATTTCATCTGTATCCACCAGCTCTGTGCCTCCTGGTAGTTCTGTATGGAGAGTTTGAATCATTTACTTGGCAGTGTAACTTGTCAAACATCAGCTATATCCACCAGCTCTGTGCCTCCTGGTAGCTCTGTGTGGAGAGTTTGAACCATTTACTTGGCAGTGTAACTTGACAAACATCAGCTGTATCCACCAGCTCTGTGCCTCCTGGTAGCTCTGTACGGAGAGCTTGATTCATTTACTTGGCAGTGTATCTTGACAAACATCAGCTGTATCCACCAGCTCTGTGCCGCCTGGTAGCTCTCTATGGAGGGGTTGAACCATTTACTTGGCACTGTAACTTGACAAACATCAGCTGTATCCACCAGCTCTGTGCCTCCTGGTAGTTCTGTATGGAGAGTTTGAACCATTTAATTGGCAGTGTAACTTGACAAACATCAGCTGTATCCACCAGCTCTGTGCCTGCTCGCAGTTTTGTATGGAGAGTTTGAACCATTTACTTGGTAGTGTAACTTGACAAACATAAGCTGTATCCACCAGCTCTGTGCCTCCTGGTAGCTCTGTATGGAGAGATTGATCCATTTTCTTGGCAGTGTAACTTGACAAACATCAGCTGTATCCACCAGCACTGTGCCTCCTGGTAGTTCTGTATGGAGAGTTTGAACCATTTACTTGGCAGTGTAACTTGACAAATATCAGCTGTATCCACCAGCTCTGTGCCTCCTGGTAGCTCTGTATGGAGAATTTGAACCATTTAACTGGCAGTGAAACTTGATAAACATCAGCTGTATCCACCAGCTCTGTTCCACCTGGTAGTTCTGTACGGAGAATTTGAACCATTTATTTGGCAGTGTAACTTGACAAACAACAGCTGTATCCACCAGCTCAGTGCCTCCTGGTAGTTCTGTATGGAGAGTTTGAACCATTTACTTGGCAGTGTAACTTGACAAACATCACCTGTATCCACCAGCTCAGTGCCTCCTGGTAGCTCTCTATGGAGAGTTTGAACCATTTACTTGGCAGTGTAAATTGACAATCATCAGCTGTATCCACCAGCTCTGTGCCTCCTGGTAGCTCTGTATGGAGAGTTTTAACCATTTACTTGGCAGTGTAGCTTGACAAATTCAGCTGTATCCACCAGCCCAGTGCCTCCTGGTAGCTCTGTATGGAGAGTTTGAACCATTTACTTGGCAGTGTAACTTGACAAACATCAGCTGTATCCACCAGCTCTCTGCCTCCTGGTAGCTCTGTATGGAGTGTTTGAACCATTTACTTGGCAGTGTAACCCTACAAACATCAGCTGTATACACAAGCTCTGTGCCTCCTGGTAGCTCTGCATCGAGAATTTGAACCATTTACTTGGCAGTGTAACTTGACAAACATCAGCTGTATCCACCAGCTCTGTGCCTCCTGGTAGCTCTGTATGGACAGTTTGAACCATTTACTTGGCAGTGTAACTTGACAAACATCAGTTGTATCCACCAGCTTTGTTCCTCCTGGTACCTCCTTATGGAGAGTTTGAACGTTTAACTTGGCAGTGTATTTTGACAAACATCAGCTGTATCCACCACCACTGTGCCTCCTGGTAGTTCTGTATGGAGAGTTTGAACCATTTACTTGGCAGTTCAACTTGACAAACATCAGCTGTATCCACCAGCTCTGTGCCTCCTGGTAGCTCTGTATGGAGAGTTTGAACCTTTTACTTGGCAGTGTAACTTGGCAAACATAAGCTGTATCCACCAGCTCAGTGCCTCCTGGAAGCTCTCTATGGAGAGTTTGAACCATTTACTTGGCAGTGTAACTTGACAAATATCAGCTGTATTCACCAGCTCTGTGGCTCCTGGTAGCTCTGTATGGAGAGTTTGAACCATTTACTTGGCAGTGTAACCTGACAAACATCAGCTGTATCCACCAGGTCAGTGCCTCCTGGTAGCTCTGTATGGAGAGTTTGAACCTTTTACTTGGCAGTGTAAATTGACAAACATCAGCTGTATCCACCAGCTCAGTGCCTCCTGGTAGCTCTGTGTGTAAGGTTTGAACCATTTACTTGGCAGTGAAACTTGACAAACATAAGCTGTATCCACCAGCTCTGTGCCTCCTGGTAGCTCTGTATGAAGAGTTTGAACCATTTACTGGGCAGTGTAACTTGACAAACAACAGCTGTATCCACCAGCTCAGTGCCTCCAGGTAGCTCTGTATGGAGAGTTTGAACCATTTACTTGGCAATGTAACTTGACAAACATCAGCTGTATCCACCAGCTCAGTGCCTCCTGGTAGCTCTGTATGGAGAGTTTGAACCATTTACTTGGCAGTGTAGCTTGAGAAACATCAGCTGTATCCACCAGCCCAGTGCCTCCTGGTAGCTCTGTATGGAGAGTTTGAACCATTTACTTGGCAGTGTAACTTGTCAAACATCAGCTATATCCACCAGCTCTGTGCCTCCTGGTAGCTCTGTACGGAGAGCTTGATTCATTTACTTGGCAGTGTATCTTGACAAACATCAGCTGTATCCACCAGCTCTGTGCCTCCTGGTAGCTCTCTATGGAGGGTTTGAACCATTTACTTGGCACTGTAACTTGACAAACATCAGCTGTATCCACCAGCTCTGTGCCTCCTGGTAGTTCTGTATGGAGAGTTTGAACCATTTAATTGGCAGTGTAACTTGACAAACATCAGCTGTATCCACCAGCTCTGTGCCTGCTCGCAGATTTGTATGGAGAGTTTGAACCATTTACTTGGTAGTGTAACTTGACAAACATAAGCTGTATCCACCAGCTCTGTGCCTCCTGGTAGCTCTGTATGGAGAGATTGATCCATTTTCTTGGCAGTGTAACTTGACAAACATCAGCTGTATCCACCAGCACTGTGCCTCCTGGTAGTTCTGTATGGAGAGTTTGAACCATTTACTTGGCAGTGTAACTTGACAAATATCAGCTGTATCCACCAGCTCTGTGCCTCCTGGTAGCTCTGTATGGAGAATTTGAACCATTTAACTGGCAGTGAAACTTGATAATCATCAGCTGTATCCACCAGCTCTGTTCCACCTGGTAGTTCTGTACGGAGAATTTGAACCATTTACTTGGCAGTGTAACTTGACAAACATCAGCTGTATCCACCAGCTCAGTGCCTCCTGGTAGTTCTGTATGGAGAGTTTGAACCATTTACTTGGCAGTGTAACTTGACAAACATCAGCTGTATCCACCAGCTCAGTGCCTCCTGGTAGCTCTCTATGGAGAGTTTGAACCATTTACTTGGCAGTGTAAATTGACAATCATCAGCTGTATCCACCAGCTCTGTGCCTCCTGGTAGCTCTGTATGGAGAGTTTTAACCATTTACTTGGCAGTGTAACTTGACAAATTCAGCTGTATCCACCAGCCCAGTGCCTCCTGGTTCCTCTGTATGGAGAGTTTGAACCATTTACTTGGCAGTGTAACTTGACAAACATCAGCTGTATCAACCAGCTCTCTGCCTCCTGGTAGCTCTGTATGGAGTGTTTGAACCATTTACTTGGCAGTGTAACCCTACAAACATCAGCTGTATACACAAGCTCTGTGCCTCCTGGTAGCTCTGCATCGAGAATTTGAACCATTTACTTGGCAGTGTAACTTGACAAACATCAGCTGTATCCACCAGCTCTGTGCCTCCTGGTAGCTCTGTATGGACAGTTTGAACCATTTACTTGGCAGTGTAACTTGACAAACATCAGTTGTATCCACCAGCTCTGTTCCTCCTGGTACCTCCGTATGGAGAGTTTGAACCTTTAACTTGGCAGTGTATTTTGACAAACATCAGCTGTATCCACCACCACTGTGCCTCCTGGTAGTTCTGTATGGAGGGTTTGAACCATTTACTTGGCATTGTAACTTGACAAACATCAGCTGTATCCACCAGCTCTGTGCCTCCTGGTAGCTCTGTATGGAGAGTTTGAACCTTTTACTTGGCAGTGTAACTTGGCAAACATCAGCTGTATCCACCAGCTCAGTGCCTCCTGGAAGCTCTCTATGGAGAGTTTGAACCATTTACTTGGCAGTGTAACTTGACAAATATCAGCTGTATCCACCAGCTCTGTGCCTCCTGTTAGCTCTGTATGGAGAGTTTGAACCATTTACTTGGCAGTGTAACTTGACAAACATCAGCTGTATCCACCACCTTTGTTCCTCCTGGTAGTTCTGTATGGAGAGTTTGAACCATTTACTTGGCAGTGTAACTTGACAAACTTCAGCTGTAACCACCAGCTCCGTGCATCCTGGTAGCTCTGTATGGAGAGTTTGAACCATTTACTTGGCAGTGTATCTTGACAAACATCAGCTGTATCCACCAGCTCAGTGCATCCTGGTAGCTCTATATGGAGGGTTTGAACCATTTACTTGGCAGTGTAACTTGACAAACTTCAGCTGTATCCACCAGCTCCGTGCCTCCTGGTAGCTCTGTATGGAGCGTTTGAACCATTTACTTGGCAGTGTAACTTAACAAACATCAGCTGTAACCACCATCTCTGTGCCTCCTGGTAGCTCTGTATGGAGAGTTTTAACCATTTACATGGCAGTGTAACTTGACAAACTTCAGCTGTATCCACCAGCTCTGTGCCTCCTGGTAGTTCTGTATGGAGAGTTTGAACAATTACTTGGCAGTGTAACTTGACCAATATCAGCTGTATCCACCAGCTCTGTGCCTCCTGGTAGTTCTGTACGGAGAGTTTGAACCATTTACTTGGCAGGGTAACTTGACAAACATCAGCTGTATCCACCAGCTCTGTGCCTCCTGGTAGCTCTGTATGGAGAGTTTGAATCATTTACTTGGCAGTGTAACTTGACAAATTCCAGCTGTATCCACCAGCTCTGTGCCTCCTGGTAACTCTGTGTGGAGAGTTTGAACCATTTACTTGGCAGTGTAACTTGAAAAACTTCAGCTGTATCCACCAGGTCTGTGCCTCCTGGTAGCTCTGTATGGAGAGTTTGAACCATTTACTTGGCAGTGTAACTTGACAAACATCAGCTGTATCCGCCCTCTCTGTGCCTCCTGGTAGCTCTGTATGGAGAGTTTGAACCATTTACATGGCAGTGTAACTTGACAAACTTCAGCTGCATCCACCAGCTCTGTGCCTCCTGGTAGTTCTGTATGGAGAGTTTGAACCATTTACTTGGCAGTGTAACTTGACCAATATCAGCTGTATCCACCAGCTCTGTGCCTCCTGGTAGTTCTGTACGGAGAGTTTGAACCATTTACATGGCAGCGTAACTTGACAAACTTCAGCTGTATCCACCAGCTCTGTGCCTCCTGGTAGCTCTGTATGGAGAGTTTGAACCGTCTACTTGGCAGAGTAACTTGACGAACATCAGCTGTATCCACCAGCTCAGTGCCTCCTGGTAGTTCTGTATGGGGAGTTTGAACCACTCACTTGGCAGTGTAACTTGATAAACATCAGCTGTATACACCAGCTCTGTGCCTCGTGGTAGCTCTGTATGGAAAGTTTGAACCATTTACTTGGCAGTGTAACTTGAAAAACATCAGCTGTATCCGCCCTCTCTGTGTCTCCTGGTAGCTCTGTATGGAGAGTTTGAACCATTTACTTGGCAGTGTAACTTGACAAACTTCAGCTGTATCCACCAGGTCTGTGCCTCCTGGTAGCTCTGTATGGAGAGTTTGAACCATTTACTTGGCAGTGTAACTTGACAAACATCAGCTGTATCCGCCCTCTCTGTGCCTCCTGGTAGCTCTGTATGGAGAGTTTGAACCATTTACATGGCAGTGTAACTTGACAAACTTCAGCTGCATCCACCAGCTCTGTGCCTCCTGGTAGTTCTGTATGGAGAGTTTGAACCATTTACATGGCAGCGTAACTTGACAAACTTCAGCTGTATCCACCAGCTCTGTGCCTCCTGGTAGCTCTGTATGGAGAGTTTGAACCGTCTACTTGGCAGAGTAACTTGACGAACATCAGCTGTATCCACCATCTCAGTGCCTCCTGGTAGTTCTGTATGGGGAGTTTGAACCACTCACTTGGCAGTTTACTTGATAATCATCAGCTGTATACACCAGCTCTGTGCCTCGTGGTAGCTCTGTATGGAAAGTTTGAACCATTTACTTGGCAGTGTAACTTGAAAAACATCAGCTGTATCCACCAGCTCTGTGCCTCCTGGTAGCTCTGTATGGAGAGTTTGAACCATTTACTCGGCACTGTAACTTGACAAACATCAGCTGTATCCACCAGCTCTGTGCCTCCTGGTAGCTCTGTATGGAGAGTTTGAACTATTTACTTGGCAGTGTAACTTGAAAAACATCAGCTGTATCCACCAGCTCTGTGTCTCCTGGTAGTTCTGTACGGAGAGTTTGAACCATTTACTTAGCAGTGTACCTTGAAAAACATCAGCTGTATCCACCAGCTCTGTGCCTCCTGGTAGCTCTGTATGGAGAGTTTGAACCATTTACCTGGCAGTGTAACTTGACAAACATCAGCTGTATCCACCAGCTCTGTGCCTCCTGGTAGCTCTGTATGGAGAGTTTGAACCATTTACTTGGCAGTGTAACTTGACAAACATCAGCTCTATCCACCAGCTCTGTGCCTCCTGGTAGCTCTCTATGGAGAGTTTGAACCATTTACTTGGCAGTGTATTTTGACAAATATCAGCTGTATCTACCAGCTCTGTGCCTCCTGGTAGTTCTGTATGGAGAGTTTGAACCATATATTTGGCAGTTTAACTCGACAAACATCAGCTGTATCCACCTGCTCTGTTCCTCCTGGTAGCTCTGTATGGAGAGTTTGAACCATTTACTTGGCAGTGTAACTTGAATACATCAGCTGTATCCACCAGCTATGTGCCTCCTGGTAGCTCTGTATGGAGAGTTTGAACCATTTACTTGGCAGAGTAACTTGACAAACATCAGCTGTATCCAACAGCTCTGTGCCTCCTGGTAGCATCTGTATGGAGAGTTTGAACCATTTACTTGGCAGTGTTACTTGAAAAACATCAGCTGTATCCACCAGCTCTGTGCCTCCTGGTAGCTCTGTATGGAGAGTTTGAACCATTTACTTGGCACTGTAACTTGGAAACATCAGCTGTATCCACCAGCTCTGTGCCTCCTGGTAGCTCTGTATGGAGAGTTTGAACCATTTACTTGGCAGTGTAACTTGACAAACATCAGCTCTATCCACCAGCTCTGTGCCTCCTGGTAGCTCTCTATGGAGAGTTTGAACCATTTACTTGGCAGTGTATTTTGACAAATATCAGCTGTATCTACCAGCTCTGTGCCTCCTGGTAGTTCTGTATGGAGAGTTTGAACCATTTACTTGGCAGTTTAACTCGACAAACATCAGATGTATCCACCAGCTCTGTGCCTCCTGGTAGCTCTGTATGGAGAGTTTGAACAATATACTTGGCAGTGTATCTTGAATACATCAGCTGTATCCACCAGCTATGTGCCTCCTGGTAGCTCTGTATGGAGAGTTTGAACCATTTACTTGGCAGTGTAACTTGACAAACATCAGCTGTATCCACCAGCTCTGTGCCTCCTGGTAGCTCTGTATGGAGAGTTTGAACCATTTACTTGGCACTGTAACTTGGAAACATCAGCTGTATCCACCAGCTCTGTGCCTCCTGGTAGTTCTGTATGGAGAGTTTGAACCATTTACTTGGCAGTGTAACCTGACAAACATCAGCTGTATCCACCAGCTCTGTGGCTCCTGGTAGCTCTGTATGGAGAGTTTGAACCATTTACTTGGCAGTGTAACTTGACAATCATCAGCTGTATCCACCAGCTCAGTGCCTCCTGGTAGTTCTCTATGGAGAGTTTGAACCATTTATTTGGCAGTGTAACTTGACAAACATCAGTTGTATCCACCAGCTCAGTGCCTCCTGGTAGTTCTGTACGGAGAGTTTGAACCATTTACTTAGCAGTGTAACTTGAAAAACATCAGCTGTATCCACCAGCTCTGTGCCTCCTGGTAGTTCTGTATGGAGAGTTTGAACCATTTACTTGGCAGTGTAACTTGACAAACATCAGCTGTATCCACCAGCTCAGTGCTTCCAGGTAGCTCTGTATGGAGAGTTTGAACCATTTACTTGGCAGTGTAACTTGACCAATATCAGCTGTATCCACCAGCTCTGTGCCTCCTGGTAGTTCTGTGCGGAGAGTTTGAACCATTTACATGGCAGCGTAACTTGGCAAACTTCAGCTGTATCCACCAGCTCTGTACCTCCTGGTAGCTCTGTATGGAGAGTTTGAACCGTCTACTTGGCAGTGTAACTTGACGAACATCAGCTGTATCCACCAGCTCTGTGTCTCCTGGTAGTTCTGTACGGAGAGTTTGAACCATTTACTTAGCAGTGTAACTTGAAAAACATCAGCTGTATCCACCAGCTCTGTGCCTCCTGGTAGCTCTGTATGGAGAGTTTGAACCATTTACTTGGCAGTGTAACTTGACAAACATCAGCTGTATCCACCAGCTCTGTGCCTCCTGGTAGCTCTGTGTGGAGAGTTTGAACCATTCACTTGGCAATGTAACTTGACAAACATCAGCTCTATCCACCAGCTCTGTGCCTCCTGGTAGCTCTCTATGGAGAGTTTGAACCATTTACTTGGCAGTGTATTTTGACAAATATCAGCTGTATCTACCAGCTCTGTGCCTCCTGGTAGTTCTGTATGGAGAGTTTGAACCATTTACTTGGCAGTTTAACTCGACAAACATCAGATGTATCCACCAGCTCTGTGCCTCCTGGTAGCTCTGTATGGAGAGTTTGAACAATATACTTGGCAGTGTAACTTGAATACATCAGCTGTATCCACCAGCTATGTGCCTCCTGGTAGCTCTGTATGGAGAGTTTGAACCATTTACTTGGCAGTGTAACTTGACAAACATCAGCTGTATCCACCAGCTCTGTGCCTCCTGGTAGCTCTGTATGGAGAGTTTGAACCTTTTACTTGTCAGTGTAACTTGACAAACATCAGCTGTATCCACCAGCTCAGTGCCTCCTGGAAGCTCTCTATGGAGAGGTTGAACCATTTACATGGCAGTTTAACTTGACAAATATCAGCTGTATCCACCAGCTCAGTGCCTCCTGGTAGCTCTATATGGAGAGTTTGAACCATTTACTTGGCAGAGTAACTTGACAAACTTCAGCTGTAACCACCAGCTCCGTGTATCCTGGTAGCTCTGTATGGAGAGTTTGGACCATTTACTTGGCAGTGTAACTTGATATATATCGGCTGTATCCACCAGCTCAGTGCCTCCTGGTAGCTCTGTATGGAGAGTTTGAACCATTTACATGGCAGTTTAACTTGACAAATATCAGCTGTATCCACCAGCTCAGTGCCTCCTGGTAGCTCTATATGGAGAGTTTGAACCATTTACTTGGCAGAGTAACTTGACAAACTTCAGCTGTATCCAGCAGCTCCGTGCCTCCTGGTAGCTCTGTATGGAGAGTTTGAACCATTTACTTGGCAGTGTAACTTAACAAACATCAGTTGTATCCACCAGCTCTGTGCCTCCTGGTAGCTCTGTATGGAGAGTTTGAACCATTTACTTGGCAGAGTAACCTGACAAACATCAGCTGTAACCACCAGCTCTGTGCCTCCTGGTAGCTCTGTATGGAGAGTTCGAACCATTTACTTGGCAGTGTATCTTGACAAACATCAGCTGTATCCACCAGCTCTGTGCCTCCTGTTAGTTCTGTATGGAGAGTTTGAACCATTTACTTGGCACTGTAAATTGACAAACATCAGCTGTATCCACCAGCTCTGTGCCTCCTGGTAGTTCTGTATGGAGAGTTTGAACCATTTACTTGGCAGTGTAACTTAACAAACATCAGCTGTATCCATCAGCTCTGTGCCTCCTGGTAGCTCTGTATGGAGAGTTTGAACCATTTACTTGGCAGTGTAACTTGACAAACTTCAGCTGTATCCACCAGGTCTGTGCCTCCTGGTAGCTCTGTATGGAGAGTTTGAACCATTTACTTGGCAGTGTAACTTGACAAACATCAGCTGTATCCGCCCTCTCTGTGCCTCCTGGTAGCTCTGTATGGAGAGTTTGAACCATTTACATGGCAGTGTAACTTGACAACCTTCAGCTGCATCCACCAGCTCTGTGCCTCCTGGTAGTTCTGTATGGAGAGTTTGAACCATTTACTTGGCAGTGTAACTTGACAAACTTCAGCTGTATCCACCAGCTCAGTGCCTCCTGGTAGCTCTGTATGGAGAATTTGAACCATTTAACTGGCAGTGAAACTTGATAAACATCAGCTGTATCCACCAGCTCTGTTCCACCTGGTAGTTCTGTACGGAGAATTTGAACCATTTACTTGGCAGTGTAACTTGACAAACATCAGCTGTATCCACCAGCTCAGTGCCTCCTGGTAGTTCTGTATGGAGAGTTTGAACCATTTACTTGGCAGTGTAACTTCACAAACATCAGCTGTATCCACCAGCTCAGTGCCTCCTGGTAGCTCTGTATGGAGAGTTTGAACCGTCTACGTGGCAGTGTAACTTGACGAACATCAGCTGTATCCACCAGCTCAGTGCCTCCTGGTAGTTCTGTATGGGGAGATTGAACCACTCACTTGGCAGTGTAACTTGATAAACATCAGCTGTATACACCAGCTCTGTGCCTCCTGGTAGCTCTGTATGGAAAGTTTGAACCATTTACTTGGCAGTGTAACTTGAAAAACATCAGCTGTATCCACCAGCTCTGTGCCTCCTGGTAGCTCTGTATGGAGAGTTTGAACCATGTACTCGGCACTGTAACTTGACAAACATCAGCTGTATCCACCAGCTCTGTGCCTCCTGGTAGCTCTGTATGGAGAGTTTGAACTATTTAATTGGCAGTGTAACTTGAAAAACATCAGCTGTATCCACCAGCTCTGTGCCTCCTGGTAGTTCTGTACGGAGAGTTTGAACCATTTACTTAGCAGTGTAACTTGAAAAACATCAGCTGTATCCACCAGCTCTGTGCCTCCTGGTAGCTCTCTATGGAGGGTTTGAACCATTTACTTGGCACTGTAACTTGACAAACATCAGCTGTATCCACCAGCTCTGTGCCTCCTGGTAGTTCTGTATGGAGAGTTTGAACCATTTAATTGGCAGTGTAACTTGACAAACATCAGCTGTATCCACCAGCTCTGTGCCTGCTCGCAGATTTGTATGGAGAGTTTGAACCATTTACTTGGTAGTGTAACTTGACAAACATAAGCTGTATCCACCAGCTCTGTGCCTCCTGGTAGCTCTGTATGGAGAGATTGATCCATTTTCTTGGCAGTGTAACTTGACAAACATCAGCTGTATCCACCAGCACTGTGCCTCCTGGTAGTTCTGTATGGAGAGTTTGAACCATTTACTTGGCAGTGTAACTTGACAAATATCAGCTGTATCCACCAGCTCTGTGCCTCCTGGTAGCTCTGTATGGAGAATTTGAACCATTTAACTGGCAGTGAAACTTGATAATCATCAGCTGTATCCACCAGCTCTGTTCCACCTGGTAGTTCTGTACGGAGAATTTGAACCATTTACTTGGCAGTGTAACTTGACAAACATCAGCTGTATCCACCAGCTCAGTGCCTCCTGGTAGTTCTCAATGGAGAGTTTGAACCATTTACTTGGCAGTGTAACTTGACAAACATCAGCTGTATCCACCAGCTCAGTGCCTCCTGGTAGCTCTCTATGGAGAGTTTGAACCATTTACTTGGCAGTGTAAATTGACAATCATCAGCTGTATCCACCAGCTCTGTGCCTCCTGGTAGCTCTGTATGGAGAGTTTTAACCATTTACTTGGCAGTGTAACTTGACAAATTCAGCTGTATCCACCAGCCCAGTGCCTCCTGGTAGCTCTGTATGGAGAGTTTGAACCATTTACTTGGCAGTGTAACTTGACAAATATCAGCTGTATCCACCAGCTCTCTGCCTCCTGGTAGCTCTGTATGGAGTGTTTGAACCATATACTTGGCAGTGTAACCCTACAAACATCAGCTGTATACACAAGCTCTGTGCCTCCTGGTAGCTCTGCATCGAGAATTTGAACCATTTACTTGGCAGTGTAACTTGACAAACATCAGCTGTATCCACCAGCTCTGTGCCTCCTGGTAGCTCTGTATGGACAGTTTGAACCATTTACTTGGCAGTGTAACTTGACAAACATCAGTTGTATCCACCAGCTCTATTCCTCCTGGTACCTCCGTATGGAGAGTTTGAACCTTTAACTTGGCAGTGTATTTTGACAAACATCAGCTGTATCCACCACCACTGTGCCTCCTGGTAGTTCTGTTTGGAGAGTTTGAACCATTTACTTGGCAGTGTAACTTGACAAACATCAGCTGTATCCACCAGCTCTGTGCCTCCTGGTAGCTCTGTATGGAGAGTTTGAACCTTTTACTTGGCAGTGTAACTTGGCAAACATCAGCTGTATCCACCAGCTCAGTGCCTCCTGGAAGCTCTCTATGGAGAGTTTGAACCATTTACTTGGCAGTGTAACTTGACAAATATCAGCTGTATCCACCAGCTCTGTGCCTCCTGTTAGCTCTGTATGGAGAGTTTGAACCATTTACTTGGCAGTGTAACTTGACAAACATCAGCTGTATCCACCACCTTTGTTCCTCCTGGTAGTTCTGTATGGAGAGTTTGAACCATTTACTTGGCAGTGTAACTTGACAAACTTCAGCTGTAACCACCAGCTCCGTGCATCCTGGTAGCTCTGTATGGAGAGTTTGAACCATTTACTTGGCAGTGTATCTTGACAAACATCAGCTGTATCCACCAGCTCAGTGCATCCTGGTAGCTCTATATGGAGGGTTTGAACCATTTACTTGGCAGTGTAACTTGACAAACTTCAGCTGTATCCACCAGCTCCGTGCCTCCTGGTAGCTCTGTATGGAGAGTTTGAACCATTTACTTGGCAGTGTAACTTAACAAACATCAGCTGTAACCACCATCTCTGTGCCTCCTGGTAGCTCTGTATGGAGAGTTTTAACCATTTACATGGCAGTGTAACTTGACAAACTTCAGCTGTATCCACCAGCTCTGTGCCTCCTGGTAGTTCTGTATGGAGAGTTTGAACAATTACTTGGCAGTGTAACTTGACCAATATCAGCTGTATCCACCAGCTCTGTGCCTCCTGGTAGTTCTGTACGGAGAGTTTGAACCATTTACTTGGCAGGGTAACTTGACAAACATCAGCTGCATCCACCAGCTCTGTGCCTCCTGGTAGCTCTGTATGGAGAGTTTGAATCATTTACTTGGCAGTGTAACTTGACAAATTTCAGCTGTATCCACCAGCTCTGTGCCTCCTGGTAACTCTGTATGGAGAGTTTGAACCATTTACTTGGCAGTGTAACTTGAAAAACTTCAGCTGTATCCACCAGGTCTGTGCCTCCTGGTAGCTCTGTATGGAGAGTTTGAACCATTTACTTGGCAGTGTAACTTGACAAACATCAGCTGTATCCGCCCTCTCTGTGCCTCCTGGTAGCTCTGTATGGAGAGTTTGAACCATTTACATGGCAGTGTAACTTGACAAACTTCAGCTGCATCCACCAGCTCTGTGCCTCCTGGTAGTTCTGTATGGAGAGTTTGAACCATTTACTTGGCAGTGTAACTTGACCAATATCAGCTGTATCCACCAGCTCTGTGCCTCCTGGTAGTTCTGTACGGAGAGTTTGAACCATTTACATGGCAGCGTAACTTGACAAACTTCAGCTGTATCCACCAGCTCTGTGCCTCCTGGTAGCTCTGTATGGAGAGTTTGAACCGTCTACTTGGCAGAGTAACTTGAAGAACATCAGCTGTATCCACCAGCTCAGTGCCTCCTGGTAGTTCTGTATGGGGAGTTTGAACCACTCACTTGGCAGTGTAACTTGATAAACATCAGCTGTATACACCAGCTCTGTGCCTCGTGGTAGCTCTGTATGGAAAGTTTGAACCATTTACTTGGCAGTGTAACTTGACAAACTTCAGCTGTATCCACCAGGTCTGTGCCTCCTGGTAGCTCTGTATGGAGAGTTTGAACCATTTACTTGGCAGTGTAACTTGACAAACATCAGCTGTATCCGCCCTCTCTGTGCCTCCTGGTAGCTCTGTATGGAGAGTTTGAACCATTTACATGGCAGTGTAACTTGACAAACTTCAGCTGCATCCACCAGCTCTGTGCCTCCTGGTAGTTCTGTATGGAGAGTTTGAACCATTTACATGGCAGCGTAACTTGACAAACTTCAGCTGTATCCACCAGCTCTGTGCCTCCTGGTAGCTCTGTATGGAGAGTTCGAACCATTTACTTGGCAGTGTATCTTGACAAACATCAGCTGTATCCACCAGCTCTGTGCCTCCTGTTAGCTCTGTATGGAGAGTTTGAACCATTTACTTGGCAGTGTAACTTGACAAACATCAGCTGTATCCACCAGCTCTGTTCCTCCTGGTAGTTCTGTATGGAGAGTTTGAACCATTTACATGGCAGTGTAACTTGACAAATATCAGCTGTATCCACCAGCTCTGTGCCTCCTGGTAGCTCTGTATGGAGAGTTTGAACCATATACTTGGCAGTGTAACTTGAATACATCAGCAGTATCCACCAGCTCTGTGCCTCCTGGTAGTTCTCTATGGAGAGTTTGAACCATTTACTTGGCAGTGTAACTTGACAAACATCAGCTGTATCCACCAGCTCTGTGCCTCCTGGTAGCTCTGTATGGAGAGTTTGAACCATTTACTTGGCAGTGTAACTTGACAAATTTCACCTGTATCCACCAGCTCTGTGCCTCCTGGTAGCTCTGTATGGAGAGTTTGATCCATTTATTTGGCAGTGTAACTTAACAAACATCAGCTGTATCCATCAGCTCTGTGCCTCCTGGTAGCTCTGTATGGAGAGTTTGAACCATATACTTGGCAGTGTAACTTGAATACATCAGCTGTATCCACCAGCTCTGTGCCTCCTGGTAGTTCTCTATGGAGAGTTTGAACCATTTACTTGGCAGTGTAACTTGACAAACATCAGCTGTATCCACCAGCTCTGTGCCTCCTGGTAGCTCTGTATGGAGAGTTTGAACCATTTACTTGGCAGTGTAACTTGACAAATTTCACCTGTATCCACCAGCTCTGTGCCTCCTGGTAGCTCTGTATGAAGAGTTTGACCATTTACTTGGCAGTGTAACTTGACAAACTTCAGCTGTATCCACCAGGTCTGTGCCTCCTGGTAGCTCTGTATGGAGAGTTTGAACCATTTACTTGGCAGTGTATTTTGACAAATATCAGCTGTATCTACCAGCTCTGTGCCTCCTGGTAGTTCTGTATGGAGAGTTTGAACCATATATTTGGCAGTTTAACTCGACAAACATCAGCTGTATCCACCTGCTCTGTTCCTCCTGGTAGCTCTGTATGGAGAGTTTGAACCATTTACGTGGCAGTGTAACTTGAATACATCAGCTGTATCCACCAGCTATGTGCCTCCTGGTAGCTCTGTATGGAGAGTTTGAACCATTTACTTGGCAGAGTAACTTGACAAACATCAGCTGTATCCAACAGCTCTGTGCCTCCTGGTAGCTCTGTATGGAGAGTTTGAACCATTTACTTGGCAGTGTTACTTGAAAAACATCAGCTGTATCCACCAGCTCTGTGCCTCCTGGTAGCTCTGTATGGAGAGTTTGAACCATTTACTTGGCATTGTAACTTGGAAACATCAGCTGTATCCACCAGCTCTGTGCCTCCTGGTAGTTCTGTATGGAGAGTTTGAACCATTTACTTGGCAGTGTAACCTGACAAACATCAGCTGTATTCACCAGCTCTGTGGCTCCTGGAGAGTTTGAACCATTTACTTGGCAGTGTAACTTGACAATCATCAGCTGTATCCACCAGCTCAGTGCCTCCTGGTAGTTCTCTATGGAGAGTTTGAACCATTTATTTGGCAGTGTAACTTGACAAACATCAGTTGTATCCACCAGCTCAGTGCCTCCTGGTAGTTCTGTACGGAGAGTTTGAACCATTTACTTAGCAGTGTAACTTGAAAAACATCAGCTGTATCCACCAGCTCTGTGCCTCCTGGTAGTTCTGTATGGAGAGTTTGAACCATTTACTTGGCAGTGTAACTTGACAAACATCAGCTGTATCCACCAGCTCAGTGCTTCCAGTTAGCTCTGTATGGAGAGTTTGAACCATTTACTTGGCAGTGTAACTTGACCAATATCAGCTGTATCCACCAGCTCTGTGCCTCCTGGTAGTTCTGTGCGGAGAGTTTGAACCATTTACATGGCAGCGTAACTTGGCAAACTTCAGCTGTATCCACCAGCTCTGTACCTCCTGGTAGCTCTGTATGGAGAGTTTGAACCGTCTACTTGGCAGTGTAACTTGACGAACATCAGCTGTATCCACCAGCTCTGTGCCTCCTGGTAGCTCTGTATGGAGAGTTTGAACCATTTACTTGGCAGTGTTACTTGAAAAACATCAGCTGTATCCACCAGCTCTGTGCCTCCTGGTAGTTCTGTATGGAGAGTTTGAACAATTACTTGGCAGTGTAACTTGACCAATATCAGCTGTATCCACCAGCTCTGTGCCTCCTGGTAGTTCTGTACGGAGAGTTTGAACCATTTACTTGGCAGGGTAACTTGACAAACATCAGCTGTATCCACCAGCTCTGTGCCTCCTGGTAGCTCTGTATGGAGTGTTTGAATCATTTACTTGGCAGTGTAACTTGACAAATTCCAGCTGTATCCACCAGCTCTGTGCCTCCTGGTAACTCTGTGTGGAGAGTTTGAACCATTTACTAGGCAGTGTAACTTGAAAAACTTCAGCTGTATCCACCAGGTCTGTGCCTCCTGGTAGCTCTGTATGGAGAGTTTGAACCATTTACTTGGCAGTGTAACTTGACAAACATCAGCTGTATCCGCCCTCTCTGTGCCTCCTGGTAGCTCTGTATGGAGAGTTTGAACCATTTACATGGCAGTGTAACTTGACAAACTTCAGCTGCATCCACCAGCTCTGTGCCTCCTGGTAGTTCTGTATGGAGAGTTTGAACCATTTACTTGGCAGTGTAACTTGACCAATATCAGCTGTATCCACCAGCTCTGTGCCTCCTGGTAGTTCTGTACGGAGAGTTTGAACCATTTACATGGCAGCGTAACTTGACAAACTTCAGCTGTATCCACCAGCTCTGTGCCTCCTGGTAGCTCTGTATGGAGAGTTTGAACCGTCTACTTGGCAGAGTAACTTGACGAACATCAGCTGTATCCACCAGCTCAGTGCCTCCTGGTAGTTCTGTATGGGGAGTTTGAACCACTCACTTGGCAGTGTAACTTGATAAACATCAGCTGTATACACCAGCTCTGTGCCTCGTGGTAGCTCTGTATGGAAAGTTTGAACCATTTACTTGGCAGTGTAACTTGAAAAACATCAGCTGTATCCGCCCTCTCTGTGTCTCCTGGTAGCTCTGTATGGAGAGTTTGAACCATTTACTTGGCAGTGTAACTTGACAAACTTCAGCTGTATCCACCAGGTCTGTGCCTCCTGGTAGCTCTGTATGGAGAGTTTGAACCATTTACTTGGCAGTGTAACTTGACAAACATCAGCTGTATCCGCCCTCTCTGTGCCTCCTGGTAGCTCTGTATGGAGAGTTTGAACCATTTACATGGCAGTGTAACTTGACAAACTTCAGCTGCATCCACCAGCTCTGTGCCTCCTGGTAGTTCTGTATGGAGAGTTTGAACCATTTACATGGCAGCGTAACTTGACAAACTTCAGCTGTATCCACCAGCTCTGTGCCTCCTGGTAGCTCTGTATGGAGAGTTTGAACCGTCTACTTGGCAGAGTAACTTGACGAACATCAGCTGTATCCACCATCTCAGTGCCTCCTGGTAGTTCTGTATGGGGAGTTTGAACCACTCACTTGGCAGTTTACTTGATAAACATCAGCTGTATACACCAGCTCTGTGCCTCGTGGTAGCTCTGTATGGAAAGTTTGAACCATTTACTTGGCAGTGTAACTTGAAAAACATCAGCTGTATCCACCAGCTCTGTGCCTCCTGGTAGCTCTGTATGGAGAGTTTGAACCATTTACTCGGCACTGTAACTTGACAAACATCAGCTGTATCCACCAGCTCTGTGCCTCCTGGTAGCTCTGTATGGAGAGTTTGAACTATTTACTTGGCAGTGTAACTTGAAAAACATCAGCTGTATCCACCAGCTCTGTGTCTCCTGGTAGTTCTGTACGGAGAGTTTGAACCATTTACTTAGCAGTGTACCTTGAAAAACATCAGCTGTATCCACCAGCTCTGTGCCTCCTGGTAGCTCTGTATGGAGAGTTTGAACCATTTACCTGGCAGTGTAACTTGACAAACATCAGCTGTATCCACCAGCTCTGTGCCTCCTGGTAGCTCTGTATGGAGAGTTTGAACCATTTACTTGGCAGTGTAACTTGACAAACATCAGCTCTATCCACCAGCTCTGTGCCTCCTGGTAGCTCTCTATGGAGAGTTTGAACCATTTACTTGGCAGTGTATTTTGACAAATATCAGCTGTATCTACCAGCTCTGTGCCTCCTGGTAGTTCTGTATGGAGAGTTTGAACCATATATTTGGCAGTTTAACTCGACAAACATCAGCTGTATCCACCTGCTCTGTTCCTCCTGGTAGCTCTGTATGGAGAGTTTGAACCATTTACTTGGCAGTGTAACTTGAATACATCAGCTGTATCCACCAGCTATGTGCCTCCTGGTAGCTCTGTATGGAGAGTTTGAACCATTTACTTGGCAGAGTAACTTGACAAACATCAGCTGTATCCAACAGCTCTGTGCCTCCTGGTAGCATCTGTATGGAGAGTTTGAACCATTTACTTGGCAGTGTTACTTGAAAAACATCAGCTGTATCCACCAGCTCTGTGCCTCCTGGTAGCTCTGTATGGAGAGTTTGAACCATTTACTTGGCACTGTAACTTGGAAACATCAGCTGTATCCGCCAGCTCTGTGCCTCCTGGTAGCTCTGTATGGAGAGTTTGAACCATTTACTTGGCAGTGTAACTTGACAAACATCAGCTCTATCCACCAGCTCTGTGCCTCCTGGTAGCTCTCTATGGAGAGTTTGAACCATTTACTTGGCAGTGTATTTTGACAAATATCAGCTGTATCTACCAGCTCTGTGCCTCCTGGTAGTTCTGTATGGAGAGTTTGAACCATTTACTTGGCAGTTTAACTCGACAAACATCAGATGTATCCACCAGCTCTGTGCCTCCTGGTAGCTCTCTATGGAGAGTTTGAACAATATACTTGGCAGTGTATCTTGAATACATCAGCTGTATCCACCAGCTATGTGCCTCCTGGTAGCTCTGTATGGAGAGTTTGAACCATTTACTTGGCAGTGTAACTTGACAAACATCAGCTGTATCCACCAGCTCTGTGCCTCCTGGTAGCTCTGTATGGAGAGTTTGAACCATTTACTTGGCACTGTAACTTGGAAACATCAGCTGTATCCACCAGCTCTGTGCCTCCTGGTAGTTCTGTATGGAGAGTTTGAACCATTTACTTGGCAGTGTAACCTGACAAACATCAGCTGTATCCACCAGCTCTGTGGCTCCTGGTAGCTCTGTATGGAGAGTTTGAACCATTTACTTGGCAGTGTAACTTGACAATCATCAGCTGTATCCACCAGCTCAGTGCCTCCTGGTAGTTCTCTATGGAGAGTTTGAACCATTTATTTGGCAGTGTAACTTGACAAACATCAGTTGTATCCACCAGCTCAGTGCCTCCTGGTAGTTCTGTACGGAGAGTTTGAACCATTTACTTAGCAGTGTAACTTGAAAAACATCAGCTGTATCCACCAGCTCTGTGCCTCCTGGTAGTTCTGTATGGAGAGTTTGAACCATTTACTTGGCAGTGTAACTTGACAAACATCAGCTGTATCCACCAGCTCAGTGCTTCCAGGTAGCTCTGTATGGAGAGTTTGAACCATTTACTTGGCAGTGTAACTTGACCAATATCAGCTGTATCCACCAGCTCTGTGCCTCCTGGTAGTTCTGTGCGGAGAGTTTGAACCATTTACATGGCAGCGTAACTTGGCAAACTTCAGCTGTATCCACCAGCTCTGTACCTCCTGGTAGCTCTGTATGGAGAGTTTGAACCGTCTACTTGGCAGTGTAACTTGACGAACATCAGCTGTATCCACCAGCTCTGTGTCTCCTGGTAGTTCTGTACGGAGAGTTTGAACCATTTACTTAGCAGTGTAACTTGAAAAACATCAGCTGTATCCACCAGCTCTGTGCCTCCTGGTAGCTCTGTATGGAGAGTTTGAACCATTTACTTGGCAGTGTAACTTGACAAACATCAGCTGTATCCACCAGCTCTGTGCCTCCTGGTAGCTCTGTGTGGAGAGTTTGAACCATTCACTTGGCAATGTAACTTGACAAACATCAGCTCTATCCACCAGCTCTGTGCCTCCTGGTAGCTCTCTATGGAGAGTTTGAACCATTTACTTGGCAGTGTATTTTGACAAATATCAGCTGTATCTACCAGCTCTGTGCCTCCTGGTAGTTCTGTATGGAGAGTTTGAACCATTTACTTGGCAGTGTAACTTGACAAACATCAGCTGTATCCACCAGCTCTGTGCCTCCTGGTAGCTCTGTATGGAGAGTTTGAACCTTTTACTTGTCAGTGTAACTTGACAAACATCAGCTGTATCCACCTGCTCAGTGCCTCCTGGAAGCTCTCTATGGAGAGGTTGAACCATTTACATGGCAGTTTAACTTGACAAATATCAGCTGTATCCACCAGCTCAGTGCCTCCTGGTAGCTCTATATGGAGAGTTTGAACCATTTACTTGGCAGAGTTACTTGACAAACTTCAGCTGTAACCACCAGCTCCGTGTATCCTGGTAGCTCTGTATGGAGAGTTTGGACCATTTACTTGGCAGTGTAACTTGATATATATCGGCTGTATCCACCAGCTCAGTGCCTCCTGGTAGCTCTGTATGGAGAGTTTGAACCATTTACATGGCAGTTTAACTTGACAAATATCAGCTGTATCCACCAGCTCAGTGCCTCCTGGTAGCTCTATATGGAGAGTTTGAACCATTTACTTGGCAGAGTAACTTGACAAACTTCAGCTGTATCCACCAGCTCCGTGCCTCCTGGTAGCTCTGTATGGAGAGTTTGAACCATTTACTTGGCAGTGTAACTTAACAAACATCAGTTGTATCTACCAGCTCTGTGCCTCCTGGTAGCTCTGTATGGAGAGTTTGAACCATTTACTTGGCAGAGTAACCTGACAAACATCAGCTGTAACCACCAGCTCTGTGCCTCCTGGTAGCTCTGTATGGAGAGTTCGAACCATTTACTTGGCAGTGTATCTTGACAAACATCAGCTGTATCCACCAGCTCTGTGCCTCCTGTTAGTTCTGTATGGAGAGTTTGAACCATTTACTTGGCAGTGTAAATTGACAAACATCAGCTGTATCCACCAGCTCTGTGCCTCCTGGTAGTTCTGTATGGAGAGTTTGAACCATTTACTTGGCAGTGTAACTTAACAAACATCAGCTGTATCCATCAGCTCTGTGCCTCCTGGTAGCTCTGTATGGAGGGTTTGAACCATTTACTTGGCAGTGTAACTTGACAAACTTCAGCTGTATCCACCAGGTCTGTGCCTCCTGGTAGCTCTGTATGGAGAGTTTGAACCATTTACTTGGCAGTGTAACTTGACAAACATCAGCTGTATCCGCCCTCTCTGTGCCTCCTGGTGGCTCTGTATGGAGAGTTTGAACCATTTACATGGCAGTGTAACTTGACAACCTTCAGCTGCATCCACCAGCTCTGTGCCTCCTGGTAGTTCTGTATGGAGAGTTTGAACCATTTACTTGGCAGTGTAACTTGACAAACTTCAGCTGTATCCACCAGCTCAGTGCCTCCTGGTAGCTCTGTATGGAGAATTTGAACCATTTAACTGGCAGTGAAACTTGATAAACATCAGCTGTATCCACCAGCTCTGTTCCACCTGGTAGTTCTGTACGGAGAATTTGAACCATTTACTTGGCAGTGTAACTTGACAAACATCAGCTGTATCCACCAGCTCAGTGCCTCCTGGTAGTTCTGTATGGAGAGTTTGAACCATTTACTTGGCAGTGTAACTTCACAAACATCAGCTGTATCCACCAGCTCAGTGCCTCCTGGTAGCTCTGTATGGAGAGTTTGAACCGTCTACGTGGCAGTGTAACTTGACGAACATCAGCTGTATCCACCAGCTCAGTGCCTCCTGGTAGTTCTGTATGGGGAGATTGAACCACTCACTTGGCAGTGTAACTTGATAAACATCAGCTGTATACACCAGCTCTGTGCCTCCTGGTAGCTCTGTATGGAAAGTTTGAACCATTTACTTGGCAGTGTAACTTGAAAAACATCAGCTGTATCCACCAGCTCTGTGCCTCCTGGTAGCTCTGTATGGAGAGTTTGAACCATGTACTCGGCACTGTAACTTGACAAACATCAGCTGTATCCACCAGCTCTGTGCCTCCTGGTAGCTCTGTATGGAGAGTTTGAACTATTTAATTGGCAGTGTAACTTGAAAAACATCAGCTGTATCCACCAGCTCTGTGCCACCTGGTAGTTCTGTACGGAGAGTTTGAACCATTTACTTAGCAGTGTAACTTGAAAAACATCAGCTGTATCCACCAGCTCTGTGCCTCCTGGTAGCTCTCTATGGAGGGTTTGAACCATTTACTTGGCACTGTAACTTGACAAACATCAGCTGTATCCACCAGCTCTGTGCCTCCTGGTAGTTCTGTATGGAGAGTTTGAACCATTTAATTGGCAGTGTAACTTGACAAACATCAGCTGTATCCACCAGCTCTGTGCCTGCTCGCAGATTTGTATGGAGAGTTTGAACCATTTACTTGGTAGTGTAACTTGACAAACATAAGCTGTATCCACCAGCTCTGTGCCTCCTGGTAGCTCTGTATGGAGAGATTGATCCATTTTCTTGGCAGTGTAACTTGACAAACATCAGCTGTATCCACCAGCACTGTGCCTCCTGGTAGTTCTGTATGGAGAGTTTGAACCATTTACTTGGCAGTGTAACTTGACAAATATCAGCTGTATCCACCAGCTCTGTGCCTCCTGGTAGCTCTGTATGGAGAATTTGAACCATTTAACTGGCAGTGAAACTTGATAATCATCAGCTGTATCCACCAGCTCTGTTCCACCTGGTAGTTCTGTACGGAGAATTTGAACCATTTACTTGGCAGTGTAACTTGACAAACATCAGCTGTATCCACCAGCTCAGTGCCTCCTGGTAGTTCTCAATGGAGAGTTTGAACCATTTACTTGGCAGTGTAACTTGACAAACATCAGCTGTATCCACCAGCTCAGTGCCTCCTGGTAGCTCTCTATGGAGAGTTTGAACCATTTACTTGGCAGTGTAAATTGACAATCATCAGCTGTATCCACCAGCTCTGTGCCTCCTGGTAGCTCTGTATGGAGAGTTTTAACCATTTACTTGGCAGTGTAACTTGACAAATTCAGCTGTATCCACCAGCCCAGTGCCTCCTGGTAGCTCTGTATGGAGAGTTTGAACCATTTACTTGGCAGTGTAACTTGACAAACATCAGCTGTATCCACCAGCTCTCTGCCTCCTGGTAGCTCTGTATGGAGTGTTTGAACCATTTACTTGGCAGTGTAACCCTACAAACATCAGCTGTATACACAAGCTCTGTGCCTCCTGGTAGCTCTGCATCGAGAATTTGAACCATTTACTTGGCAGTGTAACTTGACAAACATCAGCTGTATCCACCAGCTCTGTGCCTCCTGGTAGCTCTGTATGGACAGTTTGAACCATTTACTTGGCAGTGTAACTTGACAAACATCAGTTGTATCCACCAGCTCTGTTCCTCCTGGTACCTCCGTATGGAGAGTTTGAACCTTTAACTTGGCAGTGTATTTTGACAAACATCAGCTGTATCCTCCACCACTGTGCCTCCTGGTAGTTCTGTATGGAGAGTTTGAACCATTTACTTGGCAGTGTAACTTGACAAACATCAGCTGTATCCACCAGCTCTGTGCCTCCTGGTAGCTCTGTATGGAGAGTTTGAACCTTTTACTTGGCAGTGTAACTTGGCAAACATCAGCTGTATCCACCAGCTCAGTGCCTCCTGGAAGCTCTCTATGGAGAGTTTGAACCATTTACTTGGCAGTGTAACTTGACAAATATCAGCTGTATCCACCAGCTCTGTGCCTCCTGTTAGCTCTGTATGGAGAGTTTGAACCATTTACTTGGCAGTGTAACTTGACAAACATCAGCTGTATCCACCACCTTTGTTCCTCCTGGTAGTTCTGTATGGAGAGTTTGAACCATTTACTTGGCAGTGTAACTTGACAAACTTCAGCTGTAACCACCAGCTCCGTGCATCCTGGTAGCTCTGTATGGAGAGTTTGAACCATTTACTTGGCAGTGTATCTTGACAAACATCAGCTGTATCCACCAGCTCAGTGCATCCTGGTAGCTCTATATGGAGGGTTTGAACCATTTACTTGGCAGTGTAACTTGACAAACTTCAGCTGTATCCACCAGCTCCGTGCCTCCTGGTAGCTCTGTATGGAGAGTTTGAACCATTTACTTGGCAGTGTAACTTAACAAACATCAGCTGTAACCACCATCTCTGTGCCTCCTGGTAGCTCTGTATGGAGAGTTTTAACCATTTACATGGCAGTGTAACTTGACAAACTTCAGCTGTATCCACCAGCTCTGTGCCTCCTGGTAGTTCTGTATGGAGAGTTTGAACAATTACTTGGCAGTGTAACTTGACCAATATCAGCTGTATCCACCAGCTCTGTGCCTCCTGGTAGTTCTGTACGGAGAGTTTGAACCATTTACTTGGCAGGGTAACTTGACAAACATCAGCTGTATCCACCAGCTCTGTGCCTCCTGGTAGCTCTGTATGGAGAGTTTGAATCATTTACTTGGCAGTGTAACTTGACAAATTTCAGCTGTATCCACCAGCTCTGTGCCTCCTGGTAACTCTGTATGGAGAGTTTGAACCATTTACTTGGCAGTGTAACTTGAAAAACTTCAGCTGTATCCACCAGGTCTGTGCCTCCTGGTAGCTCTGTATGGAGAGTTTGAACCATTTACTTGGCAGTGTAACTTGACAAACATCAGCTGTATCCGCCCTCTCTGTGCCTCCTGGTAGCTCTGTATGGAGAGTTTGAACCATTTACATGGCAGTGTAACTTGACAAACTTCAGCTGCATCCACCAGCTCTGTGCCTCCTGGTAGTTCTGTATGGAGAGTTTGAACCATTTACTTGGCAGTGTAACTTGACCAATATCAGCTGTATCCACCAGCTCTGTGCCTCCTGGTAGTTCTGTACGGAGAGTTTGAACCATTTACATGGCAGCGTAACTTGACAAACTTCAGCTGTATCCACCAGCTCTGTGCCTCCTGGTAGCTCTGTATGGAGAGTTTGAACCGTCTACTTGGCAGAGTAACTTGAAGAACATCAGCTGTATCCACCAGCTCAGTGCCTCCTGGTAGTTCTGTATGGGGAGTTTGAACCACTCACTTGGCAGTGTAACTTGATAAACATCAGCTGTATACACCAGCTCTGTGCCTCGTGGTAGCTCTGTATGGAAAGTTTGAACCATTTACTTGGCAGTGTAACTTGACAAACTTCAGCTGTATCCACCAGGTCTGTGCCTCCTGGTAGCTCTGTATGGAGAGTTTGAACCATTTACTTGGCAGTGTAACTTGACAAACATCAGCTGTATCCGCCCTCTCTGTGCCTCCTGGTAGCTCTGTATGGAGAGTTTGAACCATTTACATGGCAGTGTAACTTGACAAACTTCAGCTGCATCCACCAGCTCTGTGCCTCCTGGTAGTTCTGTATGGAGAGTTTGAACCATTTACATGGCAGCGTAACTTGACAAACTTCAGCTGTATCCACCAGCTCTGTGCCTCCTGGTAGCTCTGTATGGAGAGTTTGAACCGTCTACTTGGCAGAGTAACTTGACGAACATCAGCTGTATCCACCAGCTCAGTGCCTCCTGGTAGTTCTGTATGGGGAGTTTGAACCACTCACTTGGCAGTGTAACTTGATGAACATCAGTTGTATACACCAGCTCTGTGCCTCGTGGTAGCTCTGTATGGAAAGTTTGAACCATTTACTTGGCAGTGTAACTTGAAAAACATCAGCTGTATCCACCAGCTCTGTGCCTCCTGGTAGCTCTGTATGGAGAGTTTGAACCATTTACTCGGCACTGTAACTTGACAAATATCAGCTGTATCCACCAGCTCTGTGCCTCCTGGTAGCTCTGTATGGAGAGTTTGAACTATTTACTTGGCAGTGTAACTTGAAAAACATCAGCTGTATCCACCAGCTCTGTGTCTCCTGGTAGTTCTGTACGGAGAGTTTGAACCATTTACGTAGCAGTGTAACTTGAAAAACATCAGCTGTATCCACCAGCTCTGTGCCTCCTGGTAGCTCTGTATGGAGAGTTTGAACCATTTACCAGGCAGTGTAACTTGACAAACATCAGCTGTATCCACCAGCTCTGTGCCTCCTGGTAGCTCTGTATGGAGAGTTTGAACCATTTACTTGGCAGTGTAACTTGACAAACATCAGCTCTATCCACCAGCTCTGTGCCTCCTGGTAGCTCTCTATGGAGAGTTTGAACCATTTACTTGGCAGTGTATTTTGACAAATATCAGCTGTATCTACCAGCTCTGTGCCTCCTGGTAGTTCTGTATGGAGAGTTTGAACCATATATTTGGCAGTTTAACTCGACAAACATCAGCTGTATCCACCTGCTCTGTTCCTCCTGGTAGCTCTGTATGGAGAGTTTGAACCATTTACTTGGCAGTGTAACTTGAATACATCAGCTGTATCCACCAGCTATGTGCCTCCTGGTAGCTCTGTATGGAGAGTTTGAACCATTTACTTGGCAGAGTAACTTGACAAACATCAGCTGTATCCAACAGCTCTGTGCCTCCTGGTAGCTCTGTATGGAGAGTTTGAACCATTTACTTGGCAGTGTTACTTGAAAAACATCAGCTGTATCCACCAGCTCTGTGCCTCCTGGTAGCTCTGTATGGAGAGTTTGAACCATTTACTTGGCAATGTAACTTGGAAACATCAGCTGTATCCACCAGCTCTGTGCCTCCTGGTAGTTCTGTATGGAGAGTTTGAACCATTTACTTGGCAGTGTAACCTGACAAACATCAGCTGTATCCACCAGCTCTGTGGCTCCTGGAGAGTTTGAACCATTTACTTGGCAGTGTAACTTGACAATCATCAGCTGTATCCACCAGCTCAGTGCCTCCTGGTAGTTCTCTATGGAGAGTTTGAACCATTTATTTGGCAGTGTAACTTGACAAACATCAGTTGTATCCACCAGCTCAGTGCCTCCTGGTAGTTCTGTACGGAGAGTTTGAACCATTTACTTAGCAGTGTAACTTGAAAAACATCAGCTGTATCCACCAGCTCTGTGCCTCCTGGTAGTTCTGTATGGAGAGTTTGAACCATTTACTTGGCAGTGTAACTTGACAAACATCAGCTGTATCCACCAGCTCAGTGCTTCCAGTTAGCTCTGTATGGAGAGTTTGAACCATTTACTTGGCAGTGTAACTTGACCAATATCAGCTGTATCCACCAGCTCTGTGCCTCCTGGTAGTTCTGTGCGGAGAGTTTGAACCATTTACATGGCAGCGTAACTTGGCAAACTTCAGCTGTATCCACCAGCTCTGTACCTCCTGGTAGCTCTGTATGGAGAGTTTGAACCGTCTACTTGGCAGTGTAACTTGACGAACATCAGCTGTATCCACCAGCTCTGTGTCTCCTGGTAGTTCTGTACGGAGAGTTTGAACCATTTACTTAGCAGTGTAACTTGAAAAACATCAGCTGTATCCACCAGCTCTGTGCCTCCTGGTAGCTCTGTATGGAGAGTTTGAACCATTTACCTGGCAGTGTAACTTGACAAACATCAGCTGTATCCACCAGCTCTGTGCCTCCTGGTAGCTCTGTGTGGAGAGTTTGAACCATTCACTTGGCAGTGTAACTTGACAAACATCAGCTCTATCCACCAGCTCTGTGCCTCCTGGTAGCTCTCTATGGAGAGTTTGAACCATTTACTTGGCAGTGTATTTTCACAAATATCAGCTGTATCTACCAGCTCTGTGCCTCCTGGTAGTTCTGTATGGAGAGTTTGAACCATTTACTTGGCAGTTTAACTCGACAAACATCAGATGTATCCACCAGCTCTGTGCCTCCTGGTAGCTCTGTATGGAGAGTTTGAACAATATACTTGGCAGTGTAACTTGAATACATCAGCTGTATCCACCAGCTATGTGCCTCCTGGTAGCTCTGTATGGAGAGTTTGAACCATTTACTTGGCAGTGTAACTTGACAAACATCAGCTGTATCCACCAGCTCTGTGCCTCCTGGTAGCTCTGTATGGAGAGTTTGAACCATTTACTTGGCACTGTAACTTGGAAACATCAGCTGTATCCACCAGCTCTGTGCCTCCTGGTAGTTCTGTATGGAGAGTTTGAACCATTTACTTCGCAGTGTAACCTGACAAACATCAGCTGTATCCACCAGCTCTGTGGCTCCTGGTAGCTCTGTATGGAGAGTTTGAACCATTTACTTGGCAGTGTAACTTGACAATCATCAGCTGTATCCACCAGCTCAGTGCCTCCTGGTAGTTCTCTATGGAGAGTTTGAACCATTTATTTGGCAGTGTAACTTGACAAACATCAGTTGTATCCACCAGCTCAGTGCCTCCTGGTAGTTCTGTACGGAGAGTTTGAACCATTTACTTAGCAGTGTAACTTGAAAAACATCAGCTGTATCCACCAGCTCTGTGCCTCCAGGTAGTTCTGTATGGAGAGTTTGAACCATTTACTTGGCAGTGTAACTTGACAAACATCAGCTGTATCCACCAGCTCAGTGCTTCCAGGTAGCTCTGTATGGAGAGTTTGAACCATTTACTTGGCAGTGTAACTTGACCAATATCAGCTGTATCCACCAGCTCTGTGCCTCCTGGTAGTTCTGTGCGGAGAATTTGAACCATTTACATGGCAGCGTAACTTGGCAAACTTCAGCTGTATCCACCAGCTCTGTACCTCCTGGTAGCTCTGTATGGAGAGTTTGAACCGTCTACTTGGCAGTGTAACTTGACGAACATCAGCTGTATCCACCAGCTCTGTGTCTCCTGGTAGTTCTGTACGGAGAGTTTGAACCATTTACTTAGCAGTGTAACTTGAAAAACATCAGCTGTATCCACCAGCTCTGTGCCTCCTGGTAGCTCTGTATGGAGAGTTTGAACCATTTACTTGGCAGTGTAACTTGACAAACATCAGCTGTATCCACCAGCTCTGTGCCTCCTGGTAGCTCTGTGTGGAGAGTTTGAACCATTCACTTGGCAGTGTAACTTGACAAACATCAGCTCTATCCACCAGCACTGTGCCTCCTGGTAGCTCTCTATGGAGAGTTTGAACCATTTACTTGGCAGTGTATTTTGACAAAAATCAGCTGTATCTACCAGCTCTGTGCCTCCTGGTAGTTCTGTATGGAGAGTTTGAACCATTTACTTGGCAGTTTAACTCGACAAACATCAGATGTATCCACCAGCTCTGTGCCTCCTGGTAGCTCTGTATGGAGAGTTTGAACAATATACTTGGCAGTGTAACTTGAATACATCAGCTGTATCCACCAGCTATGTGCCTCCTGGTAGCTCTGTATGGAGAGTTTGAACCATTTACTTGGAAGTGTAACTTGACAAACATCAGCTGTATCCACCAGCTCTGTGCCTCCTGGTAGCTCTGTATGGAGAGTTTGAACCTTTTACTTGTCAGTGTAACTTGACAAACATCAGCTGTATCCACCAGCTCAGTGCCTCCTGGAAGCTCTCTATGGAGAGGTTGAACCATTTACATGGCAGTTTAACTTGACAAATATCAGCTGTATCCACCAGCTCAGTGCCTCCTGGTAGCTCTATATGGAGAGTTTGAACCATTTACTTGGCAGAGTAACTTGACAAACTTCAGCTGTAACCACCAGCTCCGTGTATCCTGGTAGCTCTGTATGGAGAGTTTGGACCATTTACTTGGCAGTGTAACTTGATATATATCGGCTGTATCCACCAGCTCAGTGCCTCCTGGTAGCTCTGTATGGAGAGTTTGAACCATTTACATGGCAGTTTAACTTGACAAATATCAGCTGTATCCACCAGCTCAGTGCCTCCTGGTAGCTCTATATGGAGAGTTTGAACCATTTACTTGGCAGAGTAACTTGACAAACTTCAGCTGTATCCACCAGCTCCGTGCCTCCTGGTAGCTCTGTATGGAGAGTTTGAACCATTTACTTGGCAGTGTAACTTAACAAACATCAGTTGTATCCACCAGCTCTGTGCCTCCTGGTAGCTCTGTATGGAGAGTTTGAACCATTTACTTGGCAGAGTAACCTGACAAACATCAGCTGTAACCACCAGCTCTGTGCCTCCTGGTAGCTCTGTATGGAGAGTTCGAACCATTTACTTGGCAGTGTATCTTGACAAACATCAGCTGTATCCACCAGCTCTGTGCCTCCTGTTAGTTCTGTATGGAGAGTTTGAACCATTTACTTGGCAGTGTAAATTGACAAACATCAGCTGTATCCACCAGCTCTGTGCCTCCTGGTAGTTCTGTATGGAGAGTTTGAACCATTTACTTGGCAGTGTAACTTAACAAACATCAGCTGTATCCATCAGCTCTGTGCCTCCTGGTAGCTCTGTATGGAGAGTTTGAACCATTTACTTGGCAGTGTAACTTGACAAACTTCAGCTGTATCCACCAGGTCTGTGCCTCCTGGTAGCTCTGTATGGAGAGTTTGAACCATTTACTTGGCAGTGTAACTTGACAAACATCAGCTGTATCCGCCCTCTCTGTGCCTCCTGGTAGCTCTGTATGGAGAGTATGAACCATTTACATGGCAGTGTAACTTGACAACCTTCAGCTGCATCCACCAGCTCTGTGCCTCCTGGTAGTTCTGTATGGAGAGTTTGAACCATTTACTTGGCAGTGTAACTTGACAAACTTCAGCTGTATCCACCAGCTCAGTGCCTCCTGGTAGCTCTGTATGGAGAATTTGAACCATTTAACTGGCAGTGAAACTTGATAAACATCAGCTGTATCCACCAGCTCTGTTCCACCTGGTAGTTCTGTACGGAGAATTTGAACCATTTACTTGGCAGTGTAACTTGACAAACATCAGCTGTATCCACCAGCTCAGTGCCTCCTGGTAGTTCTGTATGGAGAGTTTGAACCATTTACTTGGCAGTGTAACTTGACAAACATCAGCTGTATCCACCAGCTCAGTGCCTCCTGGTAGCTCTGTATGGAGAGTTTGAACCGTCTACGTGGCAGTGTAACTTGACGAACATCAGCTGTATCCACCAGCTCAGTGCCTCCTGGTAGTTCTGTATGGGGAGATTGAACCACTCACTTGGCAGTGTAACTTGATAAACATCAGCTGTATACACCAGCACTGTGCCTCCTGGTAGCTCTGTATGGAAAGTTTGAACCATTTACTTGGCAGTGTAACTTGAAAAACATCAGCTGTATCCACCAGCTCTGTGCCTCCTGGTAGCTCTGTATGGAGAGTTTGAACCATTTACTCGGCACTGTAACTTGACAAACATCAGCTGTATCCACCAGCTCTGTGCCTCCTGGTAGCTCTGTATGGAGAGTTTGAACTATTTAATTGGCAGTGTAACTTGAAAAACATCAGCTGTATCCACCAGCTCTGTGCCTCCTGGTAGTTCTGTACGGAGAGTTTGAACCATTTACTTAGCAGTGTAACTTGAAAAACATCAGCTGTATCCACCAGCTCTGTGCCTCCTGGTAGCTCTGTATGGAGAGTTTGAACCATTTACTTGGCAGTGTAACTTGACAAACATCAGCTGTATCCACCAGCTCTGTGCCTCCTGGTAGCTCTGTATGGAGAGTTTGAACCATTTACTTGGCAGTGCAACTTGACAAACATCAGCTCTATCCACCAGCTCTGTGCCTCCTGGTAGCTCTCTATTGAGACTTTGAACCATTTACTTGGCAGTGTATTTTGACAAATATCAGCTGTATCTACCAGCTCTGTGCCTCCTGGTAGTTCTGTATGGAGAGTTTGAACCATTTACTTGGCAGTTTAACTCGACAAACATCAGCTGTATCCACCTGCTCTGTTCCTCCTGGTAGCTCTGTATGGAGAGTTTGAACCATGTACTTGGCAGAGTAACTTGACAAACATCAGCTGTATCCACCAGCTCAGTGCCTCCTGGTAGCTCTGTATGGAGAGTTTGAACCATTTACTTGGCAGTGTAACTTGAATACATCAGCTGTATCCACCGGCTATGTGCCTCCTGGTAGCTCTGTATGGAGAGTTTGAACCATTTACTTGGCAAAGTAACTTGACAAACATCAGCTGTATCCACCAGCTCTGTGCCTCCTGGTAGTTATGTATGGAGAGTTTGAACCATTTACTTGGCAGTGTAACATGACAAACATCAGCTGTATCCAACAGCTCTGTGCCTCCTGGTAGCTCTGTATGGAGAGTTTGAACCATTTACTTGGCAGTGTTACTTGAAAAACAACAGCTGTATCCACCAGCTCTGTGCCTCCTGGTAGCTCTGTATGGAGAGTTTGAACCCTTTACTTGGCAGTGTAACTTGACAAACATCAGCTGTATCCACCAGCTCTGTGCCTTTTGGAAGCTCTGTATGAAGAGTTTGAACCATTTACTTGGCAGTGTAACTTGACAAACATCAGCTGTATCCACCAGCTCTGTGCCACCTGGTAGCTCTGTATGGAGAGTTTGAACCATTTACTTGGCAGTGTAACTTGACAAACATCAGCTGTATCCACCAGATCTGTGCCTCCTGGTAGCTCTGTATGGAGAGTTTGAACCATTTACATGGCAGTGTAACTTGACAAACATCAGCCTTATCCATCAGCTCTGTGCCTCCTGGTAGCTCTGTATGGAGAGATTGAACCATTTACTTGGCAGTGTAACTTGACAAATATCAGCTGTATCCACCAGCTCTGTGGATCCTGGTAGCTCTGTATGGAGAGTTTGAACCATTTACTTGGCAGTGTAACTTGACACACAACAGCTGTATCCACCAGCTCAGTGCCTCCTGGTAACTCTGTATGTAAGGTTTGAACCATTTACTTGGCAGTGTAACTTGACAAACATAAGCTGTATCCACCAGCTCTGTGCCTTCTGGTAGCTCTGTATGGAGAGTTTGAACCATTTACTTTGCAGTGTAACTTGAAAAACATCAGCTGTATCCACCAGCTCAGTGCCTCCAGGTAGCTCTGTATGGAGAGTTTGAACCATTTACTTGGCAGTGTAACTTGACAAACATCAGCTGTATCCACCAGCTCAGTGCCTCCTGGTAGCTCTGTATGGAGAGTTTGAACCATTTACTAGGCAGTGTAACTTGACAAACATCAGCTGTATCCACCAGCTCAGTGCCTCCAGGTAGCTCTGTATGGAGAGTTTGAACCATTTACTTGGCAGTGTAACTTGACAAACATCAGCTGTATCCACCAGCTCAGTGCCTCCTGGTAGCTCTGTATGGAGAGTTTGAACCATTTACTTGGCAGTGTAACTTGAGAAACATCAGCTGTATCCACCAGCCCAGTGCCTCCTGGTAGCTCTGTATGGAGAGTTTGAACCATTTACTTGGCAGTGTAACTTGACAAACATCAGCTGTATCCACCAGCTCTGGGCCTCCTGGTAGCTCTGTATGGAGAGTTTGAACCATTTACTTGGCAGTGTAACTTGACAAACATCAGCTGTATCCACCAGCTCTGTGCCACCTGGTAGCTCTGTATGGAGAGTTTGAACCATTTACTTGGCAGTGTAACTTGACAAACATCAGCTGTATCCACCAGCTCTGTGCCTCCTGGTAGCTCTCTATGGAGAGTTTGAACCATTTACTTGGCAGTGTAACTTGACAAACATCAGCTGTATCCACCAGCTCTTTGCCTCCTGGTAGCTCTGTATGGAGAGTTTGAACCATTTACTTGGCAGTGTAACTTGACAAACATCAGCTGTATCCACCAGGTCAGTGCCTCCTGGTAGCTCTGTATGGAGAGTTTGAACCTTTTACTTGGCAGTGTAAATTGACAAACATCAGCTGTATCCACCAGCTCAGTGCCTCCTGGTAGCTCTGTGTGTAAGGTTTGAACCATTTACTTGGCAGTGAAACTAGACAAACATAAGCTGTATCCACCAGCTCTGTGCCTCCTGGTAGCTCTGTATGAAGAGTTTGAACCATTTACTGGGCAGTGTAACTTGACAAACAACAGCTGTATCCACCAGCTCAGTGCCTCCAGGTAGCTCTGTATGGAGAGTTTGAACCATTTACTTGGCAATGTAACTTGACAAACATCAGCTGTATCCACCAGCTCAGTGCCACCTGGTAGCTCTGTATGGAGAGTTTGAACCATTTACTTGGCAGTGTAGCTTGAGAAACATCAGCTGTATCCACCAGCCCAGTGCCTCCTGGTAGCTCTCTTTGGAGAGTTTGAACCATTTACTTGGCAGTGTAACTTGACAAACATCAGCTGTATCCACCAGCTCTGTGCCTCCTGGTAACTCTGTATGGAGAGTTTGAACCATTTACTTGGCAGTGTAACTTGAAAAACATCAGCTGTATCCACCAGCTCAGTGCCTCCTGGTAGTTCTGTATGGAGAGTTTGAACCATTTACTTGGCAGTGTAACTTTACAAACATCAGCTGTATCCACCAGCTCAGTGCCTCCTGGTAGTTCTGTATGGAGAGTTTGAACCATTTACTTGGCAGTGTAACTTGACAAATTTCATCTGTATCCACCAGCTCTGTGCCTCCTGGTAGTTCTGTATGGAGAGTTTGAATCATTTACTTGGCAGTGTAACTTGTCAAACATCAGCTATATCCACCAGCTCTGTGCCTCCTGGTAGCTCTGTATGGAGAGTTTGAACCATTTACTTGGCAGTGTAACTTGACAAACATCAGCTGTATCCACCAGCTCTGTGCCTCCTGGTAGCTCTGTACGGAGAGCTTGATTCATTTACTTGGCAGTGTATCTTGACAAACATCAGCTGTATCCACCAGCTCTGTGCCTCCTGGTAGCTCTCTATGGAGGGTTTGAACCATTTACTTGGCACTGTAACTTGACAAACATCAGCTGTATCCACCAGCTCTGTGCCTCCTGGTAGTTCTGTATGGAGAGTTTGAACCATTTAATTGGCAGTGTAACTTGACAAACATCAGCTGTATCCACCAGCTCTGTGCCTGCTCGCAGTTTTGTATGGAGTGTTTGAACCATTTACTTGGTAGTGTAACTTGACAAACAACAGCTGTATCCACCAGCTCTGTGCCTCCTGGTAGTTCTGTATGGAGAGTTTGAACCATTTAATTGGCAGTGTAACTTGACAAATATCAGCTGTATCCACCAGCTCTGTGCCTCCTGGTAGCTCTGTATGGAGAATTTGAACCATTTAACTGGCAGTGAAACTTGATAAACATCAGCTGTATCCACCAGCTCTGTTCCACCTGGTAGATCTGTACGGAGAATTTGAACCATTTACTTGGCAGTGTAACTTGACAAACATCAGCTGTATCCACCAGCTCAGTGCCTCCTGGTAGTTCTGTATGGAGAGTTTGAACCATTTACTTGGCAGTGTAACTTGACAAACATCAGCTGTATCCACCAGCTCAGTGCCTCCTGGTAGCTCTCTATGGAGAGTTTGAACCATTTACTTGGCAGTGTAAATTGACAATCATCAGCTGTATCCACCAGCTCTGTGCCTCCTGGTAGCTCTGTATGGAGAGTTTTAACCATTTACTTGGCAGTGTAACTTGACAAATTCAGCTGTATCCACCAGCCCAGTGCCTCCTGGTAGCTCTGTATGGAGAGTTTGAACCATTTACTTGGCAGTGTAACTTGACAAACATCAGCTGTATCCACCAGCTCTCTGCCTCCTGGTAGCTCTGTATGGAGTGTTTGAACCATTTACTTGGCAGTGTAACCCTACAAACATCAGCTGTATACACAAGCTCTGTGCCTCCTGGTAGCTCTGCATCGAGAATTTGAACCATTTACTTGGCAGTGTAACTTGACAAACATCAGCTGTATCCACCAGCTCTGTGCCTCCTGGTAGCTCTGTATGGACAGTTTGAACCATTTACTTGGCAGTGTAACTTGACAAACATCAGTTGTATCCACCAGCTCTGTTCCCCCTGGTACCTCCGTATGGAGAGTTTGAACCTTTAACTTGGCAGTGTATTTTGACAAACATCAGCTGTATCCACCACCACTAAGCCTCCTGGTAGTTCTGTATGGAGAGTTTGAACCATTTACTTGGCAGTGTAACTTGACAAACATCAGCTGTATCCACCAGCTCTGTGACTCCTGGTAGCTCTGTATGGAGAGTTTGAACCTTTTACTTGGCAGTGTAACTTGGCAAACATCAGCTGTATCCACCAGCTCAGTGCCTCCTGGAAGCTCTCTATGGAGAGTTTGAACCATTTACTTGGCAGTGTAACTTGACAAATATCAGCTGTATCCACCAGCTCTGTGCCTCCTGTTAGCTCTGTATGGAGAGTTTGAACCATTTACATGGCAGTGTAACTTGACAAACATCAGCTGTATCCACCACCTTTGTTCCTCCTGGTAGTTCTGTATGGAGAGTTTGAACCATTTACTTGGCAGTGTAACTTGACAAACTTCAGCTGTAACCACCAGCTCCGTGCATCCTGGTAGCTCTGTATGGAGAGTTTGAACCATTTACTTGGCAGTGTATCTTGACAAATATCAGCTGTATCCACCAGCTCAGTGCATCCTGGTAGCTCTATATGGAGGGATTGAACCATTTACTTGGCAGTGTAACTTGACAAACTTCAGCTGTATCCACCAGCTCCGTGCCTCCTGGTAGCTCTGTATGGAGAGTTTGAACCATTTACTTGGCAGTGTAACTTAACAAACATCAGCTGTAACCACCATCTCTGTGCCTCCTGGTAGCTCTGTATGGAGAGTTCGAACCATTTACTTGGCAGTGTATCTTGACAAACATCAGCTGTATCCACCAGCTCTGTTCCTCCTGGTAGTTCTGTATGGAGAGTTTGAACCATTTACATGGCAGTGTAACTTGACAAATATCAGCTGTATCCACCAGCTCTGTGCCTCCTGGTAGCTCTGTATGGAGAGTTTGATCCATTTACTTGGCAGTGTAACTTAACAAACATCAGCTGTATCCATCAGCTCTGTGCCTCCCGGTAGCTCTGTATGGAGAGTTTGAACCATTTACTTGGCAGTGTAACTTGACAAATATCAGCTGTATCCACCAGCTCTGTGCCTCCTGGTAGTTCTCTATGGAGAGTTTGAACCATTTACTTGGCAGTGTAACTTGACAAACATCAGCTGTATCCACCAGCTCTGTGCCTCCTGGTAGCTCTGTATGGAGAGGTTGAACCATTTACTTGGCAGTGTAACTTGACAAATTTCAGCTGTATCCACCAGCTCTGTGCCTCCTGGTAGCTCTGTATGGAGAGTTTGAACCATTTACTTGGCAGTGTAACTTGACAAACTTCAGCTGTATCCACCAGGTCTGTGCCTCCTGGTAGCTCTGTATGGAGAGTTTGAACCATTTACTTGGCAGTGTAACTTGACAAACATCAGCTGTATCCGCCCTCTCTGTGCCTCCTGGTAGCTCTGTATGGAGAGTTTTAACCATTTACATGGCAGTGTAACTTGACAAAGTTCAGCTGTATCCACCAGCTCTGTGCCTCCTGGTAGTTCTGTATGGAGAGTTTGAACCATTTACTTGGCAGTGTAACTTGACCAATATCAGCTGTATCCACCAGCTCTGTGCCTCCTGGTAGTTCTGTACGGAGAGTTTGAACCATTTACTAGGCAGGGTAACTTGACAAACATCAGCTGTATCCACCAGCTCTGTGCCTCCTGGTAGCTCTGTATGGAGAGTTTGAATCATTTACTTGGCAGTGTAACTTGACAAATTTCAGCTGTATCCACCAGCTCTGTGCCTCCTGGTAACTCTGTATGGAGAGTTTGAACCACTTACTTGGCAGTGTAACTTGACAAACTTCAGCTGTATCCACCAGGTCTGTGCCTCCTGGTAGCTCTGTATGGAGAGTTTGAACCATTTACTTGGCAGTGTAACTTGACAAACATCAGCTGTATCCGCCCTCTCTGTGCCTCCTGGTAGCTCTGTATGGAGAGTTTGAACCATTTACATGGCAGTGTAACTTGACAAACTTCAGCTGCATCCACCAGCTCTGTGCCTCCTGGTAGTTCTGTATGGAGAGTTTGAACCATTTACTTGGCAGTGTAACTTGACCAATATCAGCTGTATCCACCAGCTCTGTGCCTCCTGGTAGTTCTGTACGGAGAGTTTGAACCATTTACATGGCAGCGTAACTTGACAAACTTCAGCTGTATCCACCAGCTCTGTGCCTCCTGGTAGCTCTGTATGGAGAGTTTGAACCGTCTACTTGGCAGAGTAACTTGACGAACATCAGCTGTATCCACCAGCTCAGTGACTCCTGGTAGTTCTGTATGGGGAGTTTGAACCACTCACTTGGCAGTGTAACTTGATAAACATCAGCTGTATACACCAGCTCTGTGCCTCGTGGTAGCTCTGTATGGAAAGTTTGAAACATTTACTTGGCAGTGTAACTTGAAAAACATCAGCTGTATCCACCAGCTCTGTGCCTCCTGGTAGCTCTGTAGGGAGAGTTTGAACCATTTACTCGGCACTGTAACTTGACAAACATCAGCTGTATCCACCAGCTCTGTGTCTCCTGGTAGCTCCGTATGGAGAGTTTGAACTATTTACTTGGCAGTGTAACTTGAAAAACATCAGCTGTATCCACCAGCTCTGTGTCTCCTGGTAGTTCTGTACGGAGAGTTTGAACCATTTACTTAGCAGTGTAACTTGAAAAACATCAGCTGTATCCACCAGCTCTGTGCCTCCTGGTAGCTCTGTATGGAGAGTTTGAACCATTTACCTGGCAATGTAACTTGACAAACATCAGCTGTATCCACCAGCTCTGTGCCTCCTGGTAGCTCTGTATGGAGAGTTTGAACCATTTACTTGGCAGTGTAACTTGACAAATATCAGCTCTATCCACCAGCTCTGTGCCTCCTGGTAGCTCTCTATGGAGAGTTTGAACCATTTACTTGGCAGTGTATTTTGACAAATATCAGCTGTATCTACCAGCTCTGTGCCTCCTGGTAGTTCTGTATGGAGAGTTTGAACCATATATTTGGCAGTTTAACTCGACAAACATCGGCTGTATCCACCTGCTCTGTTCCTCCTGGTAGCTCTGTATGGAGAGTTTGAACCATTTACTTGGCAGTGTAACTTGAATACATCAGCTGTATCCACCAGCTATGTGCCTCCTGGTAGCTCTGTATGGAGAGTTTGAACCATTTACTTGGCAGAGTAACTTGACAAACATCAGCTGTATCCAACAGCTCTGTGCCTCCTGGTAGCTCTGTATGGAGAGTTTGAACCATTTACTTGGCAGTGTTACTTGAAAAACATCAGCTGTATCCACCAGCTCTGTGCCTCCTGGTAGCTCTGTATGGAGAGTTTGAACCATTTACTTGGCACTGTAACTTGGAAACATCAGCTGTATCCACCAGCTCTGTGCCTCCTGGTAGTTCTGTATGGAGAGTTTGAACCATTTACTTGGCAGTGTAACCTGACAAACATCAGCTGTATCCACCAGCTCTGTGGCTCCTGGTAGCTCTGTATGGAGAGTTTGAACCATTTACTTGGCAGTGTAACTTGACAATCATCAGCTGTATCCACCAGCTCAGTGCCTCCTGGTAGTTCTCTATGGAGATTTTGAACCATTTATTTGGCAGTGTAACTTGACAAACATCAGTTGTATCCACCAGCTCAGTGCCTCCTGGTAGTTCTGTACGGAGAGTTTGAACCATTTACTTAGCAGTGTAACTTGAAAAACATCAGCTGTATCCACCAGCTCTGTGCCTCCTGGTAGTTCTGTATGGAGAGTTTGAACCATTTACTTGGCAGTGTAACTTGACAAACATCAGCTGTATCCACCAGCTCAGTGCTTCCAGGTAGCTCTGTATGGAGAGTTTGAACCATTTACTTGGCAGTGTAACTTGACCAATATCAGCTGTATCCACCAGCTCTGTGCCTCCTGGTAGTTCTGTGCGGAGAGTTTGAACCATTTACATGGCAGCGTAACTTGGCAAACTTCAGCTGTATCCACCAGCTCAGTACCTCCTGGTAGGTCTGTATGGAGAGTTTGAACCGTCTACTTGGCAGTGTAACTTGACGAACATCAGCTGTATCCACCAGCTCTGTGTCTCCTGGTAGTTCTGTACGGAGAGTTTGAACCATTTACTTAGCAGTGTAACTTGAAAAACATCAGCTGTATCCACCAGCTCTGTGCCTCCTGGTAGCTCTGTATGGAGAGTTTGAACCATTTACTTGGCAGTGTAACTTGACAAACATCAGCTATATCCACCAGCTCTGTGCCTCCTGGTAGCTCTGTGTGGAGAGTTTGAACCATTCACTTGGCAGTGTAACTTGACAAACATCAGCTCTATCCACCAGCTCTGTGCCTCCTGGTTGCTCTCTATGGAAAGTTTGAACCATTTACTTGGCAGTGTATTTTGACAAATATCAGCTGTATCTACTAGCTCTGTGCCTCCTGGTAGTTCTGTATGGAGAGTTTGAACCATTTACTTGGCAGTTTAACTCGACAAACATCAGATGTATCCACCAGCTATGTGCCTGCTGGTAGCTCTGTATGGAGAGTTTGAACCTTTTACTTGTCAGTGTAACTTGACAAACATCAGCTGTATCCACCAGCTCAGTGCCTCCTGGATGCTCTCTATGGAGAGTTTGAACCATTTACATGGCAGTTTAACTTGACAAATATCAGCTGTATCCACCAGCTCAGTGCCTCCTGGTAGCTCTATATGGAGAGTTTGAACCATTTACTTGGCAGAGTAACTTGACAAACTTCAGCTGTAACCACCAGCTCCGTGTATCCTGGTAGCTCTGTATGGAGAGTTTGGACCATTTACTTGGCAGTGTAACTTGATATATATCGGCTGTATCCACCAGCTCAGTGTTTCTGGTAGCTTTGTATGGAGAGTTTGAACCATTTACTTGGCAGTGTAACTTGACAAACTTCAGCTGTATCCACCAGCTCCGTGCCTCCTGATAGCTCTGTATGGAGAGTTTGAACCATTTACTTGGCAGTGTAACTTAACAAACATCAGTTGTATCCACCAGCTCTGTGCCTCCTGGTAGCTCTGTATGGAGAGTTTGAACCATTTACTTGGCAGAGTAACCTGACAAACCTCAGCGGTAACCACCAGCTCTGTGCCTCCTGGTAGCTCTGTATGGAGAGTTCGAACCATTTACTTGGCAGTGTATCTTGACAAACATCAGCTGTATCCACCAGCTCTGTGCCTCCTGTTAGTTCTGTATGGAGAGGTTGAACCATTTACTTGGCAGTGTAAATTGACAAACATCAGCTGTATCCACCAGCTCTGTGCCTCCTGGTAGTTCTGTATGGAGAGTTTGAACCATTTACTTGGCAGTGTAACTTAACAAACATCAGCTGTATCCATCAGCTCTGTGCCTCCTGGTAGCTCTGTATGGAGAGTTTGAACCATTTACTTGGCAGTGTAACTTGACAAACATCAGCTGTATCCGCCCTCTCTGTGCCTCCTGGTAGCTCTGTATGGAGAGTTTGAACCATTTACATGGCAGTGTAACTTGACGAACTTCAGCTGCATCCACCAGCTCTGTGCCTCCTGGTAGTTCTGTATGGAGAGTTTGAACCATTTACTTGGCAGTGTAACTTGACAAACTTCAGCTGTATCCACCAGCTTCGTGCCGCCTGGTAGCTCTGTATGGAGAGTTTGAACCATTTACTTGGCAGTGTAACTTAACAAACATCAGTTGTATCCACCAGCTCTGTGCCTCCTGGTAGCTCTGTATGGAGAATTTGAACCATTTAACTGGCAGTGAATCTTGATAAACATCAGCTGTATCCACCAGCTCTGTTCCACCTGGTAGTTCTGTACGGAGAATTTGAACCATTTACTTGGCAGTGTAACTTGACAAACATCAGCTGTATCCACCAGCTCAGTGCCTCCTGGTAGTTCTGTATGGAGAGTTTGAACCATTTACTTGGCAGTGTAACTTGACAAACATCAGCTGTATCCACCAGCTCAGTGCCTCCTGGTAGCTCTGTATGGAGAGTTTGAACCATTTACTTGGCAGTGTAAATTGACAAACATCAGCTGTATCCACCAGCTCTGTGCATCCTGGTAGCTCTGTATGGAGAGTTTTAACCATTTACTTGGCAGTGTAACTTGACAAATTCAGCTGTATCCACCAGCCCAGTGCCTCCTGGTAGCTCTGTATGGAGAGTTTGAACCATTTACTTGGCAGTGTAACTTGACAAACATCAGCTGTATCCACCAGCTCTCTGCCTCCTGGTAGCTCTGTATGGAGAGTTTGAACCATTTAATTGGCAGTGTAAACCTACAAACATCAGCTGTATACACAAGCTCTGTGCCTCCTGGTAGCTCTGCATCGAGAATTTGAACCATTTAATTGGCAGTGTAACTTGACAAACATCAGCTGTATCCACCAGCTCTGTGCCTCCTGGTAGCTCTGTATAGACAGTTTGAACCATTTACTTGGCAGTGTAACTTGACAAACATCAGTTGTATCCACCAGCTCTGTTCCTCCTGGTACCTCCGTATGGAGAGTTTGAACCTTTAACTTGGCAGTGTATTTTGACAAACATCAGCTGTATCCACCACCACTGTGCCTCCTGGTAGTTCTGTATGGAGAGTTTGAACCATTTACTTGGCAGTGTAACTTGACAAACATCAGCTGTATCCACCAGCTCTGTGCCTCCTGGTAGCTCTGTATGGAGAGTTTGAACCTTTTACTTGGCAGTGTAACTTGACAAACATCAGCTGTATCCACCAGCTCAGTGCTTCCTGGAAGCTCTCTATGGAGAGTTTGAACCATTTACTTGGCAGTGTAACTTGACAAATATCAGCTGTATCCACCAGCTCTGTGCCTCCTGTTAGCTCTGTATGGAGAGTTTGAACCATTTACTTGGCAGTGTAACTTGACAAACATCAGCTGTATCCACCAGCTCTGTGCCTCCTGGTAGCTCTGTATGGAGAGTTTGAACCATTTACTTGGCAGAGTAACTTGACAAACATCAGCTGTAACCACCATCTCTGTGCCTCCTGGTAGCTCTGTATGGAGAGTTCGAACCATTTACTTGGCAGTGTATCTTGACAAACATCAGCTGTATCCACCAGCTCTGTGCCTCCTGTTAGCTCTGTATGGAGAGTTTGAACCATTTACTTGGCAGTGTAACTTGACAAACATCAGCTGTATCCACCAGCTCTGTTCCTCCTGGTAGTTCTGTATGGAGAGTTTGAACCATTTACATGGCAGTGTAACTTGACAAATATCAGCTGTATCCACCAGCTCTGTGCCTCCTGGTAGCTCTGTATGGAGAGTTTGATCCATTTATTTGGCAGTGTAACTTAACAAACATCAGCTGTATCCATCAGCTCTGTGCCTCCTGGTAGCTCTGTATGGAGAGTTTGAACCATATACTTGGCAGCGTAACTTGAATACATCAGCTGTATCCACCAGCTCTGTGCCTCCTGGTAGTTCTCTATGGAGAGTTTGAACCATTTACTTGGCAGAGTAACTTGACAAACATCAGCTGTATCCACCAGCTCTGTGCCTCCTGGTAGCTCTGTATGGAGAGTTTGAACCATTTACTTGGCAGTGTAACTTGACAAATTTCAGCTGTATCCACCAGCTCTGTGCCTCCTGGTAGCTCTGTATGGAGAGTTTGACCATTTACTTGGCAGTGTAACTTGACAAACTTCAGCTGTATCCACCAGGTCTGTGCCTCCTGGTAGCTCTGTATGGAGAGTTTGAACCATTTACTTGGCAGTGTAACTTAACAAACATCAGCTGTATCCATCAGCTCTGTGCCTCCTGGTAGCTCTGTATGGAGAGTTTGAACCATTTACTTGGCAGTGTAACTTGACAAACTTCAGCTGTATCCACCAGGTCTGTGCCTCCTGGTAGCTCTGTATGGAGAGTTTGAACCATTTACTTGGCAGTGTAACTTGACAAACATCAGCTGTATCCGCCCTCTCTGTGCCTCCTGGTAGCTCTGTATGGAGAGTTTGAACCATTTACATGGCAGTGTAACTTGACAAACTTCAGCTGCATCCACCAGCTCTGTGCCTCCTGGTAGTTCTGTATGGAGAGTTTGAACCATTTACTTGGCAGTGTAACTTGACCAATATCAGCTGTATCCACCAGCTCTGTGCCTCCATGTAGTTCTGTACGGAGAGTTTGAACCATTTACATGGCAGCGTAACTTGACAAACTTCAGCTGTATCCACCAGCTCTGTGCCTCCTGGTAGCTCTGTATGGAGAGTTTGAACCGTCTACTTGGCAGAGTAACTTGACGAACATCAGCTGTATCCACCAGCTCAGTGCCTCCTGGTAGTTCTGTATGGGGAGTTTGAACCACTCACTTGGCAGTGTAACTTGATAAACATCAGCTGTATACAGCAGCTCTGTGCCTCGTGGTAGCTCTGTATGGAAAGTTTGAACCATTTACTTGGCAGTGTAACTTGAAAAACATCAGCTGTATCCACCAGCTCTGTGCCTCCTGGTAGCTCTGTATGGAGAGTTTGAACCATTTACTCGGCACTGTAACTTGACAAACATCAGCTGTATCCACCAGCTCTGTGCCTCCTGGTAGCTCTGTATGGAGAGTTTGAACTATTTACTTGGCAGTGTAACTTGAAAAACATCAGCTGTATCCACCAGCTCTGTGTCTCCTGGTAGTCTGTACGGAGAGTTTGAACCATTTACTTAGCAGTGTAACTTGAAAAACATCAGCTGTATCCACCAGCTCTGTGCCTCCTGGTAGCTCTGTATGGAGAGTTTGAACCATTTACCTGGCAGTGTAACTTGACAAACATCAGCTCTATCCACCAGCTCTGTGCCTCCTGGTAGCTCTCTATGGAGAGTTTGAACCATTTACTTGGCAGTGTATTTTGACAAATATCAGCTGTATCTACCAGCTCTGTGCCTCCTGGTAGTTCTGTATGGAGAGTTTGAACCATATATTTGGCAGTTTAACTCGACAAACATCAGCTGTATCCACCTGCTCTGTTCCTCCTGGTAGCTCTGTATGGAGAGTTTGAACCATTTACTTGGCAGTGTAACTTGAATACATCAGCTGTATCCACCAGCTATGTGCCTCCTGGTAGCTCTGTATGGAGAGTTTGAACCATTTACTTGGCAGAGTAACTTGACAAACATCAGCTGTATCCAACAGCTCTGTGCCTCCTGGTAGCTCTGTATGGAGAGTTTGAACCATTTACTTGGCAGTGTTACTTGAAAAACATCAGCTGTTTCCACCAGCTCTGTGCCTCCTGGTAGCTCTCTATGGAGAGTTTGAACCATTTACTTGGCACTGTAACTTGGAAACATCAGCTGTATCCACCAGCTCTGTGCCTCCTGGTAGTTCTGTATGGAGAGTTTGAACCATTTACTTGGCAGTGTAACCTGACAAACATCAGCTGTATCCACCAGCTCTGTGGCTCCTGGTAGCTCTGTATGGAGAGTTTGAACCATTTACTTGGCAGTGTAACTTGACAATCATCAGCTGTATCCACCAGCTCAGTGCCTCCTGGTAGTTCTCTATGGAGAGTTTGAACCATTTATTTGGCAGTGTAACTTGACAAACATCAGTTGTATCCACCAGCTCAGTGCCTCCTGGTAGTTCTGTACGGAGAGTTTGAACCATTTACTTAGCAGTGTAACTTGAAAAACATCAGCTGTATCCACCAGTTCTGTGCCTCCTGGTAGTTCTGTATGGAGAGTTTGAACCATTTACTTGGCAGTGTAACTTAACAAACATCAGCTGTATCCATCAGCTCTGTGCCTCCTGGTAGCTCTGTATGGAGAGTTTGAACCATTTACTTGGCAGTGTAACTTGACAAACTTCAGCTGTATCCACCAGGTCTGTGCCTCCTGGTAGCTCTGTATGGAGAGTTTGAACCATTTACTTGGCAGTGTAACTTGACAAACATCAGCTGTATCCGCCCTCTCTGTGCCTCCTGGTAGCTCTGTATGGAGAGTTTGAACCATTTACATGGCAGTGTAACTTGACAAACTTCAGCTGCATCCACCAGCTCTGTGCCTCCTGGTAGTTCTGTATGGAGAGTTTGAACCATTTACTTGGCAGTGTAACTTGACCAATATCAGCTGTATCCACCAGCTCTGTGCCTCCATGTAGTTCTGTACGGAGAGTTTGAACCATTTACATGGCAGCGTAACTTGACAAACTTCAGCTGTATCCACCAGCTCTGTGCCTCCTGGTAGCTCTGTATGGAGAGTTTGAACCGTCTACTTGGCAGAGTAACTTGACGAACATCAGCTGTATCCACCAGCTCAGTGCCTCCTGGTAGTTCTGTATGGGGAGTTTGAACCACTCACTTGGCTGTGTAACTTGATAAACATCAGCTGTATACACCAGCTCTGTGCCTCGTGGTAGCTCTGTATGGAAAGTTTGAACCATTTACTTGGCAGTGTAACTTGAAAAACATCAGCTGTATCCACCAGCTCTGTGCCTCCTGGTAGCTCTGTATGGAGAGTTTGAACCATTTACTCGGCACTGTTACTTGACAAACATCAGCTGTATCCACCAGCTCTGTGCCTCCTGGTAGCTCTGTATGGAGTGTTTGAACTATTTACTTGGCAGTGTAACTTGAAAAACATCAGCTGTATCCACCAGCTCTGTGTCTCCTGGTAGTCTGTACGGAGAGTTTGAACCATTTACTTAGCAGTGTAACTTGAAAAACATCAGCTGTATCCACCAGCTCTGTGCCTCCTGGTAGCTCTGTATGGAGAGTTTGAACCATTTACCTGGCAGTGTAACTTGACAAACATCAGCTGTATCCACCAGCTCTGTGCCTCCTGGTAGCTCTGTATGGAGAGTTTGAACCATTTACTTGGCAGTGTAACTTGACAAACATCAGCTCTATCCACCAGCTCTGTGCCTCCTGGTAGCTCTCTATGGAGAGTTTGAACCATTTACTTGGCAGTGTATTTTGACAAATATCAGCTGTATCTACCAGCTCTGTGCCTCCTGGTAGTTCTGTATGGAGAGTTTGAACCATATATTTGGCAGTTTAACTCGACAAACATCAGCTGTATCCACCTGCTCTGTTCCTCCTGGTAGCTCTGTATGGAGAGTTTGAACCATTTACTTGGCAGTGTAACTTGAATACATCAGCTGTATCCACCAGCTATGTGCCTCCTGGTAGCTCTGTATGGAGAGTTTGAACCATTTACTTGGCAGAGTAACTTGACAAACATCAGCTGTATCCAACAGCTCTGTGCCTCCTGGTAGCTCTGTATGGAGAGTTTGAACCATTTACTTGGCAGTGTTACTTGAAAAACATCAGCTGTTTCCACCAGCTCTGTGCCTCCTGGTAGCTCTGTATGGAGAGTTTGAACCATTTACTTGGCACTGTAACTTGGAAACATCAGCTGTATCCACCAGCTCTGTGCCTCCTGGTAGTTCTGTATGGAGAGTTTGAACCATTTACTTGGCAGTGTAACCTGACAAACATCAGCTGTATCCACCAGCTCTGTGGCTCCTGGTAGCTCTGTATGGAGAGTTTGAACCATTTACTTGGCAGTGTAACTTGACAATCATCAGCTGTATCCACCAGCTCAGTGCCTCCTGGTAGTTCTCTATGGAGAGTTTGAACCATTTATTTGGCAGTGTAACTTGACAAACATCAGTTGTATCCACCAGCTCAGTGCCTCCTGGTAGTTCTGTACGGAGAGTTTGAACCATTTACTTAGCAGTGTAATTTGAAAAACATCAGCTGTATCCACCAGTTCTGTGCCTCCTGGTAGTTCTGTATGGAGAGTTTGAACCATTTACTTGGCAGTGTAACTTGACAAACATCAGCTGTATCCACCAGATCAGTGCTTCCAGGTAGCTGTGTATGGAGAGTTTGAACCATTTACTTGGCAGTGTAACTTGACCAATATCAGCTGTATCCACCAGCTCTGTGCCTCCTGGTAGTTCTGTGCGGAGAATTTGAACCATTTACATGGCAGCGTAACTTGGCAAACTTCAGCTGTATCCACCAGCTCTGTACCTCCTGGTAGCTCTGTATGGAGAGTTTGAACCGTCTACTTGGCAGTGTAACTTGACGAACATCAGCTGTATCCACCAGCTCTGTGTCTCCTGGTAGTTCTGTACGGAGAGTTTGAACCATTTACTTAGCAGTGTAACTTGAAAAACATCAGCTGTATCCACCAGCTCTGTGCCTCCTGGTAGCTCTGTATGGAGAGTTTGAACCATTTACTTGGCAGTGTAACTTGACTAACATCAGCTGTATCCACCAGCTCTGTGCCTCCTGGTAGCTCTGTGTGGAGAGTTTGAACCATTCACTTGGCAGTGTAACTTGACAAACATCAGCTCTATCCACCAGCTCTGTGCCTCCTGGTAGCTCTCTATGGAGAGTTTGAACCATTTACTTGGCAGTGTATTTTGACAAATATCAGCTGTATCTACCAGCTCTGTGCCTCCTGGTAGTTCTGTATGGAGAGTTTGAACCATTTACTTGGCAGTTTAACTCGACAAAAATCAGATGTATCCACCAGCTCTGTGCCTCCTGGTAGCTCTGTATGGAGAGTTTGAACCATATACTTGGCAGTGTAACTTGAATACATCAGCTGTATCCACCAGCTATGTGCCTCCTGGTAGCTCTGTATGGAGAGTTTGAACCATTTACTTGGCAGTGTAACTTGACAAACATCAGCTGTATCCACCAGCTCTGTGCCTCCTGGTAGCTCTGTATGGAGAGTTTGAACCTTTTACTTGTCAGTGTAACTTGACAAACATCAGCTGTATCCACCAGCACAGTGCCTCCTGGAAGCTCTCTATGGAGAATTTGAACCATTTACATGGCAGTATAACTTGACAAATATCAGCTGTATCCACCAGCTCAGTGCCTCCTGGTAGCTCTATATGGAGAGTTTGAACCATTTACTTGGCAGAGTAACTTGACAAACTTCAGCTGTAACCACCAGCTCCGTGTATCCTGGTAGCTCTGTATGGAGAGTTTGGACCATTTACTTGGCAGTGTAACTTGATATATATCGGCTGTATCCACCAGCTCAGTGCCTCCTGGTAGCTCTGTATGGAGAGTTTGAACCATTTACTTGGCAGTGTAACTTGACCAATATCAGCTGTATCCACCAGCTCCGTGCCTCCTGGTAGCTCTGTATGGAGAGTTTGAACCATTTACTTGGCAGTGTAACTTAACAAACATCAGTTGTATCCACCAGCTCTGTGCCTCCTGGTAGCTCTGTATGGAGAGTTTGAACCATTTACTTGGCAGAGTAACCTGACAAACATCAGCTGTAACCACCAGCGCTGTGCCTCCTGGTAGCTCTGTATGGAGAGTTCGAACCATTTACTTGGCAGTGTATCTTGACAAACATCAGCTGTATCCACCAGCTCTGTGCCTCCTGTTAGTTCTGTATGGAGAGTTTGAACCATTTACTTGGCAGTGTAACTTGATAAACATCAGCTGTATCCACCAGCTCTGTGCCTCCTGGTAGTTCTGTATGGAGAGTTTGAACCATTTACTTGGCAGAGTAACTTGACAAACATCAGCTGTATCCAACAGCTCTGTGCCTCCTGGTAGCTCTGTATGGAGAGTTTGAACCATTTACTTGGCAGTGTAACTTGACAAACTTCAGCTGTATCCACCAGGTCTGTGCCTCCTGGTAGCTCTGTATGGAGAGTTTGAACCATTTACTTGGCAGTGTAACTTGACAAACATCAGCTGTATCCGCCCTCTCTGTGCCTCCTGGTAGCTCTGTATGGAGAGTTTGAACCTTTTACATGGCAGTGTAACTTGACAAACTTCAGCTGCATCCACCAGCTCTGTGCCTCCTGGTAGTTCTGTATGGAGAGTTTGAACCATTTACTTGGCAGTGTAACTTGACAAACTTCAGCTGTATCCACCAGCTTCGTGCCGCCTGGTAGCTCTGTATGGAGAAATTGAACCATTTACTTGGCAGTGTAACTTAACAAACATCAGTTGTATCCACCAGCTCTGTGCCTCCTGGTAGCTCTGTATGGAGAATTTGAACCATTTAACTGGCAGTGAAACTTGATAAACATCAGCTGTATCCACCAGCTCTGTTCCACCTGATAGTTCTGTACGGAGAATTTGAACCATTTACTTGGCAGTGTAACTTGACAAACATCAGCTGTATCCACCAGCTCAGTGCCTCCTGGTAGTTCTGTATGGAGAGTTTGAACCATTTACTTGGCAGTGTAACTTGACAAACATAAGCTGTATCCACCAGCTCAGTGCCTCCTGGTAGCTCTGTATGGAGAGTTTGAACCATTTACTTGGCAGTGTAAATTGACAAACATCAGCTGTATCCACCAGCTCTGTGCCTCCTGGTAGCTCTGTATGGAGAGTTTTAACCATTTACTTGGCAGTGTAACTTGACAAATTCAGCTGTATCCACCAGCCCAGTGCCTCCTTGTAGCTCTGTATGGAGAGTTTGAACCATTTACTTGGCAGTGTAACTTGACAAACATCAGCTGTATCCACCAGCTCTCTGCCTCCTGGTAGCTCTGTATGGTGAGTTTGAACCATTTACTTGGCAGTGTAACCCTACAAACATCAGCTGTATACACAAGCTCTGTGCCTCCTGGTAGCTCTGCATCGAGAATTTGAACCATTTAATTGGCAGTGTAACTTGACAAACATCAGCTGTATCCACCAGCTCTGTACCTCCTGGTAGCTCTGTATAGACAGTTTGAACCATTTACTTGGCAGTGTAACTTGACAAACATCAGTTGTATCCACCAGCTCTGTTCCTCCTGGTACCTCCGTATGGAGAGTTTGAACCTTTAACTTGGCAGTGTATTTTGACAAACATCAGCTGTATCCACCACCACTGTGCCTCCTGGTAGTTCTGTATGGAGAGTTTGAACCATTTACTTGGCAGTGTAACTTGACAAACATCAGCTGTATCCACCAGCTCTGTGCCTCCTGGTAGCTCTGTATGGAGAGTTTGAACCTTTTACTTGGCAGTGTAACTTGACAAACATCAGCTGTATCCACCAGCTCAGTGCTTCCTGGAAGCTCTCTATGGAGAGTTTGAACCATTTACTTGGCAGTGTAACTTGACAAATATCAGCTGTATCCACCAGCTCTGTGCCTCCTGTTAGCTCTGTATGGAGAGTTTGAACCATTTACTTGGCAGTGTAACTTGACAAACATCAGCTGTATCCACCAGCTCTGTTCCTCCTGGTAGTTCTGATGGAGAGTTTGAACCATTTACTTGGCAGTGTAACTTGACAAACTTCAGCTGTATCCACCAGCTCCGTGCCTCCTGGTAGCTCTGTATGGAGAGTTTGAACCATTTACTTGGCAGTGTAACTTAACAAACATCAGTTGTATCCACCAGCTCTGTGCCTCCTGGTAGCTCTGTATGGAGAGTTTGAACCATTTACTTGGCAGAGTAACTTGACAAACATCAGCTGTAACCACCATCTCTGTGCCTCCTGGTAGCTCTGTATGGAGAGTTCGAACCATTTACTTGGCAGTGTATCTTGACAAACATCAGCTGTATCCACCAGCTCTGTGCCTCCTGTTAGCTCTGTATGGAGAGTTTGAACCATTTACTTGGCAGTGTAACTTGACAAATATCAGCTGTATCCACCAGCTCTGTTTCTCCTGGTAGTTCTGTATGGAGAGTTTGAACCATTTACATGGCAGTGTAACTTGACAAATATCAGCTGTATCCACCAGCTCTGTGCCTCCTGGTAGCTCTGTATGGAGAGTTTGATCCATTTATTTGGCAGTGTAACTTAACAAACATCAGCTGTATCCATCAGCTCTGTGCCTCCTGGTAGCTCTGTATGGAGAGTTTGAACCATATACTTGGCAGAGTAACTTGAATACATCAGCTGTATCCACCAGCTCTGTGCCTCCTGGTAGTTCTCTATGGAGAGTTTGAACCATTTACTTGGCAGTGTAACTTGACAAACATCAGCTGTATCCACCAGCTCTGTGCCTCCTGGTAGCTCTGTATGGAGAGTTTGAACCATTTACTTGGCAGTGTAACTTGACAAATTTCAGCTGTATCCACCAGCTCTGTGCCTCCTGGTAGCTCTGTATGGAGAGTTTGACCATTTACTTGGCAGTGTAACTTGACAAACTTCAGCTGTATCCACCAGGTCTGTGCCTCCTGGTAGCTCTGTATGGAGAGTTTGAACCATTTACTTGGCAGTGTAACTTAACAAACATCAGCTGTATCCATCAGCTCTGTGCCTCCTGGTAGCTCTGTATGGAGAGTTTGAACCATTTACTTGGCAGTGTAACTTGACAAACTTCAGCTGTATCCACCAGGTCTGTGCCTCCTGGTAGCTCTGTATGGAGAGTTTGAACCATTTACTTGGCAGTGTAACTTGACAAACATCAGCTGTATCCGCCCTCTCTGTGCCTCCTGGTAGCTCTGTATGGAGAGTTTGAACCTTTAACTTGGCAGTGTATTTTGACAAACATCAGCTGTATCCACCACCACTGTGCCTCCTGGTAGTTCTGATGGAGAGTTTGAACCATTTACTTGGCAGTGTAACTTGACAAACTTCAGCTGTATCCACCAGCTCCGTGCCTCCTGGTAGCTCTGTATGGAGAATTTGAACCATTTAACTGGCAGTGAAACTTGATAAACATCAGCTGTATCCACCAGCTCTGTTCCACCTGATAGTTCTGTACGGAGAATTTGAACCATTTACTTGGCAGTGTAACTTGACAAACATCAGCTGTATCCACCAGCTCAGTGCCTCCTGGTAGTTCTGTATGGAGAGTTTGAACCATTTACTTGGCAGTGTAACTTGACAAACATCAGCTGTATCCACCAGCTCAGTGCCTCCTGGTAGCTCTGTATGGAGAGTTTGAACCATTTACTTGGCAGTGTAAATTGACAAACATCAGCTGTATCCACCAGCTCTGTGCCTCCTGGTAGCTCTGTATGGAGAGTTTTAACCATTTACTTGGCAGTGTAACTTGACAAATTCAGCTGTATCCACCAGCCCAGTGCCTCCTTGTAGCTCTGTATGGAGAGTTTGAACCATTTACTTGGCAGTGTAACTTGACAAACATCAGCTGTATCCACCAGCTCTCTGCCTCCTGGTAGCTCTGTATGGTGAGTTTGAACCATTTACTTGGCAGTGTAACCCTACAAACATCAGCTGTATACACAAGCTCTGTGCCTCCTGGTAGCTCTGCATCGAGAATTTGAACCATTTAATTGGCAGTGTAACTTGACAAACATCAGCTGTATCCACCAGCTCTGTACCTCCTGGTAGCTCTGTATAGACAGTTTGAACCATTTACTTGGCAGTGTAACTTGACAAACATCAGTTGTATCCACCAGCTCTGTTCCTCCTGGTACCTCCGTATGGAGAGTTTGAACCTTTAACTTGGCAGTGTATTTTGACAAACATCAGCTGTATCCACCACCACTGTGCCTCCTGGTAGTTCTGTATGGAGAGTTTGAACCATTTACTTGGCAGTGTAACTTGACAAACATCAGCTGTATCCACCAGCTCTGTGCCTCCTGGTAGCTCTGTATGGAGAGTTTGAACCTTTTACTTGGCAGTGTAACTTGACAAACATCAGCTGTATCCACCAGCTCAGTGCTTCCTGGAAGCTCTCTATGGAGAGTTTGAACCATTTACTTGGCAGTGTAACTTGACAAATATCAGCTGTATCCACCAGCTCTGTGCCTCCTGTTAGCTCTGTATGGAGAGTTTGAACCATTTACTTGGCAGTGTAACTTGACAAACATCAGCTGTATCCACCAGCTCTGTTCCTCCTGGTAGTTCTGATGGAGAGTTTGAACCATTTACTTGGCAGTGTAACTTGACAAACTTCAGCTGTATCCACCAGCTCCGTGCCTCCTGGTAGCTCTGTATGGAGAGTTTGAACCATTTACTTGGCAGTGTAACTTAACAAACATCAGTTGTATCCACCAGCTCTGTGCCTCCTGGTAGCTCTGTATGGAGAGTTTGAACCATTTACTTGGCAGAGTAACTTGACAAACATCAGCTGTAACCACCATCTCTGTGCCTCCTGGTAGCTCTGTATGGAGAGTTCGAACCATTTACTTGGCAGTGTATCTTGACAAACATCAGCTGTATCCACCAGCTCTGTGCCTCCTGTTAGCTCTGTATGGAGAGTTTGAACCATTTACTTGGCAGTGTAACTTGACAAATATCAGCTGTATCCACCAGCTCTGTTTCTCCTGGTAGTTCTGTATGGAGAGTTTGAACCATTTACATGGCAGTGTAACTTGACAAATATCAGCTGTATCCACCAGCTCTGTGCCTCCTGGTAGCTCTGTATGGAGAGTTTGATCCATTTATTTGGCAGTGTAACTTAACAAACATCAGCTGTATCCATCAGCTCTGTGCCTCCTGGTAGCTCTGTATGGAGAGTTTGAACCATATACTTGGCAGAGTAACTTGAATACATCAGCTGTATCCACCAGCTCTGTGCCTCCTGGTAGTTCTCTATGGAGAGTTTGAACCATTTACTTGGCAGTGTAACTTGACAAACATCAGCTGTATCCACCAGCTCTGTGCCTCCTGGTAGCTCTGTATGGAGAGTTTGAACCATTTACTTGGCAGTGTAACTTGACAAATTTCAGCTGTATCCACCAGCTCTGTGCCTCCTGGTAGCTCTGTATGGAGAGTTTGACCATTTACTTGGCAGTGTAACTTGACAAACTTCAGCTGTATCCACCAGGTCTGTGCCTCCTGGTAGCTCTGTATGGAGAGTTTGAACCATTTACTTGGCAGTGTAACTTAACAAACATCAGCTGTATCCATCAGCTCTGTGCCTCCTGGTAGCTCTGTATGGAGAGTTTGAACCATTTACTTGGCAGTGTAACTTGACAAACTTCAGCTGTATCCACCAGGTCTGTGCCTCCTGGTAGCTCTGTATGGAGAGTTTGAACCATTTACTTGGCAGTGTAACTTGACAAACATCAGCTGTATCCGCCCTCTCTGTGCCTCCTGGTAGCTCTGTATGGAGAGTTTGAACCATTTACATGGCAGTGTAACTTGACAAACTTCAGCTGCATCCACCAGCTCTGTGCCTCCTGGTAGTTCTGTATGGAGAGTTTGAACCATTTACTTGGCAGTGTAACTTGACAAACTTCAGCTGTATCCACCAGCTTCGTGCCGACTGGTAGCTCTGTATGGAGAGTTTGAACCATTTACTTGGCAGTGTAACTTAACAAACATCAGTTGTATCCACCAGCTCTGTGCCTCCTGGTAGCTCTGTATGGAGAATTTGAACCATTTAACTGGCAGTGAAACTTGATAAACATCAGCTGTATCCACCAGCTCTGTGCCTCCTGGTAGCTCTGTATGGAGAGTTTGAACCATTTACTTGGCAGTGTAACTTGACAAATTTCAGCTGTATCCACCAGCGCTGTGCCTCCTGGTAGCTCTGTATGGAGAGTTTGACCATTTACTTGGCAGTGTAACTTGACAAACTTCAGCTGTATCCACCAGGTCTGTGCCTCCTGGTAGCTCTGTATGGAGAGTTTGAACCATTTACTTGGCAGTGTAACTTGACAAACATCAGCTGTATCCGCCCTCTCTGTGCCTCCTGGTAGCTCTGTATGGAGAGTTTTAACCATTTACATGGCAGTGTAACTTGACAAACTTCAGCTGTATCCACCAGCTCTGTGCCTCCTGGTAGTTTTGTATGGAGAGTTTGAACCATTTACTTGGCAGTGTAACTTGACCAATATCAGCTGTATCCACCAGCTCTGTGCCTCCTGGTAGAACTGTACGGAGAGTTTGAACCATTTACTTGGCAGCGTAACTTGACAAACATCAGCTGTATCCACCAGCACTGTGCCTCCTGGTAGCTCTGTATGGAGAGTTTGAACCATTTACTTGGCTGTGTAACTTGACAAATTTCAGCTGTATCCACCAGCTCTGTGCCTCCTGGTAACTCTGTATGGCGAGTTTGAACCATTTACTTGGCAGTGTAACTTGACAAACTTCAGCTGTATCCACCAGATCTGTGCCTCCTGGTAGCTCTGTATGGAGAGTTTGAACCATTTACTTGGCAGTGTAACTTGACAAACATCAGCTGTATCCGCCCTCTCTGTGCCTCCTGGTTGCTCTGTATGGAGAGTTTGAACCATTTACATGGCAGTGTAACTTGACAAACTTCAGCTGCATCTACCAGCTCTGTGCCTCCTGGTAGTTCTGTATGGAGAGTTTGAACCATTTACTTGGCAGTGTAACTTGACCAATATCAGCTGTATCCACCAGCTCTGTGCCTCCTGGTAGTTCTGTACGGAGAGTTTGAACCATTTACATGGCAGCGTAACTTGACAAACTTCAGCTGTATCCACCAGCTCTGTGCCTCCTGGTAGCTCTGTATGGAGAGTTTGAACCATTTACTTGGCAGTGTAACTTGACAAACATCAGCTGTATCCACCAGCTCTGTTCCTCCTGGTAGTTCTGATGGAGAGTTTGAACCATTTACTTGGCAGTGTAACTTGACAAACTTCAGCTGTATCCACCAGCTCCGTGCCTCCTGGTAGCTCTGTATGGAGAGTTTGAACCATTTACTTGGCAGTGTAACTTAACAAACATCAGTTGTATCCACCAGCTCAGTGCTTCCTGGAAGCTCTCTATGGAGAGTTTGAACCATTTACTTGGCAGTGTAACTTGACAAATATCAGCTGTATCCACCAGCTCTGTGCCTCCTGTTAGCTCTGTATGGAGAGTTTGAACCATTTACTTGGCAGTGTAACTTGACAAACATCAGCTGTATCCACCAGCTCTGTTCCTCCTGGTAGTTCTGATGGAGAGTTTGAACCATTTACTTGGCAGTGTAACTTGACAAACTTCAGCTGTATCCACCAGCTCCGTGCCTCCTGGTAGCTCTGTATGGAGAGTTTGAACCATTTACTTGGCAGTGTAACTTAACAAACATCAGTTGTATCCACCAGCTCTGTGCCTCCTGGTAGCTCTGTATGGAGTGTTTGAACCATTTACTTGGCAGAGTAACTTGACAAACATCAGCTGTAACCACCATCTCTGTGCCTCCTGGTAGCTCTGTATGGAGAGTTCGAACCATTTACTTGGCAATGTATCTTGACAAACATCAGCTGTATCCACCAGCTCTGTGCCTCCTGTTAGCTCTGTATGGAGAGTTTGAACCATTTACTTGGCAGTGTAACTTGACAAATATCAGCTGTATCCACCAGCTCTGTTCCTCCTGGTAGTTCTGTATGGAGAGTTTGAACCATTTACATGGCAGTGTAACTTGACAAATATCAGCTGTATCCACCAGCTCTGTGCCTCCTGGTAGCTCTGTATGGAGAGTTTGAACCATTTATTTGGCAGTGTAACTTAACAAACATCAGCTGTATCCATCAGCTCTGTGCCTCCTGATAGCTCTGTATGGAGAGTTGGAACCATATACTTGGCAGCGTAACTTGAATACATCAGCTGTATCAACCAGCTCTGTGCCTCCTGGTAGTTCTCTATGGAGAGTTTGAACCATTTACTTGGCAGTGTAACTTGACAAATATCAGCTGTATCCACCAGCTCTGTGCCTCCTGGTAGCTCTGTATGGAGAGTTTGAACCATTTACTTGGCAGTGTAACTTGACAAATTTCAGCTGTATCCACCAGCTCTGTGCCTCCTGGTAGCTCTGTATGGAGAGTTTGACCATTTACTTGGCAGTGTAACTTGACAAACTTCAGCTGTATCCACCAGCTTCGTGCCGCCTGGTAGCTCTGTATGGAGAGTTTGAACCATTTACTTGGCAGTGTAACTTAACAAACATCAGTTGTATCCACCAGGTCTGTGCCTCCTGGTAGCTCTGTATGGAGAGTTTGAACCATTTACTTGGCAGTGTAACTTGACAAATATCAGCTGTATCCACCAGGTCTGTGCCTCCTGGTAGCTCTGTATGGAGAGTTTGAACCATTTACTTGGCAGTGTAACTTAACAAACATCAGCTGTATCCATCAGCTCTGTGCCTCCTGGTAGCTCTGTATGGAGAGTTTGAACCATTTACTTGGCAGTGTAACTTGACAAACTTCAGCTGTATCCACCAGGTCTGTGCCTCCTGGTAGCTCTGTATGGAGAGTTTGAACCATTTACTTGGCAGTGTAACTTGACAAACATCAGCTGTATCCGCCCTCTCTGTGCCTCCTGGTAGCTCTGTATGGAGAGTTTGAACCATTTACATGGCAGTGTAACTTGACAAAATTCAGCTGCATCCACCAGCTCTGTGCCTCCTGGTAGTTCTGTATGGAGAGTTTGAACCATTTACTTGGCAGTGTAACTTGACAAACTTCAGCTGTATCCACCAGCTTCGTGCCGCCTGGTAGCTCTGTATGGAGAGTTTGAACCATTTACTTGGCAGTGTAACTTAACAAACATCAGTTGTATCCACCAGCTCTGTGCCTCCTGGTAGCTCTGTATGGAGAATTTGAACCATTTAACTGGCAGTGAAACTTGATAAACATCAGCTGTATCCACCAGCTCTGTTCCACCTGGTAGTTCTGTACGGAGAATTTGAACCATTTACTTGGCAGTGTAACTTGACAAACATCAGCTGTATCCACCAGCTCAGTGCCTCCTGGTAGTTCTGTATGGAGTGTTTAAACCATTTACTTGGCAGTGTAACTTGACAAACATCAGCTGTATCCACCAGCTCAGTGCCTCCTGGTAGCTCTGTATGGAGAGTTTGAACCATTTACTTGGCAGTGTAAATTGACAAACATCAGCTGTATCCACCAGCTCTGTGCCTCCTGGTAGCTCTGTATGGAGAGTTTTAACCATTTACTTGGCAGTGTAACTTGACAAATTCAGCTGTATTCACCAGCCCAGTGCCTCCTGGTAGCTCTGTATGGAGAGTTTGAACCATATACTTGGCAGTGTAACTTGACAAACATCAGCTGTATCCACCAGCTCTCTGCCTCCTGGTAGCTCTGTATGGAGAGTTTGAACCATTTACTTGGCAGTGTAACCCTACAAACATCAGCTGTATACACAAGCTCTGTGCCTCCTGGTAGCTCTGCATCGAGAATTTGAACCATTTAATTGGCAGTGTAACTTGACAAACATCAGCTGTATCCACCAGCTCTGTGCCTCCTGGTAGCTCTGTATAGACAGTTTGAACCATTTACTTGGCATTGTAACTTGACAAACATCAGTTGTATCCACCAGCTCTGTTCCTCCTGGTACCTCCGTATGGAGAGTTTGAACCTTTAACTTGGCAGTGTATTTTGACAAACATCAGCTGTATCCACCACCACTGTGCCTCCTGGTAGTTCTGTATGGAGAGTTTGAACCATTTACTTGGCAGTGTAACTTGACAAACATCAGCTGTATCCACCAGCTCTGTGCCTCCTGGTAGCTCTGTATGGAGAGTTTGAACCTTTTACTTGGCAGTGTAACTTGACAAACATCAGCTGTATCCACCAGCTCAGTGCTTCCTGGAAGCTCTCTATGGAGAGTTTGAACCATTTACTTGGCAGTGTAACTTGACAAATATCAGCTGTATCCACCAGCTCTGTGCCTCCTGTTAGCTCTGTATGGAGAGTTTGAACCATTTACTTGGCAGTGTAACTTGACAAACATCAGCTGTATCCACCAGCTCTGTTCCTCCTGGTAGTTCTGATGGAGAGTTTGAACCATTTACTTGGCAGTGTAACTTGACAAACTTCAGCTGTATCCACCAGCTCCGTGCCTCCTGGTAGCTCTGTATGGAGAGTTTGAACCATTTACTTGGCAGTGTAACTTAACAAACATCAGTTGTATCCACCAGCTCTGTGCCTCCTGGTAGCTCTGTATGGAGAGTTTGAACCATTTACTTGGCAGAGTAACTTGACAAACATCAGCTGTAACCACCATCTCTGTGCCTCCTGGTAGCTCTGTATGGAGAGTTCGAACCATTTACTTGGCAGTGTATCTTGACAAACATCAGCTGTATCCACCAGCTCTGTGCCTCCTGTTAGCTCTGTATGGAGAGTTTGAACCATTTACTTGGCAGTGTAACTTGACAAACATCAGCTGTATCCACCAGCTCTGTGCCTCCTGGTAGTTCTGTATGGAGAGTTTGAACCATTTAATTGGCAGTGTAACTTGACAAACATCAGCTGTATCCACCAGCTCTGTGCCTGCTCGCAGTTTTGTATGGAGAGTTTGAACCATTTACTTGGTAGTGTAACTTGACAAACATAAGCTGTATCCACCAGCTCTGTGCCTCCTGGTAGCTCTGTATGGAGAGATTGATCCATTTTCATGGCAGTGTAACTTGACAAACATCAGCTGTATCCACCAGCACTGTGCCTCCTGGTAGTTCTGTATGGAGAGTTTGAACCATTTACTTGGCAGTGTAACTTGACAAATATCAGCTGTATCCACCAGCTCTGTGCCTCCTGGTAGCTCTGTATGGAGAATTTGAACCATTTAACTGGCAGTGAAACTTGATAAACATCAGCTGTATCCACCAGCTCTGTTCCACCTGGTAGTTCTGTACGGAGAATTTGAACCATTTACTTGGCAGTGTAACTTGACAAACATCAGCTGTATCCACCAGCTCAGTGCCTCCTGGTAGTTCTGTATGGAGAGTTTGAACCATTTACTTGGCAGTGTAACTTGACAAACATCAGCTGTATCCACCAGCTCAGTGCCTCCTGGTAGCTCTCTATGGAGAGTTTGAACCATTTACTTGGCAGAGTAAATTGACAATCATCAGCTGTATCCACCAGCTCTGTGCCTCCTGGTAGCTCTGTATGGAGAGTTTTAACCATTTACTTGGCAGTGTAACTTGACAAATTCAGCTGTATCCACCAGCCCAGTGCCTCCTGGTAGCTCTGTATGGAGAGTTTGAACCATTTACTTGGCAGTGTAACTTGACAAACATCAGCTGTATCCACCAGCTCTCTCCCTCCTGGTAGCTCTGTATGGACAGTTTGAACCATTTACTTTGCAGTGTAACTTGACAATCATCAGTTGTATCCACCAGCTCTGTTCCCCCTGGTACCTCCGTATGGAGAGTTAGAACCTTTAACTTGGCAGTGTATTTTGACAAACATCACCTGTATCCACCACCACTGTGCCTCCTGGTAGTTCTGTATGGAGAGTTTGAACCATTTTTTGGCAGTGTAACTTGACAAACATCAGCTGTATCCACCAGCTCTGTGCCTCCTGGTAGCTCTGTATGGAGAGTTTGAACCTTTTACTTGGCAGTGTAACTTGGCAAACATCAGCTGTATCCACCAGCTCAGTGCCTCCTGGAAGCTCTCTATGGAGAGTTTGAACCATTTACTTGGCAGTGTAACTGGACAAATATCAGCTGTATCCACCAGCTCTGTGCCTCCTGTTAGCTCTGTATGGAGAGTTTGAACCATTTACATGGCAGTGTAACTTGACAAACATCAGCTGTATCCACCACCTTTGTTCCTCCTGGTAGTTCTGTATGGAGAGTTTGAACCATTTACTTGGCAGTGTAACTTGACAAACTTCAGCTGTAACCACCAGCTCCGTGCATCCTGGTAGCTCTGTATGGAGAGTTTGAACCATTTACTTGGCAGTGTATCTTGACAAATATCAGCTGTATCCACCAGCTCAGTGCATCCTGGTAGCTCTATATGGAGGGTTTGAACCATTTACTTGGCAGTGTAACTGGACAAACTTCAGCTGTATCCACCAGCTCCGTGCCTCCTGGTAGCTCTGTATGGAGAGTTTGAACCATTTACTTGGCAGTGTAACTTAACAAACATCAGCTGTAACCACCATCTCTGTGCCTCCTGGTAGCTCTGTATGGAGAGTTCGAACCATTTACTTGGCAGTGTATCTTGACAAACATCAGCTGTATCCACCAGCTCTGTTCCTCCTGGTAGTTCTGTATGGAGAGTTTGAACCATTTACATGGCAGTGTAACTTGACAAATATCAGCTGTATCCACCAGCTCTGTGCCTCCTGGTAGCTCTGTATGGAGAGTTTGATCCATTTACTTGGCAGTGTAACTTAACAAACATCAGCTGTATCCATCAGCTCTGTGCCTCCTGGTAGCTCTGTATGGAGAGTTTGAACCATTTACTTGGCAGTGTAACTTGACAAATATCAGCTGTATCCACCAGCTCTGTGCCTCCTGGTAGTTCTCTATGGAGAGTTTGAACCATTTACTTGGCAGTGTAACTTGACAAACATCAGCTGTATCCACCAGCTCTGTGCCTCCTGGTAGCTCGGTATGGAGAGTTTGAACCATTTACTTGGCAGTGTAACATGACAAATTTCAGCTGTATCCACCAGCTCTGTGCCTCCTGGTAGCTCTGTATGGAGAGTTTGAACCATTTACTTGGCAGTGTAACTTGACAAACTTCAGCTGTATCCACCAGGTCTGTGCCTCCTGGTAGCTCTGTATGGAGAGTTTGAACCATTTACTTGGCAGTGTAACTTGACAAACATCAGCTGTATCCACCAGGTCTGTGCCTCCTGGTAGCTCTGTATGGAGAGTTTGAACCATTTACTTGGCAGTGTAACTTGACAAACATCAGCTGTATCCGCCCTCTCTGTGCCTCCTGGTAGCTCTGTATGGAGAGTTTGAACCATTTACATGGCAGTGTAACATGACAAATTTCAGCTGTATCCACCAGCTCTGTTCCTCCTGGTAGTTCTGTATGGAGAGTTTGAACCATTTACTTGGCAGTGTAACTTGACCAATATCAGCTGTATCCACCAGCTCTGTGCCTCCTGGTAGTTCTGTACGGAGAGTTTGAACCATTTACTTGGCAGGGTAACTTGACAAACATCAGCTGTATCCACCAGCTCTGTGCCTCCTGGTAGCTCTGTATGGAGAGTTTGAATCATTTACTTGGCAGTGTAACTTGACAAATTTCAGCTGTATCCACCAGCTCTTTGCCTCCTGGTAACTCTGTATGGAGAGTTTGAACCATTTACTTGGCAGTGTAACTTGACAAACTTCAGCTGTATCCACCAGGTCTGTGCCTCCTGGTAGCTCTGTATGGAGAGTTTGAACCATTTACTTGGCAGTGTAACTTGACAAACATCAGCTGTATCCGCCCTCTCTGTGCCTCCTGGTAGCTCTGTATGGAGAGTTTGAACCATTTACATGGCAGTGTAACTTGACAAACTTCAGCTGCATCCACCAGCTCTGTGCCTCCTGGTAGTTCTGTATGGAGAGTTTGAACCATTTACTTGGCAGTGTAACTTGACCAATATCAGCTGTATCCACCAGCTCTGTGCCTCCTGGTAGTTCTGTACGGAGAGTTTGAACCATTTACATGGCAGCGTAACTTGACAAACTTCAGCTGTATCCACCAGCTCTGTGCCTCCTGGTAGCTCTGTATGGAGAGTTTGAACCGTCTACTTGGCAGAGTAACTTGACGAACATCAGCTGTATCCACCAGCTCAGTGCCTCCTGGTAGTTCTGTATGGGGAGTTTGAACCACTCACTTGGCAGTGTAACTTGATAAACATCAGCTGTATACACCAGCTCTGTGCCTCGTGGTAGCTCTGTATGGAAAGTTTGAACCATTTACTTGGCAGTGTAACTTGACAAACATCAGCTGTATCCACCAGCTCTGTGCCTCCTGGTAGCTCTGTATGGAGAGTTTGAACCTTTTACTTGGCAGTGTAACTTGGCAAACATCAGCTGTATCCACCAGCTCAGTGCCTCCTGGAAGCTCTCTATGGAGAGTTTGAACCATTTACTTGGCAGTGTAACTGGACAAATATCAGCTGTATCCACCAGCTCTGTGCCTCCTGTTAGCTCTGTATGGAGAGTTTGAACCATTTACATGGCAGTGTAACTTGACAAACATCAGCTGTATCCACCACCTTTGTTCCTCCTGGTAGTTCTGTATGGAGAGTTTGAACCATTTACTTGGCAGTGTAACTTGACAAACTTCAGCTGTAACCACCAGCTCCGTGCATCCTGGTAGCTCTGTATGGAGAGTTTGAACCATTTACTTGGCAGTGTATCTTGACAAATATCAGCTGTATCCACCAGCTCAGTGCATCCTGGTAGCTCTATATGGAGGGTTTGAACCATTTACTTGGCAGTGTAACTGGACAAACTTCAGCTGTATCCACCAGCTCCGTGCCTCCTGGTAGCTCTGTATGGAGAGTTTGAACCATTTACTTGGCAGTGTAACTTAACAAACATCAGCTGTAACCACCATCTCTGTGCCTCCTGGTAGCTCTGTATGGAGAGTTCGAACCATTTACTTGGCAGTGTATCTTGACAAACATCAGCTGTATCCACCAGCTCTGTTCCTCCTGGTAGTTCTGTATGGAGAGTTTGAACCATTTACATGGCAGTGTAACTTGACAAATATCAGCTGTATCCACCAGCTCTGTGCCTCCTGGTAGCTCTGTATGGAGAGTTTGATCCATTTACTTGGCAGTGTAACTTAACAAACATCAGCTGTATCCATCAGCTCTGTGCCTCCTGGTAGCTCTGTATGGAGAGTTTGAACCATTTACTTGGCAGTGTAACTTGACAAATATCAGCTGTATCCACCAGCTCTGTGCCTCCTGGTAGTTCTCTATGGAGAGTTTGAACCATTTACTTGGCAGTGTAACTTGACAAACATCAGCTGTATCCACCAGCTCTGTGCCTCCTGGTAGCTCGGTATGGAGAGTTTGAACCATTTACTTGGCAGTGTAACATGACAAATTTCAGCTGTATCCACCAGCTCTGTGCCTCCTGGTAGCTCTGTATGGAGAGTTTGAACCATTTACTTGGCAGTGTAACTTGACAAACTTCAGCTGTATCCACCAGGTCTGTGCCTCCTGGTAGCTCTGTATGGAGAGTTTGAACCATTTACTTGGCAGTGTAACTTGACAAACATCAGCTGTATCCACCAGGTCTGTGCCTCCTGGTTGCTCTGTATGGAGAGTTTGAACCATTTACTTGGCAGTGTAACTTGACAAACATCAGCTGTATCCGCCCTCTCTGTGCCTCCTGGTAGCTCTGTATGGAGAGTTTGAACCATTTACATGGCAGTGTAACATGACAAATTTCAGCTGTATCCACCAGCTCTGTTCCTCCTGGTAGTTCTGTATGGAGAGTTTGAACCATTTACTTGGCAGTGTAACTTGACCAATATCAGCTGTATCCACCAGCTCTGTGCCTCCTGGTAGTTCTGTACGGAGAGTTTGAACCATTTACTTGGCAGGGTTACTTGACAAACATCAGCTGTATCCACCAGCTCTGTGCCTCCTGGTAGCTCTGTATGGAGAGTTTGAATCATTTACTTGGCAGTGTAACTTGACAAATTTCAGCTGTATCCACCAGCTCTTTGCCTCCTGGTAACTCTGTATGGAGAGTTTGAACCATTTACTTGGCAGTGTAACTTGACAAACTTCAGCTGTATCCACCAGGTCTGTGCCTCCTGGTAGCTCTGTATGGAGAGTTTGAACCATTTACTTGGCAGTGTAACTTGACAAACATCAGCTGTATCCGCCCTCTCTGTGCCTCCTGGTAGCTCTGTATGGAGAGTTTGAACCATTTACATGGCAGTGTAACTTGACAAACTTCAGCTGCATCCACCAGCTCTGTGCCTCCTGGTAGTTCTGTATGGAGAGTTTGAACCATTTACTTGGCAGTGTAACTTGACCAATATCAGCTGTATCCACCAGCTCTGTGCCTCCTGGTAGTTCTGTACGGAGAGTTTGAACCATTTACATGGCAGCGTAACTTGACAAACTTCAGCTGTATCCACCAGCTCTGTGCCTCCTGGTAGCTCTGTATGGAGAGTTTGAACCGTCTACTTGGCAGAGTAACTTGACGAACATCAGCTGTATCCACCAGCTCAGTGCCTCCTGGTAGTTCTGTATGGGGAGTTTGAACCACTCACTTGGCAGTGTAACTTGATAAACATCAGCTGTATACACCAGCTCTGTGCCTCGTGGTAGCTCTGTATGGAAAGTTTGAACCATTTACTTGGCAGTGTAACTTGAAAAACATCAGCTGTATCCACCAGCTCTGTGCCTCCTGGTAGCTCTGTAGGGAGAGTTTGAACCATTTACTCGGCACTGTAACTTGACAAACATCAGCTGTATCCACCAGCTCTGTGCCTCCTGGTAGCTCTGTATGGAGAGTTTGAACTATTTACTTGGTAGTGTAACTTGAAAAACATCAGCTGTATCCACCAGCTCTGTGTCTCCTGGTAGTTCTGTACGGAGAGTTTGAACCATTTACTTAGCAGTGTAACTTGAAAAACATCAGCTGTATCCACCAGCTCTGTGCCTCCTGGTAGCTCTGTATGGAGAGTTTGAACCATTTACCTGGCAATGTAACTTGACAAACATCAGCTGTATCCACCAGCTCTGTGCCTCCTGGTAGCTCTGTATGTAGAGTTTGAACCATTTACTTGGCAGTGTAACTTGACAAACATCAGCTCTATCCACCAGCTCTGTGCCTCCTGGTAGCTCTCTATGGAGAGTTTGAACCATTTACTTGGCAGTGTATTTTGACAAATATCAGCTGTATCTACCAGCTCTGTGCCTCCTGGTAGTTCTGTATGGAGAGTTTGAACCATATATTTGGCAGTTTAACTCGACAAACATCAGCTGTATCCACCTGCTCTGTTCCTCCTGGTAGCTCTGTATGGAGAGTTTGAACCATTTACTTGGCAGTGTAACTTGAATACATCAGCTGTATCCACCAGCTATGTGCCTCCTGGTAGCTCTGTATGGAGAGTTTGAACCATTTACTTGGCAGTGTAACTTGAATACATCAGCTGTATCCACCGGCTATGTGCCTCCTGGTAGCTCTGTATGGAGAGTTTGAACCATTTACTTGGCACTGTAACTTGGAAACATCAGCTGTATCCACCAGCTCTGTGCCTCCTGGTAGTTCTGTATGGAGAGTTTGAACAATTTACTTGGCAGTGTAACCTGACAAACATCAGCTGTATCCACCAGCTCTGTGGCTCCTGGTAGCTCTGTATGGAGAGTTTGAACCATTTACTTGGCAGTGTAACTTGACAATCATCAGCTGTATCCACCAGCTCAGTGCCTCCTGGTAGTTCTCTATGGAGAGTTTGAACCATTTATTTGGCAGTGTAACTTGACAAACATCAGTTGTATCCACCAGCTCAGTGCCTCCTGGTAGTTCTGTACGGAGAGTTTGAACCATTTACTTAGCAGTGTAACTTGAAAAACATCAGCTGTATCCACCAGCTCTGTGCCTCCTGGTAGTTCTGTATGGAGAGTTTGAACCATTTACTTGGCAGTGTAACTTGACAAACATCAGCTGTATCCACCAGCTCAGTGCTTCCAGGTAGCTCTGTATGGAGAGTTTGAACCATTTACTTGGCAGTGTAACTTGACCAATATCAGCTGTATCCACCAGCTCTGTGCCTCCTGGTAGTTCTGTGCGGAGATTCTGAACCATTTACATGGCAGCGTAACTTGGCAAACTTCAGCTGTATCCACCAGCTCTGTACCTCCTGGTAGCTCTGTATGGAGAGTTTGAACCGTCTACTTGGCAGTGTAACTTGACGAACATCAGCTGTATCCACCAGCTCTGTGTCTCCTGGTAGTTCTGTACGGTGAGTTTGAACCATTTACTTAGCAGTGTAACTTGAAAAATATCAGCTGTATCCACCAGCTCTGTGCCTCCTGGTAGCTCTGTATGGAGAGTTTGAACCATTTACTTGGCAGTGTAACTTGACAAACATCAGCTGTATCCACCAGCTCTGTGCCTCCTGGTAGCTCTGTGTGGAGAGTTTGAACCATTTACTTGGCAGTGTAACCTGACAAACATCAGCTGTATCCACCAGCTCTGTGGCTCCTGGTAGCTCTGTATGGAGAGTTTGAACCATTTACTTGGCAGTGTAACTTGACAATCATCAGCTGTATCCACCAGCTCAGTGCCTCCTGGTAGTTCTCTATGGAGAGTTTGAACCATTTATTTGGCAGTGTAACTTGACAAACATCAGTTGTATCCACCAGCTCAGTGCCTCCTGGTAGTTCTGTACGGAGAGTTTGAACCATTTACTTAGCAGTGTAACTTGAAAAACATCAGCTGTATCCACCAGTTCTGTGCCTCCTGGTAGTTCTGTATGGAGAGTTTGAATCATTTACTTGGCAGTGTAACTTAACAAACATCAGCTGTATCCATCAGCTCTGTGCCTCCTGGTAGCTCTGTATGGAGAGTTTGAACCATTTACTTGGCAGTGTAACTTGACAAACTTCAGCTGTATCCACCAGGTCTGTGCCTCCTGGTAGCTCTGTATGGAGAGTTTGAACCATTTACTTGGCAGTGTAACTTGACAAACATCAGCTGTATCCGCCCTCTCTGTGCCTCCTGGTAGCTCTGTATGGAGAGTTTGAACCATTTACATGGCAGTGTAACTTGACAAACTTCAGCTGCATCCACCAGCTCTGTGCCTCCTGGTAGTTCTGTATGGAGAGTTTGAACCATTTACTTGGCAGTGTAACTTGACCAATATCAGCTGTATCCACCAGCTCTGTGCCTCCATGTAGTTCTGTACGGAGAGTTTGAACCATTTACATGGCAGCGTAACTTGACAAACTTCAGCTGTATCCACCAGCTCTGTGCCTCCTGGTAGCTCTGTATGGAGAGTTTGAACCGTCTACTTGGCAGAGTAACTTGACGAACATCAGCTGTATCCACCAGCTCAGTGCCTCCTGGTAGTTCTGTATGGGGAGTTTGAACCACTCACTTGGCTGTGTAACTTGATAAACATCAGCTGTATACACCAGCTCTGTGCCTCGTGGTAGCTCTGTATGGAAAGTTTGAACCATTTACTTGGCAGTGTAACTTGAAAAACATCAGCTGTATCCACCAGCTCTGTGCCTCCTGGTAGCTCTGTATGGAGAGTTTGAACCATTTACTCGGCACTGTAACTTGACAAACATCAGCTGTATCCACCAGCTCTGTGCCTCCTGGTAGCTCTGTATGGAGAGTTTGAACTATTTACTTGGCAGTGTAACTTGAAAAACATCAGCTGTATCCACCAGCTCTGTGTCTCCTGGTAGTCTGTACGGAGAGTTTGAACCATTTACTTAGCAGTGTAACTTGAAAAACATCAGCTGTATCCACCAGCTCTGTGCCTCCTGGTAGCTCTGTATGGAGAGTTTGAACCATTTACCTGGCAGTGTAACTTGACAAACATCAGCTGTATCCACCAGCTCTGTGCCTCCTGGTAGCTCTGTATGGAGAGTTTGAACCATTTACTTGGCAGTGTAACTTGACAAACATCAGCTCTATCCACCAGCTCTGTGCCTCCTGGTAGCTCTCTATGGAGAGTTTGAACCATTTACTTGGCAGTGTATTTTGACAAATATTAGCTGTATCTACCAGCTCTGTGCCTCCTGGTAGTTCTGTATGGAGAGTTTGAACCATATATTTGGCAGTTTAACTCGACAAACATCAGCTGTATCCACCTGCTCTGTTCCTCCTGGTAGCTCTGTATGGAGAGTTTGAACCATTTACTTGGCAGTGTAACTTGAATACATCAGCTGTATCCACCAGCTATGTGCCTCCTGGTAGCTCTGTATGGAGAGTTTGAACCATTTACTTGGCAGAGTAACTTGACAAACATCAGCTGTATCCAACAGCTCTGTGCCTCCTGGTAGCTCTGTATGGAGAGTTTGAACCATTTACTTGGCAGTGTTACTTGAAAAACATCAGCTGTTTCCACCAGCTCTGTGCCTCCTGGTAGCTCTGTATGGAGAGTTTGAACCATTTACTTGGCACTGTAACGTGGAAACATCAGCTGTATCCACCAGCTCTGTGCCTCCTGGTAGTTCTGTATGGAGAGTTTGAACCATTTACTTGGCAGTGTAACCTGACAAACATCAGCTGTATCCACCAGCTCTGTGGCTCCTGGTAGCTCTGTATGGAGAGTTTGAACCATTTACTTGGCAGTGTAACTTGACAATCATCAGCTGTATCCACCAGCTCAGTGCCTCCTGGTAGTTCTCTATGGAGAGTTTGAACCATTTATTTGGCAGTGTAACTTGACAAACATCAGTTGTATCCACCAGCTCAGTGCCTCCTGGTAGTTCTGTACGGAGAGTTTGAACCATTTACTTAGCAGTGTAACTTGAAAAACATCAGCTGTATCCACCAGTTCTGTGCCTCCTGGTAGTTCTGTATGGAGAGTTTGAACCATTTACTTGGCAGTGTAACTTGACAAACATCAGCTGTATCCACCAGCTCAGTGCTTCCAGGTAGCTGTGTATGGAGAGTTTGAACCATTTACTTGGCAGTGTAACTTGACCAATATCAGCTGTATCCACCAGCTCTGTGCCTCCTGGTAGTTCTGTGCGGAGAATTTGAACCATTTACATGGCAGCGTAACTTGGCAAACTTCAGCTGTATCCACCAGCTCTGTACCTCCTGGTAGCTCTGTATGGAGAGTTTGAACCGTCTACTTGGCAGTGTAACTTGACGAACATCAGCTGTATCCACCAGCTCTGTGTCTCCTGGTAGTTCTGTACGGAGAGTTTGAACCATTTACTTAGCAGTGTAACTTGAAAAACATCAGCTGTATCCACCAGCTCTGTGCCTCCTGGTAGCTCTGTATGGAGAGTTTGAACCATTTACTTGGCAGTGTAACTTGACAAACATCAGCTGTATCCACCAGCTCTGTGCCTCCTGGTAGCTCTGTGTGGAGAGTTTGAACCATTCACTTGGCAGTGTAACTTGACAAACATCAGCTCTATCCACCAGCTCTGTGCCTCCTGGTAGCTCTCTATGGAGAGTTTGAACCATTTACTTGGCAGTGTATTTTGACAAATATCAGCTGTATCTACCAGCTCTGTGCCTCCTGGTAGTTCTGTATGGAGAGTTTGAACCATTTACTTGGCAGTTTAACTCGACAAAAATCAGATGTATCCACCAGCTCTGTGCCTCCTGGTAGCTCTGTATGGAGAGTTTGAACCATATACTTGGCAGTGTAACTTGAATACATCAGCTGTATCCACCAGCTATGTGCCTCCTGGTAGCTCTGTATGGAGAGTTTGAACCATTTACTTGGCAGTGTAACTTGACAAACATCAGCTGTATCCACCAGCTCTGTGCCTCCTGGTAGCTCTGTATGGAGAGTTTGAACCTTTTACTTGTCAGTGTAACTTGACAAACATCAGCTGTATCCACCAGCACAGTGCCTCCTGGAAGCTCTCTATGGAGAATTTGAACCATTTACATGGCAGTTTAACTTGACAAATATCAGCTGTATCCACCAGCTCAGTGCCTCCTGGTAGCTCTATATGGAGAGTTTGAACCATTTACTTGGCAGAGTAACTTGACAAACTTCAGCTGTAACCACCAGCTCCGTGTATCCTGGTAGCTCTGTATGGAGAGTTTGGACCATTTACTTGGCAGTGTAACTTGATATATATCGGCTGTATCCACCAGCTCAGTGCCTCCTGGTAGCTCTGTATGGAGAGTTTGAACCATTTACTTGGCAGTGTAACTTGACCAATATCAGCTGTATCCACCAGCTCCGTGCCTCCTGGTAGCTCTGTATGGAGAGTTTGAACCATTTACTTGGCAGTGTAACTTAACAAACATCAGTTGTATCCACCAGCTCTGTGCCTCCTGGTAGCTCTGTATGGAGAGTTTGAACCATTTACTTGGCAGAGTAACCTGACAAACATCAGCTGTAACCACCAGCTCTGTGCCTCCTGGTAGCTCTGTATGGAGAGTTTGAACCATTTACTTGGCAGTGTAACTTGAATACATCAGCTGTATCCACCGGCTATGTGCCTCCTGGTAGCTCTGTATGGAGAGTTTGAACCATTTACTTGGCACTGTAACTTGGAAACATCAGCTGTATCCACCAGCTCTGTGCCTCCTGGTAGTTCTGTATGGAGAGTTTGAACAATTTACTTGGCAGTGTAACCTGACAAACATCAGCTGTATCCACCAGCTCTGTGGCTCCTGGTAGCTCTGTATGGAGAGTTTGAACCATTTACTTGGCAGTGTAACTTGACAATCATCAGCTGTATCCACCAGCTCAGTGCCTCCTGGTAGTTCTCTATGGAGAGTTTGAACCATTTATTTGGCAGTGTAACTTGACAAACATCAGTTGTATCCACCAGCTCAGTGCCTCCTGGTAGTTCTGTACGGAGAGTTTGAACCATTTACTTAGCAGTGTAACTTGAAAAACATCAGCTGTATCCACCAGCTCTGTGCCTCCTGGTAGTTCTGTATGGAGAGTTTGAACCATTTACTTGGCAGTGTAACTTGACAAACATCAGCTGTATCCACCAGCTCAGTGCTTCCAGGTAGCTCTGTATGGAGAGTTTGAACCATTTACTTGGCAGTGTAACTTGACCAATATCAGCTGTATCCACCAGCTCTGTGCCTCCTGGTAGTTCTGTGCGGAGATTCTGAACCATTTACATGGCAGCGTAACTTGGCAAACTTCAGCTGTATCCACCAGCTCTGTACCTCCTGGTAGCTCTGTATGGAGAGTTTGAACCGTCTACTTGGCAGTGTAACTTGACGAACATCAGCTGTATCCACCAGCTCTGTGTCTCCTGGTAGTTCTGTACGGAGAGTTTGAACCATTTACTTAGCAGTGTAACTTGAAAAATATCAGCTGTATCCACCAGCTCTGTGCCTCCTGGTAGCTCTGTATGGAGAGTTTGAACCATTTACTTGGCAGTGTAACTTGACAAACATCAGCTGTATCCACCAGCTCTGTGCCTCCTGGTAGCTCTGTGTGGAGAGTTTGAACCATTTACTTGGCAGTGTAACCTGACAAACATCAGCTGTATCCACCAGCTCTGTGGCTCCTGGTAGCTCTGTATGGAGAGTTTGAACCATTTACTTGGCAGTGTAACTTGACAATCATCAGCTGTATCCACCAGCTCAGTGCCTCCTGGTAGTTCTCTATGGAGAGTTTGAACCATTTATTTGGCAGTGTAACTTGACAAACATCAGTTGTATCCACCAGCTCAGTGCCTCCTGGTAGTTCTGTACGGAGAGTTTGAACCATTTACTTAGCAGTGTAACTTGAAAAACATCAGCTGTATCCACCAGTTCTGTGCCTCCTGGTAGTTCTGTATGGAGAGTTTGAATCATTTACTTGGCAGTGTAACTTAACAAACATCAGCTGTATCCATCAGCTCTGTGCCTCCTGGTAGCTCTGTATGGAGAGTTTGAACCATTTACTTGGCAGTGTAACTTGACAAACTTCAGCTGTATCCACCAGGTCTGTGCCTCCTGGTAGCTCTGTATGGAGAGTTTGAACCATTTACTTGGCAGTGTAACTTGACAAACATCAGCTGTATCCGCCCTCTCTGTGCCTCCTGGTAGCTCTGTATGGAGAGTTTGAACCATTTACATGGCAGTGTAACTTGACAAACTTCAGCTGCATCCACCAGCTCTGTGCCTCCTGGTAGTTCTGTATGGAGAGTTTGAACCATTTACTTGGCAGTGTAACTTGACCAATATCAGCTGTATCCACCAGCTCTGTGCCTCCATGTAGTTCTGTACGGAGAGTTTGAACCATTTACATGGCAGCGTAACTTGACAAACTTCAGCTGTATCCACCAGCTCTGTGCCTCCTGGTAGCTCTGTATGGAGAGTTTGAACCGTCTACTTGGCAGAGTAACTTGACGAACATCAGCTGTATCCACCAGCTCAGTGCCTCCTGGTAGTTCTGTATGGGGAGTTTGAACCACTCACTTGGCTGTGTAACTTGATAAACATCAGCTGTATACACCAGCTCTGTGCCTCGTGGTAGCTCTGTATGGAAAGTTTGAACCATTTACTTGGCAGTGTAACTTGAAAAACATCAGCTGTATCCACCAGCTCTGTGCCTCCTGGTAGCTCTGTATGGAGAGTTTGAACCATTTACTCGGCACTGTAACTTGACAAACATCAGCTGTATCCACCAGCTCTGTGCCTCCTGGTAGCTCTGTATGGAGAGTTTGAACTATTTACTTGGCAGTGTAACTTGAAAAACATCAGCTGTATCCACCAGCTCTGTGTCTCCTGGTAGTCTGTACGGAGAGTTTGAACCATTTACTTAGCAGTGTAACTTGAAAAACATCAGCTGTATCCACCAGCTCTGTGCCTCCTGGTAGCTCTGTATGGAGAGTTTGAACCATTTACCTGGCAGTGTAACTTGACAAACATCAGCTGTATCCACCAGCTCTGTGCCTCCTGGTAGCTCTGTATGGAGAGTTTGAACCATTTACTTGGCAGTGTAACTTGACAAACATCAGCTCTATCCACCAGCTCTGTGCCTCCTGGTAGCTCTCTATGGAGAGTTTGAACCATTTACTTGGCAGTGTATTTTGACAAATATTAGCTGTATCTACCAGCTCTGTGCCTCCTGGTAGTTCTGTATGGAGAGTTTGAACCATATATTTGGCAGTTTAACTCGACAAACATCAGCTGTATCCACCTGCTCTGTTCCTCCTGGTAGCTCTGTATGGAGAGTTTGAACCATTTACTTGGCAGTGTAACTTGAATACATCAGCTGTATCCACCAGCTATGTGCCTCCTGGTAGCTCTGTATGGAGAGTTTGAACCATTTACTTGGCAGAGTAACTTGACAAACATCAGCTGTATCCAACAGCTCTGTGCCTCCTGGTAGCTCTGTATGGAGAGTTTGAACCATTTACTTGGCAGTGTTACTTGAAAAACATCAGCTGTTTCCACCAGCTCTGTGCCTCCTGGTAGCTCTGTATGGAGAGTTTGAACCATTTACTTGGCACTGTAACGTGGAAACATCAGCTGTATCCACCAGCTCTGTGCCTCCTGGTAGTTCTGTATGGAGAGTTTGAACCATTTACTTGGCAGTGTAACCTGACAAACATCAGCTGTATCCACCAGCTCTGTGGCTCCTGGTAGCTCTGTATGGAGAGTTTGAACCATTTACTTGGCAGTGTAACTTGACAATCATCAGCTGTATCCACCAGCTCAGTGCCTCCTGGTAGTTCTCTATGGAGAGTTTGAACCATTTATTTGGCAGTGTAACTTGACAAACATCAGTTGTATCCACCAGCTCAGTGCCTCCTGGTAGTTCTGTACGGAGAGTTTGAACCATTTACTTAGCAGTGTAACTTGAAAAACATCAGCTGTATCCACCAGTTCTGTGCCTCCTGGTAGTTCTGTATGGAGAGTTTGAACCATTTACTTGGCAGTGTAACTTGACCAATATCAGCTGTATCCACCAGCTCTGTGCCTCCTGGTAGTTCTGTGCGGAGAATTTGAACCATTTACATGGCAGCGTAACTTGGCAAACTTCAGCTGTATCCACCAGCTCTGTACCTCCTGGTAGCTCTGTATGGAGAGTTTGAACCGTCTACTTGGCAGTGTAACTTGACGAACATCAGCTGTATCCACCAGCTCTGTGTCTCCTGGTAGTTCTGTACGGAGAGTTTGAACCATTTACTTAGCAGTGTAACTTGAAAAACATCAGCTGTATCCACCAGCTCTGTGCCTCCTGGTAGCTCTGTATGGAGAGTTTGAACCATTTACTTGGCAGTGTAACTTGACAAACATCAGCTGTATCCACCAGCTCTGTGCCTCCTGGTAGCTCTGTGTGGAGAGTTTGAACCATTCACTTGGCAGTGTAACTTGACAAACATCAGCTCTATCCACCAGCTCTGTGCCTCCTGGTAGCTCTCTATGGAGAGTTTGAACCATTTACTTGGCAGTGTATTTTGACAAATATCAGCTGTATCTACCAGCTCTGTGCCTCCTGGTAGTTCTGTATGGAGAGTTTGAACCATTTACTTGGCAGTTTAACTCGACAAAAATCAGATGTATCCACCAGCTCTGTGCCTCCTGGTAGCTCTGTATGGAGAGTTTGAACCATATACTTGGCAGTGTAACTTGAATACATCAGCTGTATCCACCAGCTATGTGCCTCCTGGTAGCTCTGTATGGAGAGTTTGAACCATTTACTTGGCAGTGTAACTTGACAAACATCAGCTGTATCCACCAGCTCTGTGCCTCCTGGTAGCTCTGTATGGAGAGTTTGAACCTTTTACTTGTCAGTGTAACTTGACAAACATCAGCTGTATCCACCAGCACAGTGCCTCCTGGAAGCTCTCTATGGAGAATTTGAACCATTTACATGGCAGTTTAACTTGACAAATATCAGCTGTATCCACCAGCTCAGTGCCTCCTGGTAGCTCTATATGGAGAGTTTGAACCATTTACTTGGCAGAGTAACTTGACAAACTTCAGCTGTAACCACCAGCTCCGTGTATCCTGGTAGCTCTGTATGGAGAGTTTGGACCATTTACTTGGCAGTGTAACTTGATATATATCGGCTGTATCCACCAGCTCAGTGCCTCCTGGTAGCTCTGTATGGAGAGTTTGAACCATTTACTTGGCAGTGTAACTTGACCAATATCAGCTGTATCCACCAGCTCCGTGCCTCCTGGTAGCTCTGTATGGAGAGTTTGAACCATTTACTTGGCAGTGTAACTTAACAAACATCAGTTGTATCCACCAGCTCTGTGCCTCCTGGTAGCTCTGTATGGAGAGTTTGAACCATTTACTTGGCAGAGTAACCTGACAAACATCAGCTGTAACCACCAGCTCTGTGCCTCCTGGTAGCTCTGTATGGAGAGTTCGAACCATTTACTTGGCAGTGTATCTTGACAAACATCAGCTGTATCCACCAGCTCTGTGCCTCCTGTTAGTTCTGTATGGAGAGTTTGAACCATTTACTTGGCAGTGTAACTTGATAAACATCGGCTGTATCCACCAGCTCTGTGCCTCCTGGTAGTTCTGTATGGAGAGTTTGAACCATTTACTTGGCAGTGTAACTTAACAAACATCAGCTGTATCCATCAGCTCTGTGCCTCCTGGTAGCTCTGTATGGAGAGTTTGAACCATTTACTTGGCAGTGTAACTTGACAAACTTCAGCTGTATCCACCAGGTCTGTGCCTCCTGGTAGCTCTGTATGGAGAGTTTGAACCATTTACTTGGCAGTGTAACTTGACAAACATCAGCTGTATCCGCCCTCTCTTTGCCTCCTGGTAGCTCTGTATGGAGAGTTTGAACCATTTACATGGCAGTGTAACTTGACAAACTTCAGCTGCATCCACCAGCTCTGTGCCTCCTGGTAGTTCTGTATGGAGAGTTTGAACCATTTACTTGGCAGTGTAACTTGACAAACTTCAGCTGTATCCACCAGCTTCGTGCCGCCTGGTAGCTCTGTATGGAGAGTTTGAACCATTTACTTGGCAGTGTAACTTAACAAACATCAGTTGTATCCACCAGCTCTGTGCCTCCTGGTAGCTCTGTATGGAGAATTTGAACCATTTAACTGGCAGTGAAACTTGATAAACATCAGCTGTATCCACCAGCTCTGTTCCACCTGGTAGTTCTGTACGGAGAATTTGAACCATTTACTTGGCAGTGTAACTTGACAAACATCAGCTGTATCCACCAGCTCAGTGCCTCCTGGTAGTTCTGTATGGAGAGTTTGAACCATTTACTTGGCAGTGTAACTTGACAAACATCAGCTGTATCCACCAGCTCAGTGCCTCCTGGTAGCTCTGTATGGAGAGTTTGAACCATTTACTTGGCAGTGTAAATTGACAAACATCAGCTGTATCCACCAGCTCTGTGCCTCCTGGTAGCTCTGTATGGAGAGTTTTAACCATTTACTTGGCAGTGTAACTTGACAAATTCAGCTGTATCCACCAGCCCAGTGCCTCCTTGTAGCTCTGTATGGAGAGTTTGAACCATTTACTTGGCAGTGTAACTTGACAAACATCAGCTGTATCCACCAGCTCTCTGCCTCCTGGTAGCTCTGTATGGAGAGTTTGAACCATTTACTTGGCAGTGTAACCCTACAAACATCAGCTGTATACACAAGCTCTGTGCCTCCTGGTAGCTCTGCATCGAGAATTTGAACCATTTAATTGGCAGTGTAACTTGACAAACATCAGCTGTATCCACCAGCTCTGTACCTCCTGGTAGCTCTGTATAGACAGTTTGAACCATTTACTTGGCAGTGTAACTTGACAAACATCAGTTGTATCCACCAGCTCTGTTCCTCCTGGTACCTCCGTATGGAGAGTTTGAACCTTTAACTTGGCAGTGTATTTTGACAAACATCAGCTGTATCCACCACCACTGTGCCTCCTGGTAGTTCTGTATGGAGAGTTTGAACCATTTACTTGGCAGTGTAACTTGACAAACATCAGCTGTATCCACCAGCTCTGTGCCTCCTGGTAGCTCAGTATGGAGAGTTTGAACCTTTTACTTGGCAGTGTAACTTGACAAACATCAGCTGTATCCACCAGCTCAGTGCTTCCTGGAAGCTCTCTATGGAGAGTTTGAACCATTTACTTGGCAGTGTAACTTGACAAATATCAGCTGTATCCACCAGCTCTGTGCCTCCTGTTAGCTCTGTATGGAGAGTTTGAACCATTTACTTGGCAGTGTAACTTGACAAACATCAGCTGTATCCACCAGCTCTGTTCCTCCTGGTAGTTCTGATGGAGAGTTTGAACCATTTACTTGGCAGTGTAACTTGACAAACTTCAGCTGTATCCACCAGCTCCGTGCCTCCTGGTAGCTCTGTATGGAGAGTTTGAACCATTTACTTGGCAGTGTAACTTAACAAACATCAGTTGTATCCACCAGCTCTGTGCCTCCTGGTAGCTCTGTATGGAGAGTTTGAACCATTTACTTGGCAGAGTAACTTGACAAACATCAGCTGTAACCACCATCTCTGTGCCTCCTGGTAGCTCTGTATGGAGAGTTCGAACCATTTACTTGGCAGTGTATCTTGACAAACATCAGCTGTATCCACCAGCTCTGTGCCTCCTGTTAGCTCTGTATGGAGAGTTTGAACCATTTACTTGGCAGTGTAACTTGACAAATATCAGCTGTATCCACCAGCTCTGTTCCTCCTGGTAGTTCTCTATGGAGAGTTTGAACCATTTACATGGCAGTGTAACTTGACAAATATCAGCTGTATCCACCAGCTCTGTGCCTCCTGGTAGCTCTGTATGGAGAGTTTGATCCATTTATTTGGCAGTGTAACTTAACAAACATCAGCTGTATCCATCAGCTCTGTGCCTCCTGGTAGCTCTGTATGGAGAGTTTGAACCATATACTTGGCAGCGTAACTTGAATACATCAGCTGTATCCACCAGCTCTGTGCCTCCTGGTAGTTCTCTATGGAGAGTTTGAACCATTTACTTGGCAGTGTAACTTGACAAACATCAGCTGTATCCACCAACTCTGTGCCTCCTGGTAGCTCTGTATGGAGAGTTTGACCATTTACTTGGCAGTGTAACTTGACAAACTTCAGCTGTATCCACCAGGTCTGTGCCTCCTGGTAGCTCTGTATGGAGAGTTTGAACCATTTACTTGGCAGTGTAACTTAACAAACATCAGCTGTATCCATCAGCTCTGTGCCTCCTGGTAGCTCTGTATGGAGAGTTTGAACCATTTACTTGGCAGTGTAACTTGACAAACTTCAGCTGTATCCACCAGGTCTGTGCCTCCTGGTAGCTCTGTATGGAGAGTTTGAACCATTTACTTGGCAGTGTAACTTGACAAACATCAGCTGTATCCGCCCTCTCTGTGCCTCCTGGTAGCTCTGTATGGAGAGTTTGAACCATTTACATGGCAGTGTAACTTGACAAACTTCAGCTGCATCCACCAGCTCTGTGCCTCCTGGTAGTTCTGTATGGAGAGTTTGAACCATTTACTTGGCAGTGTAACTTGACAAACTTCAGCTGTATCCACCAGCTTCGTGCCGCCTGGTAGCTCTGTATGGAGAGTTTGAACCATTTACTTGGCAGTGTAACTTAACAAACATCAGTTGTATCCACCAGCTCTGTGCCTCCTGGTAGCTCTGTATGGAGAATTTGAACCATTTAACTGGCAGTGAAACTTGATAAACATCAGCTGTATCCACCAGCTCTGTGCCTCCTGGTAGCTCTGTATGGAGAGTTTGAACCATTTACTTGGCAGTGTAACTTGACAAATTTCAGCTGTATCCACCAGCGCTGTGCCTCCTGGTAGCTCTGTATGGAGAGTTTGACCATTTACTTGGCAGTGTAACTTGACAAACTTCAGCTGTATCCACCAGGTCTGTGCCTCCTGGTAGCTCTGTATGGAGAGTTTGAACCATTTACTTGGCAGTGTAACTTGACAAACATCAGCTGTATCCGCCCTCTCTGTGCCTCCTGGTAGCTCTGTATGGAGAGTTTTAACCATTTACATGGCAGTGTAACTTGACAAACTTCAGCTGTATCCACCAGCTCTGTGCCTCCTGGTAGTTCTGTATGGAGAGTTTGAACCATTTATTTGGCAGTGTAACTTGACCAATATCAGCTGTATCCACCAGCTCTGTGCCTCCTGGTAGAACTGTACGGAGAGTTTGAACCATTTACTTGGCAGCGTAACTTGACAAACATCAGCTGTATCCACCAGCACTGTGCCTCCTGGTAGCTCTGTATGGAGAGTTTGAACCATTTACTTGGCTGTGTAACTTGACAAATTTCAGCTGTATCCACCAGCTCTGTGCCTCCTGGTAACTCTGTATGGAGAGTTTGAACCATTTACTTGGCAGTGTAACTTGACAAACTTCAGCTGCATCCACCAGATCTGTGCCTCCTGGTAGCTCTGTATGGAGAGTTTGAACCATTTACTTGGCAGTGTAACTTGACAAACATCAGCTGTATCCACCAGCTCTGTTCCTCCTGGTAGTTCTGATGGAGAGTTTGAACCATTTACTTGGCAGTGTAACTTGACAAACTTCAGCTGTATCCACCAGCTCCGTGCCTCCTGGTAGCTCTGTATGGAGAGTTTGAACCATTTACTTGGCAGTGTAACTTAACAAACATCAGTTGTATCCACCAGCTCAGTGCTTCCTGGAAGCTCTCTATGGAGAGTTTGAACCATTTACTTGGCAGTGTAACTTGACAAATATCAGCTGTATCCACCAGCTCTGTGCCTCCTGTTAGCTCTGTATGGAGAGTTTGAACCATTTACTTGGCAGTGTAACTTGACAAACATCAGCTGTATCCACCAGCTCTGTTCCTCCTGGTAGTTCTGATGGAGAGTTTGAACCATTTACTTGGCAGTGTAACTTGACAAACTTCAGCTGTATCCACCAGCTCCGTGCCTCCTGGTAGCTCTGTATGGAGAGTTTGAACCATTTACTTGGCAGTGTAACTTAACAAACATCAGTTGTATCCACCAGCTCTGTGCCTCCTGGTAGCTCTGTATGGAGTGTTTGAACCATTTACTTGGCAGAGTAACTTGACAAACATCAGCTGTAACCACCATCTCTGTGCCTCCTGGTAGCTCTGTATGGAGAGTTCGAACCATTTACTTGGCAGTGTATCTTGACAAACATCAGCTGTATCCACCAGCTCTGTGCCTCCTGTTAGCTCTGTATGGAGAGTTTGAACCATTTACTTGGCAGTGTAACTTGACAAATATCAGCTGTATCCACCAGCTCTGTTCCTCCTGGTAGTTCTGTATGGAGAGTTTGAACCATTTACATGGCAGTGTAACTTGACAAATATCAGCTGTATCCACCAGCTCTGTGCCTCCTGGTAACTCTGTATGGAGAGTTTGAACCATTTATTTGGCAGTGTAACTTAACAAACATCAGCTGTATCCATCAGCTCTGTGCCTCCTGATAGCTCTGTATGGAGAGTTGGAACCATATACTTGGCAGCGTAACTTGAATACATCAGCTGTATCAACCAGCTCTGTGCCTCCTGGTAGTTCTCTATGGAGAGTTTGAACCATTTACTTGGCAGTGTAACTTGACAAATATCAGCTGTATCCACCAGCTCTGTGCCTCCTGGTAGCTCTGTATGGAGAGTTTGAACCATTTACTTGGCAGTGTAACTTGACAAATTTCAGCTGTATCCACCAGCTCTGTGCCTCCTGGTAGCTCTGTATCGAGAGTTTGACCATTTACTTGGCAGTGTAACTTGACAAACTTCAGCTGTATCCACCAGGTCTGTGCCTCCTGGTAGCTCTGTATGGAGAGTTTGAACCATTTACTTGGCAGTGTAACTTAACAAACATCAGCTGTATCCATCAGCTCTGTGCCTCCTGGTAGCTCTGTATGGAGAGTTTGAACCATTTACTTGGCAGTGTAACATGACAAACTTCAGCTGTATCCACCAGGTCTGTGCCTCCTGGTAGCTCTGTATGGAGAGTTTGAACCATTTACTTGGCAGTGTAACTTGACAAACATCAGCTGTATCCGCCCTCTCTGTGCCTCCTGGTAGCTCTGTATGGAGAGTTTGAACCATTTACATGGCAGTGTAACTTGACAAAATTCAGCTGCATCCACCAGCTCTGTGCCTCCTGGTAGTTCTGTATGGAGAGTTTGAACCATTTACTTGGCAGTGTAACTTGACAAACTTCAGCTGTATCCACCAGCTTTGTGCCGCCTGGTAGCTCTGTATGGAGAGTTTGAACCATTTACTTGGCAGTGTATCTTAACAAACATCAGTTGTATCCACCAGCTCTGTGCCTCCTGGTAGCTCTGTATGGAGAATTTGAACCATTTAACTGGCAGTGAAACTTGATAAACATCAGCTGTATCCACCAGCTCTGTTCCACCTGGTAGTTCTGTACGGAGAATTTGAACCATTTACTTGGCAGTGTAACTTGACAAACATCAGCTGTATCCACCAGCTCAGTGCCTCCTGGTAGTTCTGTATGGAGTGTTTAAACCATTTACTTGGCAGTGTAACTTGACAAACATCAGCTGTATCCACCAGCTCAGTGCCTCCTGGTAGCTCTGTATGGAGAGTTTGAACCATTTACTTGGCAGTGTAAATTGACAAACATCAGCTGTATCCACCAGCTCTGTGCCTCCTGGTAGCTCTGTATGGAGAGTTTTAACCATTTACTTGGCAGTGTAACTTGACAAATTCAGCTGTATTCACCAGCCCAGTGCCTCCTGGTAGCTCTGTATGGAGAGTTTGAACCATATACTTGGCAGTGTAACTTGACAAACATCAGCTGTATCCACCAGCTCTCTGCCTCCTGGTAGCTCTGTATGGAGAGTTTGAACCATTTACTTGGCAGTGTAACCCTACAAACATCAGCTGTATACACAAGCTCTGTGCCTCCTGGTAGCTCTGCATCGAGAATTTGAACCATTTAATTGGCAGTGTAACTTGACAAACATCAGCTGTATCCACCAGCTCTGTGCCTCCTGGTAGCTCTGTATAGACAGTTTGAACCATTTACTTGGCATTGTAACTTGACAAACATCAGTTGTATCCACCAGCTCTGTTCCTCCTGGTACCTCCGTATGGAGAGTTTGAACCTTTAACTTGGCAGTGTATTTTGACAAACATCAGCTGTATCCACCACCACTGTGCCTCCTGGTAGTTCTGTATGGAGAGTTTGAACCATTTACTTGGCAGTGTAACTTGACAAACATCAGCTGTATCCACCAGCTCTGTGCCTCCTGGTAGCTCTGTATGGAGAGTTTGAACCTTTTACTTGGCAGTGTAACTTGACAAACATCAGCTGTATCCACCAGCTCAGTGCTTCCTGGAAGCTCTCTATGGAGAGTTTGAACCATTTACTTGGCAGTGTAACTTGACAAATATCAGCTGTATCCACCAGCTCTGTGCCTCCTGTTAGCTCTGTATGGAGAGTTTGAACCATTTACTTGGCAGTGTAACTTGACAAACATCAGCTGTATCCACCAGCTCTGTTCCTCCTGGTAGTTCTGATGGAGAGTTTGAACCATTTACTTGGCAGTGTAACTTGACAAACTTCAGCTGTATCCACCAGCTCCGTGCCTCCTGGTAGCTCTGTATGGAGAGTTTGAACCATTTACTTGGCAGTGTAACTTAACAAACATCAGTTGTATCCACCAGCTCTGTGCCTCCTGGTAGCTCTGTATGGAGAGTTTGAACCATTTACTTGGCAGAGTAACTTGACAAACATCAGCTGTAACCACCATCTCTGTGCCTCCTGGTAGCTCTGTATGGAGAGTTCGAACCATTTACTTGGCAGTGTATCTTGACAAACATCAGCTGTATCCACCAGCTCTGTGCCTCCTATTAGCTCTGTATGGAGAGTTTGAACCATTTACTTGGCAGTGTAACTTGACAAACATCAGCTGTATCCACCAGCTCTGTGCCTCCTGGTAGTTCTGTATGGAGAGTTTGAACCATTTAATTGGCAGTGTAACTTGACAAACATCAGCTGTATCCACCAGCTCTGTGCCTGCTCGCAGTTTTGTATGGAGAGTTTGAACCATTTACTTGGTAGTGTAACTTGACAAACATAAGCTGTATCCACCAGCTCTGTGCCTCCTGGTAGCTCTGTATGGAGAGATTGATCCATTTTCTTGGCAGTGTAACTTGACAAACATCAGCTGTATCCACCAGCACTGTGCCTCCTGGTAGTTCTGTATGGAGAGTTTGAACCATTTACTTGGCAGTGTAATTTGACAAATATCAGCTGTATCCACCAGCTCTGTGCCTCCTGGTAGCTCTGTATGGAGAATTTGAACCATTTAACTGGCAGTGAAACTTGATAAACATCAGCTGTATCCACCAGCTCTGTTCAACCTGGTAGTTCTGTACGGAGAATTTGAACCATTTACTTGGCAGTGTAACTTGACAAACATCAGCTGTATCAACCAGCTCAGTGCCTCCTGGTAGTTCTGTATGGAGAGTTTGAACCATTTACTTGGCAGTGTAACTTGACAAACATCAGCTGTATCCACCAGCTCAGTGCCTCCTGGTAGCTCTCTATGGAGAGTTTGAACCATTTACTTGGCAGAGTAAATTGACAATCATCAGCTGTATCCACCAGCTCTGTGCCTCCTGGTAGCTCTGTATGGAGAGTTTTAACCATTTACTTGGCAGTGTAACTTGACAAATTCAGCTGTATCCACCAGCCCAGTGCCTCCTGGTAGCTCTGTATGGAGAGTTTGAACCATTTACTTGGCAGTGTAACTTGACAAACATCAGCTGTATCCACCAGCTCTCTCCCTCCTGGTAGCTCTGTATGGAGTGTTTGAACCATTTACTTGGCAGTGTAACCCTACAAACATCAGCTGTATACACAAGCTCTGTGCCTCCTGGTAGCTCTGCATCGAGAATTTGAACCATTTACTTGGCAGTTAAACTTGACAAACATCAGCTGTATCCACCAGCTCTGTGCCTCCTGGTAGCTCTGTATGGACAGTTTGAACCATTTACTTTGCAGTGTAACTTGACAAACATCAGTTGTATCCACCAGCTCTGTTCCCCCTGGTACCTCCGTATGGAGAGTTAGAACCTTTAACTTGGCAGTGTATTTTGACAAACATCACCTGTATCCACCACCACTGTGCCTCCTGGTAGTTCTGTATGGAGAGTTTGAACCATTTTTTGGCAGTGTAACTTGACAAACATCAGCTGTATCCACCAGCTCTGTGCCTCCTGGTAGCTCTGTATGGAGAGTTTGAACCTTTTACTTGGCAGTGTAACTTGGCAAACATCAGCTGTATCCACCAGCTCAGTGCCTCCTGGAAGCTCTCTATGGAGAGTTTGAACCATTTACTTGGCAGTGTAACTTGACAAATATCAGCTGTATCCACCAGCTCTGTGCCTCCTGTTAGCTCTGTATGGAGAGTTTGAACCATTTACATGGCAGTGTAACTTGACAAACATCAGCTGTATCCACCACCTTTGTTCCTCCTGGTAGTTCTGTATGGAGAGTTTGAACCATTTACTTGGCAGTGTAACTTGACAAACTTCAGCTGTAACCACCAGCTCCGTGCATCCTGGTAGCTCTGTATGGAGAGTTTGAACCATTTACTTGGCAGTGTATCTTGACAAATATCAGCTGTATCCACCAGCTCAGTGCATCCTGGTAGCTCTATATGGAGGGTTTGAACCATTTACTTGGCAGTGTAACTTGACAAACTTCAGCTGTATCCACCAGCTCCGTGCCTCCTGGTAGCTCTGTATGGAGAGTTTGAACCATTTACTTGGCAGTGTAACTTAACAAACATCAGCTGTAACCACCATCTCTGTGCCTCCTGGTAGCTCTGTATGGAGAGTTCGAACCATTTACTTGGCAGTGTATCTTGACAAACATCAGCTGTATCCACCAGCTCTGTTCCTCCTGGTAGTTCTGTATGGAGAGTTTGAACCATTTACATGGCAGTGTAACTTGACAAATATCAGCTGTATCCACCAGCTCTGTGCCTCCTGGTAGCTCTGTATGGAGAGTTTGATCCATTTACTTGGCAGTGTAACTTAACAAACATCAGCTGTATCCATCAGCTCTGTGCCTCCTGGTAGCTCTGTATGGAGAGTTTGAACCATTTACTTGGCAGTGTAACTTGACAAATATCAGCTGTATCCACCAGCTCTGTGCCTCCTGGTAGTTCTCTATGGAGAGTTTGAACCATTTACTTGGCAGTGTAACTTGACAAACATCAGCTGTATCCACCAGCTCTGTGCCTCCTGGTAGCTCTGTATGGAGAAATTGAACCATTTACTTGGCAGTGTAACATGACAAATTTCAGCTGTATCCACCAGCTCTGTGCCTCCTGGTAGCTCTGTATGGAGAGTTTGAACCATTTACTTGGCAGTGTAACTTGACAAACTTCAGCTGTATCCACCAGGTCTGTGCCTCCTGGTAGCTCTGTATGGAGAGTTTGAACCATTTACTTGGCAGTGTAACTTGACAAACATCAGCTGTATCCACCAGGTCTGTGCCTCCTGGTAGCTCTGTATGGAGAGTTTGAACCATTTACTTGGCAGTGTAACTTGACAAACATCAGCTGTATCCGCCCTCTCTGTGCCTCCTGGTAGCTCTGTATGGAGAGTTTGAACCATTTACATGGCAGTGTAACATGACAAATTTCAGCTGTATCCACCAGCTCTTTTCCTCCTGGTAGTTCTGTATGGAGAGTTTGAACCATTTACTTGGCAGTGTAACTTGACCAATATCAGCTGTATCCACCAGCTCTGTGCCTCCTGGTAGTTCTGTACGGAGAGTTTGAACCATTTACTTGGCAGGGTAACTTGACAAACATCAGCTGTATCCACCAGCTCTGTGCCTCCTGGTAGCTCTGTATGGAGAGTTTGAATCATTTACTTGGCAGTGTAACTTGACAAATTTCAGCTGTATCCACCAGCTCTGTGCCTCCTGGTAACTCTGTATGGAGAGTTTGAACCATTTACTTGGCAGTGTAACTTGACAAACTTCAGCTGTATCCACCAGGTCTGTGCCTCCTGGTAGCTCTGTATGGAGAGTTTGAACCATTTACTTGGCAGTGTAACTTGACAAACATCAGCTGTATCCGCCCTCTCTGTGCCTCCTGGTAGCTCTGTATGGAGAGTTTGAACCATTTACATGGCAGTGTAACTTGACAAACTTCAGCTGCATCCACCAGCTCTGTGCCTCCTGGTAGTTCTGTATGGAGAGTTTGAACCATTTACTTGGCAGTGTAACTTGACCAATATCAGCTGTATCCACCAGCTCTGTGCCTCCTGGTAGTTCTGTACGGAGAGTTTGAACCATTTACATGGCAGCGTAACTTGACAAACTTCAGCTGTATCCACCAGCTCTGTGCCTCCTGGTAGCTCTGTATGGAGAGTTTGAACCGTCTACTTGGCAGAGTAACTTGACGAACATCAGCTGTATCCACCAGCTCAGTGCCTCCTGGTAGTTCTGTATGGGGAGTTTGAACCACTCACTTGGCAGTGTAACTTGATAAACATCAGCTGTATACACCAGCTCTGTGCCTCGTGGTAGCTCTGTATGGAAAGTTTGAACCATTTACTTGGCAGTGTAACTTGAAAAACATCAGCTGTATCCACCAGCTCTGTGCCTCCTGGTAGCTCTGTAGGGAGAGTTTGAACCGTTTACTCGGCACTGTAACTTGACAAACATCAGCTGTATCCACCAGCTCTGTGCCTCCTGGTAGCTCTGTATGGAGAGTTTGAACTATTTACTTGGTAGTGTAACTTGAAAAACATCAGCTGTATCCACCAGCTCTGTGTCTCCTGGTAGTTCTGTACGGAGAGTTTGAACCATTTACTTAGCAGTGTAACTTGAAAAACATCAGCTGTATCCACCAGCTCTGTGCCTCCTGGTAGCTCTGTATGGAGAGTTTGAACCATTTACCTGGCAATGTAACTTGACAAACATCAGCTGTATCCACCAGCTCTGTGCCTCCTGGTAGCTCTGTATGTAGAGTTTGAACCATTTACTTGGCAGTGTAACTTGACAAACATCAGCTCTATCCACCAGCTCTGTGCCTCCTGGTAGCTCTCTATGGAGAGTTTGAACCATTTACTTGGCAGTGTATTTTGACAAATATCAGCTGTATCTACCAGCTCTGTGCCTCCTGGTAGTTCTGTATGGAGAGTTTGAACCATATATTTGGCAGTTTAACTCGACAAACATCAGCTGTATCCACCTGCTCTGTTCCTCCTGGTAGCTCTGTATGGAGAGTTTGAACCATTTACTTGGCAGTGTAACTTGAATACATCAGCTGTATCCACCAGCTATGTGCCTCCTGGTAGCTCTGTATGGAGAGTTTGAACCATTTACTTGGCAGTGTAACTTGAATACATCAGCTGTATCCACCGGCTATGTGCCTCCTGGTAGCTCTGTATGGAGAGTTTGAACCATTTACTTGGCACTGTAACTTGGAAACATCAGCTGTATCCACCAGCTCTGTGCCTCCTGGTAGTTCTGTATGGAGAGTTTGAACAATTTACTTGGCAGTGTAACCTGACAAACATCAGCTGTATCCACCAGCTCTGTGGCTCCTGGTAGCTCTGTATGGAGAGTTTGAACCATTTACTTGGCAGTGTAACTTGACAATCATCAGCTGTATCCACCAGCTCAGTGCCTCCTGGTAGTTCTCTATGGAGAGTTTGAACCATTTATTTGGCAGTGTAACTTGACAAACATCAGTTGTATCCACCAGCTCAGTGCCTCCTGGTAGTTCTGTACGGAGAGTTTGAACCATTTACTTAGCAGTGTAACTTGAAAAACATCAGCTGTATCCACCAGCTCTGTGCCTCCTGGTAGTTCTGTATGGAGAGTTTGAACCATTTACTTGGCAGTGTAACTTGACAAACATCAGCTGTATCCACCAGCTCAGTGCTTCCAGGTAGCTCTGTATGGAGAGTTTGAACCATTTACTTGGCAGTGTAACTTGACCAATATCAGCTGTATCCACCAGCTCTGTGCCTCCTGGTAGTTCTGTGCGGAGATTCTGAACCATTTACATGGCAGCGTAACTTGGCAAACTTCAGCTGTATCCACCAGCTCTGTACCTCCTGGTAGCTCTGTATGGAGAGTTTGAACCGTCTACTTGGCAGTGTAACTTGACGAACATCAGCTGTATCCACCAGCTCTGTGTCTCCTGGTAGTTCTGTACGGAGAGTTTGAACCATTTACTTAGCAGTGTAACTTGAAAAATATCAGCTGTATCCACCAGCTCTGTGCCTCCTGGTAGCTCTGTATGGAGAGTTTGAACCATTTACTTGGCAGTGTAACTTGACAAACATCAGCTGTATCCACCAGCTCTGTGCCTCCTGGTAGCTCTGTGTGGAGAGTTTGAACCATTCACTTGGCAGTGTAACTTGACAAACATCAGCTCTATCCACCAGCTCTGTGCCTCCTGGTAGCTCTCTATGGAGAGTTTGAACCATTTACTTGGCAGTGTATTTTGACAAATATCAGCTGTATCTACCAGCTCTGTGCCTCCTGGTAGTTCTGTATGGAGAGTTTGAACCATTTACTTGGCAGTTTAACTCGACAAACATCAGATGTATCCACCAGCTCTGTGCCTCCTGGTAACTCTGTATGGAGAGTTTGAACCTTTTACTTGTCAGTGTAACTTGACAAACATCAGCTGTATCCACCAGCTCAGTGCCTCCTGGAAGCTCTCTATGGAGAGTTTGAACCATTTACATGGCAGTTTAACTTGACAAATATCAGCTGTATACACCAGCTCAGTGCCTCCTGGTAGCTCTATATGGAGAGTTTGAACCATTTACATGGCAGAGTAACTTGACAACCTTCAGCTGTAACCACCAGCTCCGTGTATCCTGGTAGCTCTGTATGGAGAGTTTGGACCATTTACTTGGCAGTGTAACTTGATATATATCGGCTGTATCCACCAGCTCAGTGCCTCCTGGTAGCTCTGTATGGAGAGTTTGAACCATTTACTTGGCAGTGTAACTTGACAAACTTCAGCTGTATCCACCAGCTCCGTGCCTCCTGGTAGCTCTGTATGGAGAGTTTGAACCATTTACTTGGCAGTGTAACTTAACAAACATCAGTTGTATCCACCAGCTCTGTGCCTCCTGGTAGCTCTGTATGGAGAGTTTGAACCATTTACTTGGCAGAGTAACCTGACAAACATCAGCTGTAACCACCAGCTCTGTGCATCCTGGTAGCTCTGTATGGAGAGTTCGAACCATTTACTTGGCAGTGTATCTTGACAAACATCAGCTGTATCCACCAGCTCTGTGCCTCGTGTTAGTTCTGTATGGAGAGTTTGAACCATTTACTTGGCAGTGTAAATTGACAAACATCAGCTGTATCCACCAGCTCTGTGCCTCCTGGTAGTTCTGTATGGAGAGTTTGAACCATTTACTTGGCAGTGTAACTTAACAAACATCAGCTGTATCCATCAGCTCTGTGCCTCCTGGTAGCTCTGTATGGAGAGTTTGAACCATTTACTTGGCAGTGTAACTTGACAAACATCAGCTGTATCCGCCCTCTCTGTGCCTCCTGGTAGCTCTATATGGAGAGTTTGAACCATTTACATGGCAGTGTAACTTGACAAACTTCAGCTGCATCCACCAGCTCTGTGCCTCCTGGTAGTTCTGTATGGAGAGTTTGAACCATTTACTTGGCAGTGTAACTTGACAAACTTCAGCTGTATCCACCAGCTTCGTGCCGCCTGGTAGCACTGTATGGAGAGTTTGAACCATTTACTTGGCAGTGTAACTTAACAAACATCAGTTGTATCCACCAGCTCTGTGCCTCCTGGTAGCTCTGTATGGAGAATTTGAACCATTTAACTGGCAGTGAATCTTGATAAACATCAGCTGTATCCACCAGCTCTGTTCCACCTGGTAGTTCTGTACGGAGAATTTGAACCATTTACTTGGCAGTGTAACTTGACAAACATCAGCTGTATCCACCAGCTCAGTGCCTCCTGGTAGTTCTGTATGGAGGATTTGAACCATTTACTTGGCAGTGTAACTTGACAAACATCAGCTGTATCCACCAGCTCAGTGCCTCCTGGTAGCTCTGTATGGAGAGTTTGAACCATTTACTTGGCAGTGTAAATTGACAAACATCAGCTGTATCCACCAGCTCTGTGCATCCTGGTAGCTCTGTATGGAGAGTTTTAACCATTTACATGGCAGTGTAACTTGACAAACTTCAGCTGCATCCACCAGCTCTGTGCCTCCTGGTAGTTCTGTATGGAGAGTTTGAACCATTTACTTGGCAGTGTAACTTGACCAATATCAGCTGTATCCACCAGCTCTGTGCCTCCTGGTAGTTCTGTACGGAGAGTTTGAACCATTTACATGGCAGCGTAACTTGACAAACTTCAGCTGTATCCACCAGCTCTGTGCCTCCTGGTAGCTCTGTATGGAGAGTTTGAACCGTCTACTTGGCAGAGTAACTTGACGAACATCAGCTGTATCCACCAGCTCAGTGCCTCCTGGTAGTTCTGTATGGGGAGTTTGAACCACTCACTTGGCAGTGTAACTTGATAAACATCAGCTGTATACACCAGCTCTGTGCCTCGTGGTAGCTCTGTATGGAAAGTTTGAACCATTTACTTGGCAGTGTAACTTGAAAAACATCAGCTGTATCCACCAGCTCTGTGCCTCCTGGTAGCTCTGTAGGGAGAGTTTGAACCATTTACTCGGCACTGTAACTTGACAAACATCAGCTGTATCCACCAGCTCTGTGCCTCCTGGTAGCTCTGTATGGAGAGTTTGAACTATTTACTTGGTAGTGTAACTTGAAAAACATCAGCTGTATCCACCAGCTCTGTGTCTCCTGGTAGTTCTGTACGGAGAGTTTGAACCATTTACTTAGCAGTGTAACTTGAAAAACATCAGCTGTATCCACCAGCTCTGTGCCTCCTGGTAGCTCTGTATGGAGAGTTTGAACCATTTACCTGGCAATGTAACTTGACAAACATCAGCTGTATCCACCAGCTCTGTGCCTCCTGGTAGCTCTGTATGTAGAGTTTGAACCATTTACTTGGCAGTGTAACTTGACAAACATCAGCTCTATCCACCAGCTCTGTGCCTCCTGGTAGCTCTCTATGGAGAGTTTGAACCATTTACTTGGCAGTGTATTTTGACAAATATCAGCTGTATCTACCAGCTCTGTGCCTCCTGGTAGTTCTGTATGGAGAGTTTGAACCATATATTTGGCAGTTTAACTCGACAAACATCAGCTGTATCCACCTGCTCTGTTCCTCCTGGTAGCTCTGTATGGAGAGTTTGAACCATTTACTTGGCAGTGTAACTTGAATACATCAGCTGTATCCACCAGCTATGTGCCTCCTGGTAGCTCTGTATGGAGAGTTTGAACCATTTACTTGGCAGAGTAACTTGACAAACATCAGCTGTATCCAACAGCTCTGTGCCTCCTGGTAGCTCTGTATGGAGAGTTTGAACCATTTACTTGGCAGTGTTACTTGAAAAACATCAGCTGTATCCACCAGCTCTGTGCCTCCTGGTAGCTCTGTATGGAGAGTTTGAACCATTTACTTGGCACTGTAACTTGGAAACATCAGCTGTATCCACCAGCTCTGTGCCTCCTGGTAGTTCTGTATGGAGAGTTTGAACAATTTACTTGGCAGTGTAACCTGACAAACATCAGCTGTATCCACCAGCTCTGTGGCTCCTGGTAGCTCTGTATGGAGAGTTTGAACCATTTACTTGGCAGTGTAACTTGACAATCATCAGCTGTATCCACCAGCTCAGTGCCTCCTGGTAGTTCTCTATGGAGAGTTTGAACCATTTATTTGGCAGTGTAACTTGACAAACATCAGTTGTATCCACCAGCTCAGTGCCTCCTGGTAGTTCTGTACGGAGAGTTTGAACCATTTACTTAGCAGTGTATCTTGAAAAACATCAGCTGTATCCACCAGCTCTGTGCCTCCTGGTAGTTCTGTATGGAGAGTTTGAACCATTTACTTGGCAGTGTAACTTGACAAACATCAGCTGTATCCACCAGCTCAGTGCTTCCAGGTAGCTCTGTATGGAGAGTTTGAACCATTTACTTGGCAGTGTAACTTGACCAATATCAGCTGTATCCACCAGCTCTGTGCCTCCTGGTAGTTCTGTGCGGAGATTCTGAACCATTTACATGGCAGCGTAACTTGGCAAACTTCAGCTGTATCCACCAGCTCTGTACCTCCTGGTAGCTCTGTATGGAGAGTTTGAACCGTCTACTTGGCAGTGTAACTTGACGAACATCAGCTGTATCCACCAGCTCTGTGTCTCCTGGTAGTTCTCTACGGAGAGTTTGAACCATTTACTTAGCAGTGTAACTTGAAAAATATCAGCTGTATCCACCAGCTCTGTGCCTCCTGGTAGCTCTGTATGGAGAGTTTGAACCATTTACTTGGCAGTGTAACTTGACAAACATCAGCTGTATCCACCAGCTCTGTGCCTCCTGGTAGCTCTGTGTGGAGAGTTTGAACCATTCACTTGGCAGTGTAACTTGACAAACATCAGCTCTATCCACCAGCTCTGTGCCTCCTGGTAGCTCTCTATGGAGAGTTTGAACCATTTACTTGGCAGTGTATTTTGACAAATATCAGCTGTATCTACCAGCTCTGTGCCTCCTGGTAGTTCTGTATGGAGAGTTTGAACCATTTACTTGGCAGTTTAACTCGACAAACATCAGATGTATCCACCAGCTCTGTGCCTCCTGGTAACTCTGTATGGAGAGTTTGAACCTTTTACTTGTCAGTGTAACTTGACAAACATCAGCTGTATCCACCAGCTCAGTGTCTCCTGGAAGCTCTCTATGGAGAGTTTGAACCATTTACATGGCAGTTTAACTTGACAAATATCAGCTGTATACACCAGCTCAGTGCCTCCTGGTAGCTCTATATGGAGAGTTTGAACCATTTACATGGCAGAGTAACTTGACAACCTTCAGCTGTAACCACCAGCTCCGTGTATCCTGGTAGCTCTGTATGGAGAGTTTGGACCATTTACTTGGCAGTGTAACTTGATATATATCGGCTGTATCCACCAGCTCAGTGCCTCCTGGTAGCTCTGTATGGAGAGTTTGAACCATTTACTTGGCAGTGTAACTTGACAAACTTCAGCTGTATCCACCAGCTCCGTGCCTCCTGGTAGCTCTGTATGGAGAGTTTGAACCATTTACTTGGCAGTGTAACTTAACAAACATCAGTTGTATCCACCAGCTCTGTGCCTCCTGGTAGCTCTGTATGGAGAGTTTGAACCATTTACTTGGCAGAGTAACCTGACAAACATCAGCTGTAACCACCAGCTCTGTGCATCCTGGTAGCTCTGTATGGAGAGTTCGAACCATTTACTTGGCAGTGTATCTTGACAAACATCAGCTGTATCCACCAGCTCTGTGCCTCGTGTTAGTTCTGTATGGAGAGTTTGAACCATTTACTTGGCATAGTAAATTGACAAACATCAGCTGTATCCACCAGCTCTGTGCCTCCTGGTAGTTCTGTATGGAGAGTTTGAACCATTTACTTGGCAGTGTAACTTAACAAACATCAGCTGTATCCATCAGCTCTGTGCCTCCTGGTAGCTCTGTATGGAGAGTTTGAACCATTTACTTGGCAGTGTAACTTGACAAACATCAGCTGTATCCGCCCTCTCTGTGCCTCCTGGTAGCTCTATATGGAGAGTTTGAACCATTTACATGGCAGTGTAACTTGACAAACTTCAGCTGCATCCACCAGCTCTGTGCCTCCTGGTAGTTCTGTATGGAGAGTTTGAACCATTTACTTGGCAGTGTAACTTGACAAACTTCAGCTGTATCCACCAGCTTCGTGCCGCCTGGTAGCACTGTATGGAGAGTTTGAACCATTTACTTGGCAGTGTAACTTAACAAACATCAGTTGTATCCACCAGCTCTGTGCCTCCTGGTAGCTCTGTATGGAGAATTTGAACCATTTAACTGGCAGTGAATCTTGATAAACATCAGCTGTATCCACCAGCTCTGTTCCACCTGGTAGTTCTGTACGGAGAATTTGAACCATTTACTTGGCAGTGTAACTTGACAAACATCAGCTGTATCCACCAGCTCAGTGCCTCCTGGTAGTTCTGTATGGAGGATTTGAACCATTTACTTGGCAGTGTAACTTGACAAACATCAGCTGTATCGACCAGCTCAGTGCCTCCTGGTAGCTCTGTATGGAGAGTTTGAACCATTTACTTGGCAGTGTAAATTGACAAACATCAGCTGTATCCACCAGCTCTGTGCATCCTGGTAGCTCTGTATGGAGAGTTTTAACCATTTACTTGGCAGTGTAACTTGACAAATTCAGCTGTATCCACCAGCCCAGTGCCTCCTGGTAGCTCTGTATGGAGAGTTTGAACCATTTACTTGGCAGTGTAACTTGACAAACATCAGCTGTATCCACCAGCTCTCTGCCTCCTGGTAGCTCTGTATGGAGAGTTTGAACCATTTAATTGGCAGTGTAACACTACAAACATCAGCTGTATACACAAGCTCTGTGCCTCCTGGTAGCTCTGCATCGAGAATTTGAACCATTTAATTGGCAGTGTAACTTGACAAACATCAGCTGTATCCACCAGCTCTGTGCCTCCTGGTAGCTCTGTATAGACAGTTTGGACCATTTACTTGGCAGTGTAACTTGACAAACATCAGTTGTATCCACCAGCTCTGTTCCTCCTGGTACCTCCGTATGGAGAGTTTGAACCTTTAACTTGGCAGTGTATTTTGACAAACATCAGCTGTATCCACCACCACTGTGCCTCCTGGTAGTTCTGTATGGAGAGTTTGAACCATTTACTTGGCAGTGTAACTTGACAAACATCAGCTGTATCCACCAGCTCTGTGCCTCCTGGTAGCTCTGTATGGAGAGTTTGAACCTTTTACTTGGCAGTGTAACTTGACAAACATCAGCTGTATCCACCAGCTCAGTGCTTCCTGGAAGCTCTCTATGGAGAGTTTGAACCATTTACTTGGCAGTGTAACTTGACAAATATCAGCTGTATCCACCAGCTCTGTGCCTCCTGTTAGCTCTGTATGGAGAGTTTGAACCATTTACTTGGCAGTGTAACTTGACAAACATCAGCTGTATCCACCAGCTCTGTTCCTCCTGGTAGTTCTGATGGAGAGTTTGAACCATTTACTTGGCAGTGTAACTTGACAAACTTCAGCTGTATCCACCAGCTCCGTGCCTCCTGGTAGCTCTGTATGGAGAGTTTGAACCATTTACTTGGCAGTGTAACTTAACAAACATCAGTTGTATCCACCAGCTCTGTGCCTCCTGGTAGCTCTGTATGGAGAGTTTGAACCATTTACTTGGCAGAGTAACTTGACAAACATCAGCTGTAACCACCATCTCTATGCCTCCTGGTAGCTCTGTATGGAGAGTTCGAACCATTTACTTGGCAGTGTATCTTGACAAACATCAGCTGTATCCACCAGCTCTGTGCCTCCTGTTAGCTCTGTATGGAGAGTTTGAACCATTTACTTGGCAGTGTAACTTGACAAACATCAGCTGTATCCACCAGCTCTGTTCCTCCTGGTAGTTCTGTATGGAGAGTTTGAACCATTTACATGGCAGTGTAACTTGACAAATATCTGCTGTATCCACCAGCTCTGTGCCTCCTGGTAGCTCTGTATGGAGAGTTTGATCCATTTATTTGGCAGTGTAACTTAACAAACATCAGCTGTATCCATCAGCTCTGTGCCTCCTGGTAGCTCTGTATGGAGAGTTTGAACCATATACTTGGCAGCGTAACTTGAATACATCAGCTGTATCCACCAGCTCTGTGCCTCCTGGTAGTTCTCTATGGAGGGTTTGAACCATTTACTTGGCAGTGTAACTTGACAAACATCAGCTGTATCCACCAGCTCTGTGCCTCCTGGTTGCTCTGTATGGAGAGTTTGAACCATTTACTTGGCAGTGTAACTTGACAAATTTCAGCTGTATCCACCAGCTCTGTGCCTCCTGGTAGCTCTGTATGGAGAGTTTGACCATTTACTTGGCAGTGTAACTTGACAAACTTCAGCTGTATCCACCAGGTCTGTGCCTCCTGGTAGCTCTGTATGGAGAGTTTGGACCATTTACTTGGCAGTGTAACTTAGCAAACATCAGCTGTATCCATCAGCTCTGTGCCTCCTGGTAGCTCTGTATGGAGAGTTTGAACCATTTACTTGGCAGTGTAACTTGACAAACTTCAGCTGTATCCACCAGGTCTGTGCCTCCTGGTAGCTCTGTATGGAGAGTTTGAACCATTTACTTGGCAGTGTAACTTGACAAACATCATCTGTATCCGCCCTCTCTGTGCCTCCTGGTAGCTCTGTATGGAGAGTTTGAACCATTTACATGGCAGTGTAACTTGACCAACTTCAGCTGCATCCACCAGCTCTGTGCCTCCTGGTAGTTCTGTATGGAGAGTTTGAACCATTTACTTGGCAGAGTAACTTGACCAATATCAGCTGTATCCACCAGCTCTGTGCCTCCATGTAGTTCTGTACGGAGAGTTTGAACCATTTACATGGCAGCGTAACTTGACAAACTTCAGCTGTATCCACCAGCTCTGTGCCTCCTGGTAGCTCTGTATGGAGAGTTTGAACCGTCTACTTGGCAGAGTAACTTGACGAACATCAGCTGTATCCACCAGCTCAGTGCCTCCTGGTAGTTCTGTATGGGGAGTTTGAACCACTCACTTGGCAGTGTAACTTGATAAACATCAGCTGTATACACCAGCTCTGTGCCTCGTGGTAGCTCTGTATGGAAAGTTTGAACCATTTACTTGGCAGTGTAACTTGAAAAACATCAGCTGTATCCACCAGCTCTGTGCCTCCTGGTAGCTCTGTATGGAGAGTTTGAACCATTTACTCGGCACTGTAACTTGACAAACATCAGCTGTATCCACCAGCTCTGTGCCTCCTGGTAGCTCTGTATGGAGAGTTTGAACTATTTACTTGGCAGTGTAACTTGAAAAACATCAGCTGTATCCACCAGCTCTGTGTCTCCTGGTAGTTCTGTACGGAGAGTTTGAACCATTTACTTAGCAGTGTAACTTGAAAAACATCAGCTGTATCCACCAGCTCTGTGCCTCCTGGTAGCTCTGTATGGAGAGTTTGAACCATTTACCTGGCAGTGTAACTTGACAAACATCAGCTGTATCCACCAGCTCTGTGCCTCCTGGTATCTCTGTATGGAGAGTTTGAACCATTTACTTGGCAGTGTAACTTGACAAACATCAGCTCTATCCACCAGCTCTGTGCCTCCTGGTAGCTCTCTATGGAGAGTTTGAACCATTTACTTGGCAGTGTATTTTGACAAATATCAGCTGTATCTACCAGCTCTGTGCCTCCTGGTAGTTCTGTATGGAGAGTTTGAACCATATATTTGGCAGTTTAACTCGACAAACATCAGCTGTATCCACCTGCTCTGTTCCTCCTGGTAGCTCTGTATGGAGAGTTTGAACCATTTACTTGGCAGTGTAACTTGAATACATCAGCTGTATCCACCAGCTATGTGCCTCCTGGTAGCTCTGTATGGAGAGTTTGAACCATTTACTTGGCAGAGTAACTTGACAAACATCAGCTGTATCCAACAGCTCTGTGCCTCCTGGTAGCTCTGTATGGAGAGTTTGAACCATTTACTTGGCAGTGTTACTTGAAAAACATCAGCTGTATCCACCAGCTCTGTGCCTCCTGGTAGCTCTGTATGGAGAGTTTGAACCATTTACTTGGCACTGTAACTTGGAAACATCAGCTGTATCCACCAGCTCTGTGCCTCCTGGTAGTTCTGTATGGAGAGTTTGAACCATTTACTTGGCAGTGTAACCTGACAAACATCAGCTGTATCCACCAGCTCTGTGGCTCCTGGTAGCTCTGTATGGAGAGTTTGAACCATTTACTTGGCAGTGTAACTTGACAATCATCAGCTGTATCCACCAGCTCAGTGCCTCCTGGTAGTTCTCTATGGAGAGTTTGAACCATTTATTTGGGAGTGTAACTTGACAAACATCAGTTGTATCCACCAGCTCAGTGCCTCCTGGTAGTTCTGTACGGAGAGTTTGAACCATTTACTTAGCAGTGTAACTTGAAAATCATCAGCTGTATCCACCAGCTCTGTGCCTCCTGGTAGTTCTGTATGGAGAGTTTGAACCATTTACTTGGCAGTGTAACTTGACAAACATCAGCTGTATCCACCAGCTCAGTGCTTCCAGGTAGCTGTGTATGGAGAGTTTGAACCATTTACTTGGCAGTGTAACTTGACCAATATCAGCTGTATCAACCAGCTCTGTGCCTCCTGGTAGTTCTGTGCGGAGAATTTGAACCATTTACATGGCAGCGTAACTTGGCAAACTTCAGCTGTATCCACCAGCTCTGTACCTCCTGGTAGCTCTGTATGGAGAGTTTGAACCGTCTACTTGGCAGTGTAACTTGACGAACATCAGCTGTATCCACCAGCTCTGTGTCTCCTGGTAGTTCTGTACGGAGAGTTTGAACCATTTACTTAGCAGTGTAACTTGAAAAATATCAGCTGTATTCCACCAGCTCTGTGCCTCCTGGTAGCTCTGTATGGAGAGTTTGAACCATTTACTTGGCAGTGTAACTTGACAAACATCAGCTGTATCCACCAGCTCTGTGCCTCCTGGTAGCTCTGTGTGGAGAGTTTGAACCATTCACTTGGCAGTGTAACTTGACAAACATCAGCTCTATCCACCAGCTCTGTGCCTCCTGGTAGCTCTCTATGGAGAGTTTGAACCATTTACTTGGCAGTGTATTTTGACAAATATCAGCTGTATCTACCAGCTCTGTGCCTCCTGGTAGTTCTGTATGGAGAGTTTGAACCATTTACTTGGCAGAGTAACTTGACAAACATCAGCTGTAACCACCAGCTCTGTGCCTGCTGGTAGCTCTGTATGGAGAGTTCGAACAATTTACTTGGCAGTGTATCTTGACAAACATCAGCTGTATCCACCAGCTCTGTGCCTCCTGTTAGCTCTGTATGGAGAGTTTGAACCATTTACTTGGCAGTGTAACTTGACAAACATCAGCTGTATCCACCAGCTCTGTGCCTCCTGGTAGCTCTGTATGGAGAGTTTGAACCTTTTACTTGTCAGTGTAACTTGACAAACATCAGCTGTATCCACCAGCTCAGTGCCTCCTGGAAGCTCTCTATGGAGATTTTGAACCATTTACATGGCAGTTTAACTTGACAAATATCAGCTGTATCCACCAGCTCAGTGCCTCCTGGTAGCTCTATATGGAGAGTTTGAACCATTTACTTGGCAGAGTAACTTGACAAACTTCAGCTGTAACCACCAGCTCCGTGTATCCTGGTAGCTCTGTATGGAGAGTTTGGACCATTTACTTGGCAGTGTAACTTGATATATATCGGCTGTATCCACCAGCTCAGTGCCTCCTGGTAGCTCTGTATGGAGAGTTTGAACCATTTACTTGGCAGTGTAACTTGACAAACTTCAGCTGTATCCACCAGCTCCGTGCCTCCTGGTAGCTCTGTATGGTGAGTTTGAACCATTTACTTGGCAGTGTAAATTAACAAACATCAGTTGTATCCAGCAGCTCTGTGCCTCCTGGTAGCTCTGTATGGAGAGTTTGAACCATTTACTTGGCAGAGTAACCTGACAAACATCAGCTGTAACCACCAGCTCTGTGCCTCCTGGTAGCTCTGTATGGAGAGTTCGAACCATTTACTTGGCAGTGTAACTTGACAAACATCAGCTGTATCCACCAGCTCTGTGCCTCCTGTTAGTTCTGTATGGAGAGTTTGAACCATTTACTTGGCAGTGTAACTTGACAAACATCAGCTGTATCCACCAGCTCTGTGCCTCCTGGTAGTTCTGTATGGAGAGTTTGAACCATTTACTTGGCAGTGTAACTTAACAAACATCAGCTGTATCCATCAGCTCTGTGCCTCCTGGTAGCTCTGTATGGAGAGTTTGAACCATTTACTTGGCAGTGTAACTTGACAAACATCAGCTGTATCCGCCCTCTCTGTGCCTCCTGGTAGCTCTGTATGGAGAGTTTGAACCATTTACATGGCAGTGTAACTTGACAAACTTCAGCTGCATCCACCAGCTCTGTGCCTCCTGGTAGTTCTGTATGGAGAGTTTGAACCATTTACTTGGCAGTGTAACTTGACAAACTTCAGCTGTATCCACCAGCTCTGTTCCACCTGGTAGTTCTGTACGGAGAATTTGAACCATTTACTTGGCAGTGTAACTTGACAAACATCAGCTGTATCCACCAGCTCAATGCCTCCTGGTAGTTCTGTATGGAGAGTTTGAACCATTTACTTGGCAGTGTAACTTGACAAACATCTGCTGTATCCACCAGCTCAGTGCCTCCTGGTAGCTCTGTATGGAGAGTTTGAACCATTTACTTGGCAGTGTAACCCTACAAACATCAGCTGTATACACAAGCTCTGTGCCTCCTGGTAGCTCTGCATCGAGAATTTGAACCATTTAATTGGCAGTGTAACTTGACAAACATCAGCTGTATCCACCAGCTCTCTGCCTCCTGGTAGCTCTGTATGGAGAGTTTGAACCATTTACTTGGCAGTGTAACCCTACAAACATCAGCTGTATACACAAGCTCTGTGCCTCCTGGTAGCTCTGCATCGAGAATTTGAACCATTTAATTGGCAGTGTAACTTGACAAACATCAGCTGTATCCACCAGCTCTGTGCCTCCTGGTAGCTCTGTATAGACAGTTTGAACCATTTACTTGGCAGTGTAACTTGACAAACATCAGTTGTATCCACCAGCTCTGTTCCTCCTGGTACCTCCGTATGGAGAGTTTGAACCTTTAACTTGGCAGTGTATTTTGACAAACATCAGCTGTATCCACCACCACTGTGCCTCCTGGTAGTTCTGTATGGAGAGTTTGAACCATTTACTTGGCAGTGTAACTTGACAAATATCTGCTGTATCCACCAGCTCTGTGCCTCCTGGTAGCTCTGTATGGAGAGTTTGAACCTTTTACTTGGCAGTGTAACTTGACAAACATCAGCTGTATCCACCAGCTCAGTGCTTCCTGGAAGCTCTCTATGGAGAGTTTGAACCATTTACTTGGCAGTGTAACTTGACAAATATCAGCTGTATCCACCAGCTCTGTGCCTCCTGTTAGCTCTGTATGGAGAGTTTGAACCATTTACTTGGCAGTGTAACTTGACAAACATCAGCTGTATCCACCAGCTCTGTTCCTCCTGGTAGTTCTGATGGAGAGTTTGAACCATTTACTTGGCAGTGTAACTTGACAAACTTCAGCTGTATCCACCAGCTCCGTGCCTCCTGGTAGCTCTGTATGGAGAGTTTGAACCATTTACTTGGCAGTGTAACTTAACAAACATCAGTTGTATCCACCAGCTCTGTGCCTCCTGGTAGCTCTGTATGGAGAGTTTGAACCATTTACTTGGCAGAGTAACTTGACAAACATCAGCTGTAACCACCATCTCTGTGCCTCCTGGTAGCTCTGTATGGAGAGTTCGAACCATTTACTTGGCAGTATATCTTGACAAACATCAGCTGTATCCACCAGCTCTGTGCCTCCTGGTAGCTCTGCATGGAGAGTTTGAACCATATACTTGGCAGTGTAACTTGAATACATCAGCTGTATCCACCAGCTATGTGCCTCCTGGTAGCTCTGTATGGAGAGTTTGAACCATTTACTTGGCAGTGTAACTTGACAAACATCAGCTGTATCCACCAGCTCTGTGCCTCCTGGTAGCTCTGTATGGAGAGTTTGAACCTTTTACTTGTCAGTGTAACTTGACAAACATCAGCTGTATCCACCAGCTCAGTGCCTCCTGGAAGCTCTCTATGGAGAGTTTGAACCATTTGCATGGCAGTTTAACTTGACAAATATCAGCTGTATCCACCAGCTCAGTGCCTCCTGGTAGCTCTATATGGAGAGTTTGAACCATTTACTTGGCAGAGTAACTTGACAAACTTCAGCTGTAACCACCAGCTCCGTGTATCCTGGTAGCTCTGTATGGAGAGTTTGGACCATTTACTTGGCAGTGTAACTTGATATATATCGGCTGTATCCACCAGCTCAGTGCCTCCTGGTAGCTCTGTATGGAGAGTTTGAACCATTTACTTGGCAGTGTAACTTGACAAACTTCAGCTGTATCCACCAGCTCCGTGCCTCCTGGTAGCTCTGTATGGAGAGTTTGAACCATTTACTTGGCAGTGTAAATTAACAAACATCAGTTGTATCCACCAGCTCTGTGCCTCCTGGTAGCTCTGTATGGAGAGTTTGAACCATTTACTTGGCAGAGTAACCTGACAAACATCAGCTGTAACCACCAGCTCTGTGCCTCCTGGTAGCTCTGTATGGAGAGTTCGAACCATTTACTTGGCAGTGTAACTTGACAAACATCAGCTGTATCCACCAGCTCTGTGCCTCCTGTTAGTTCTGTATGGAGAGTTTGAACCATTTACTTGGCAGTGTAACTTGACAAACATCAGCTGTATCCACCAGCTCTGTGCCTCCTGGTAGTTCTGTATGGAGAGTTTGAACCATTTACTTGGCAGTGTAACTTAACAAACATCAGCTGTATCCATCAGCTCTGTGCCTCCTGGTAGCTCTGTATGGAGAGTTTGAACCATTTACTTGGCAGTGTAACTTGACAAACTTCAGCTGTATCCACCAGGTCTGTGCCTCCTGGTAGCTCTGTATGGAGAGTTTGAACCATTTACTTGGCAGTGTAACTTGACAATCATCAGCTGTATCCGCCCTCTCTGTGCCTCCTGGTAGCTCTGTATGGAGAGTTTGAACCATTTACATGGCAGTGTAACTTGACAAACTTCAGCTGCATCTACCAGCTCTGTGCCTCCTGGTAGTTCTGTATGGAGAGTTTGAACCATTTACTTGGCAGTGTAACTTGACAAACTTCAGCTGTATCCACCAGCTTCGTGCCGCCTGGTAGCTCTGTATGGAGAGTTTGAACCATTTACTTGGCAGTGTAACTTAACAAACATCAGTTGTATCCACCAGCTCTGTGCCTCCTGGTAGCTCTGTATGGAGAATTTGAACCATTTAACTGGCAGTGAAACTTGATAAACATCAGCTGTATCCACCAGCTCTGTTCCACCTGGTAGTTCTGTACGGAGAATTTGAACCATTTACTTGGCAGTGTAACTTGACAAACATCAGCTGTATCCACCAGCTCAGTGCCTCCTGGTAGTTCTGTATGGAGAGTTTGAACCATTTACTTGGCAGTGTAACTTGACAAACATCAGCTGTATCCACCAGCTCAGTGCCTCCTGGTAGCTCTGTATGGAGAGTTTGAACCATTTACTTGGCAGTGTAAATTGACAAACATCAGCTGTATCCACCAGCTCTGTGCCTCCTGGTAGCTCTGTATGGAGAGTTTTAACCATTTACTTGGCAGTGTAACTTGACAAATTCAGCTGTATCCACCAGCCCAGTGCCTCCTTGTAGCTCTGTATGGAGAGTTTGAACCATTTACTTGGCAGTGTAACTTGACAAACATCAGCTGTATCCACCAGCCCTCTGCCTCCTGGTAGCTCTGTATGGAGAGTTTGAACCATTTACTTGGCAGTGTAACCCTACAAACATCAGCTGTATACACAAGCTCTGTGCCTCCTGGTAGCTCTGCATCGAGAATTTGAACCATTTAATTGGCAGTGTAACTTGACAAACATCAGCTGTATCCACCAGCTCTGTGCCTCCTGGTAGCTCTGTATAGACAGTTTGAACCATTTACTTGGCAGTGTAACTTGACAAACATCAGTTGTATCCACCAGCTCTGTTCCTCCTGGTACCTCCGTATGGAGAGTTTGAACCTTTAACTTGGCAGTGTATTTTGACAAACATCAGCTGTATCCACCACCACTGTGCCTCCTGGTAGTTCTGTATGGAGAGTTTGAACCATTTACTTGGCAGTGTAACTTGACAAATATCAGCTGTATCCACCAGCTCTGTGCCTCCTGGTAGCTCTGTATGGAGAGTTTGAACCTTTTACTTGGCAGTGTAACTTGACAAACATCAGCTGTATCCACCAGCTCAGTGCTTCCTGGAAGCTATCTATGGAGAGTTTGAACCATTTACTTGGCAGTGTAACTTGACAAATATCAGCTGTATCCACCAGCTCTGTGCCTCCTGTTAGCTCTGTATGGAGAGTTTGAACCATTTACTTGGCAGTGTAACTTGACAAACATCAGCTGTATCCACCAGCTCTGTTCCTCCTGGTAGTTCTGATGGAGAGTTTGAACCATTTACTTGGCAGTGTAACTTGACAAACTTCAGCTGTATCCACCAGCTCCGTGCCTCCTGGTAGCTCTGTATGGAGAGTTTGAACCATTTACTTGGCAGTGTAACTTAACAAACATCAGTTGTATCCACCAGCTCTGTGCCTCCTGGTAGCTCTGTATGGAGAGTTTGAACCATTTACTTGGCAGAGTAACTTGACAAACATCAGCTGTAACCACCATCTCTGTGCCTCCTGGTAGCTCTGTATGGAGAGTTCGAACCATTTACTTGGCAGTGTATCTTGACAAACATCAGCTGTATCCACCAGCTCTGTGCCTCCTGTTAGCTCTGTATGGAGAGTTTGAACCATTTACTTGGCAGTGTAACTTGACAAACATCAGCTGTATCCACCAGCTCTGTTCCTCCTGGTAGTTCTGTATGGAGAGTTTGAACCATTTACATGGCAGTGTAACTTGACAAATATCAGCTGTATCCACCAGCTCTGTGCCTCCTGGTAGCTCTGTATGGAGAGTTTGATCCATTTATTTGGCAGTGTAACTTAACAAACATCAGCTGTATCCATCAGCTCTGTGCCTCCTGGTAGCTCTGTATGGAGAGTTTGAACCATATACTTGGCAGCGTAACTTGAATACATCAGCTGTATCCACCAGCTCTGTGCCTCCTGGTAGTTCTCTATGGAGAGTTTGAACCATTTACTTGGCAGTGTAACTTGACAAACATCAGCTGTATCCACCAGCTCTGTGCCTCCTGGTAGCTCTGTATGGAGAGTTTGAACCATTTACTTGGCAGTGTAACTTGACAAATTTCAGCTGTATCCACCAGCTCTGTGCCTCCTGGTAGCTCTGTATGGAGAGTTTGACCATTTACTTGGCAGTGTAACTTGACAAACTTCAGCTGTATCCACCAGGTCTGTGCCTCCTGGTAGCTCTGTATGGAGAGTTTGAATCATTTACTTGGCAGTGTAACTTAACAAACATCAGCTGTATCCATCAGCTCTGTGCCTCCTGGTAGCTCTGTATGGAGAGTTTGAACCATTTACTTGGCAGTGTAACTTGACAAACTTCAGCTGTATCCACCAGGTCTGTGCCTCCTGGTAGCTCTGTATGGAGAGTTTGAACCATTTACTTGGCAGTGTAACTTGACAAACATCAGCTGTATCCGCCCTCTCTGTGCCTCCTGGTAGCTCTGTATGGAGGGTTTGAACCATTTACATGGCAGTGTAACTTGACAAACTTCAGCTGCATCCACCAGCTCTGTGCCTCCTGGTAGTTCTGTATGGAGAGTTTGAACCATTTACTTGGCAGTGTAACTTGACAAACTTCAGCTGTATCCACCAGCTTCGTGCCGCCTGGTAGCTCTGTATGGAGAGTTTGAACCATTTACTTGGCAGTGTAACTTAACAAACATCAGTTGTATCCACCTGCTCTGTGCCTCCTGGTAGCTCTGTATGGAGAATTTGAACCATTTAACTGGCAGTGAAACTTGATAAACATCAGCTGTATCCACCAGCTCTGTTCCACCTGGTAGTTCTGTACGGAGAATTTGAACCATTTACTTGGCAGTGTAACTTGACAAACATCAGCTGTATCCACCAGCTCTGTTCCACCTGGTAGTTCTGTACGGAGAATTTGAACCATTTACTTGGCAGTGTAACTTGACAAACTTCAGCTGCATCCACCAGCTCTGTGCCTCCTGGTAGTTCTGTATGGAGAGTTTGAACCATTTAACTGGCAGTGAAACTTGATAAACATCAGCTGTATCCACCAGCTCTGTTCCACCTGGTAGTTCTGTACGGAGAATTTGAACCATTTACTTGGCAGTGTAACTTGACAAACTTCAGCTGCATCCACCAGCTCTGTGCCTCCTGGTAGTTCTGTATGGAGAGTTTGAACCATTTACTTGGCAGTGTAACTTGACAAACTTCAGCTGTATCCACCAGCTTCGTGCCTCCTGGTAGCTCTGTATGGAGAGTTTGAACCATTTACTTGGCAGTGTAAATTGACAAACATCAGCTGTATCCACCAGCTCTGTGCCTCCTGGTAGCTCTGTATGGAGAGTTTTAACCATTTACTTGGCAGTGTAACTTGACAAACATCAGCTGTATCCACCAGCTCTGTGCATCCTGGTAGCTCTGTATGGAGAGTTTGAACCATTTACTTGGCAGTGTAACTTGAACAACATCAGCTGTATCCACCAGCTCTGTTCCTCCTGGTAGTTCTGTATGGAGAGTTTGAATCATTTACTTGGCAGTGTAACTTAACAAACATCAGCTGTATCCATCAGCTCTGTGCCTCCTGGTAGCTCTGTATGGAGAGTTTTAACCATTTACTTGGCAGTGTAACTTGACAAATTCAGCTGTATCCACCAGCCAAGTGCCTCCTGGTAGCTCTGTATGGAGAGTTTGAACCATTTACTTGGCAGTGTAACTTGACAAACATCAGCTGTACCCACCAGCTCTCAGCCTCCTGGTAGCTCTGTATGGAGAGTTTGAACCATTTACTTGGCAGTGTAACCCTACAAACATCAGCTGTATACACAAGCTCTGTGCCTCCTGGTAGCTCTGCATCGGGAATTTGAACCATTTAATTGGCAGTGTAACTTGACAAACATCAGCTGTATCCACCAGCTCTGTGCCTCCTGGTAGCTCTGTATAGACAGTTTGAACCATTTACTTGGCAGTGTAACTTGACAAACATCAGTTGTATCCACCAGCTCTGTTCCTCCTGGTACCGCCGTATGGAGAGTTTGAACCTTTAACTTGGCAGTGTATTTTGACAAACATCAGCTGTATCCACCACCACTGTGCCTCCTGGTAGTTCTGTATGGAGAGTTTGAACCATTTACTTGGCAGTGTAACTTGACAAACATCAGCTGTATCCACCAGCTCTGTGCCTCCTGGTAGCTCTGTATGGAGAGTTTGAACCTTTTACTTGGCAGTGTAACTTGACAAACATCAGCTGTATCCACCAGCTCAGTGCTTCCTGGAAGCTCTCTATGGAGAGTTTGAACCATTTACTTGGCAGTGTAACTTGACAAATATCAGCTGTATCCACCAGCTCTGTGCCTCCTGTTAGCTCTGTATGGAGAGTTTGAACCATTTACTTGGCAGTGTAACTTAACAAACATCAGTTGTATCCACCAGCTCTGTGCCTCCTGGTAGCTCTGTATGGAGAGTTTGAACCATTTACTTGGCAGTGTAACTTAACAAACATCAGTTGTATCCACCAGCTCTGTGCCTCCTGGTAGCTCTGTATGGAGAGTTTGAACCATTTACTTGGCAGTGTAACTTGACAAACATCAGCTGTATCCACCAGCTCTGTGCCTCCTGGTAGCTCTGTATGGAGAGTTTGAACCTTTTACTTGGCAGTGTAACTTGACAAACATCAGCTGTATCCACCAGCTCAGTGCTTCCTGGAAGCTCTCTATGGAGAGTTTGAACCATTTACTTGGCAGTGTAACTTGACAAACATCAGCTGTATCCACCAGCTCTGTTCCTCCTGGTAGTTCTGATGGAGAGTTTGAACCATTTACTTGGCAGTGTAACTTGACAAACTTCAGCTGTATCCACCAGCTCCGTGCCTCCTGGTAGCTCTGTATGGAGAGTTTGAACCATTTACTTGGCAGTGTAACTTAACAAACATCAGTTGTATCCACCAGCTCTGTGCCTCCTGGTAGCTCTGTATGGAGAGTTTGAACCATTTACTTGGCAGAGTAACTTGACAAACATCAGCTGTAACCACCATCTCTGTGCCTCCTGGTAGCTCTGTATGGAGAGTTCGAACCATTTACTTGGCAGTGTATCTTGACAAACATCAGCTGTATCCACCAGCTCTGTGCCTCCTGTTAGCTCTGTATGGAGAGTTTGAACCATTTACTTGGCAGTGTAACTTGACAAACATCAGCTGTATCCACCAGCTCTGTTCCTCCTGGTAGTTCTGTATGGAGAGTTTGAACCATTTACATGGCAGTGTAACTTGACAAATATCAGCTGTACCCACCAGCTCTGTGCCTCGTGGTTGCTCTGTATGGAAAGTTTGAACCATTTACTTGGCAGTGTAACTTGAAAAACATCAGCTGTATCCACCAGCTCTGTGCCTCCTGGTAGCTCTGTATGGAGAGTTTGAACCATTTACTCGGCACTGTAACTTGACAAACATCAGCTGTATCCACCAGCTCTGTGCCTCCTGGTAGCTCTGTATGGAGAGTTTGAACTATTTACTTGGCAGTGTAACTTGAAAAACATCAGCTGTATCCACCAGCTCTGTGTCTCCTGGTAGTTCTGTACGGAGAGTTTGAACCATTTACTTAGCAGTGTAACTTGAAAAACATCAGCTGTATCCACCAGCTCTGTGCCTCCTGGTAGCTCTGTATGGAGAGTTTGAACCATTTACCTGGCAGTGTAACTTGACAAACATCAGCTGTATCCACCAGCTCTGTGCCTCCTGGTAGCTCTGTATGGAGAGTTTGAACCATTTACTTGGCAGTGTAACTTGACAAACATCAGCTCTATCCACCAGCTCTGTGCCTCCTGGTAGCTCTCTATGGAGAGTTTGAACCATTTACTTGGCAGTGTATTTTGACAAATATCAGCTGTATCTACCAGCTCTGTGCCTCCTGGTAGTTCTGTATGGAGAGTTTGAACCATATATTTGGCAGTTTAACTCGACAAACATCAGCTGTATCCACCTGCTCTGTTCCTCCTGGTAGCTCTGTATGGAGAGTTTGAACCATTTACTTGGCAGTGTAACTTGAATACATCAGCTGTATCCACCAGCTATGTACCTCCTGGTAGCTCTGTATGGAGAGTTTGAACCATTTACTTGGCAGAGTAACTTGACAAACATCAGCTGTATCCAACAGCTCTGTGCCTCCTGGTAGCTCTGTATGGAGAGTTTGAACCATTTACTTGGCAGTGTTACTTGAAAAACATCAGCTGTATCCACCAGCTCTGTGCCTCCTGGTAGCTCTGTATGGAGAGTTTGAACCATTTACTTGGCACTGTAATTTGGAAACATCAGCTGTATCCACCAGCTCTGTGCCTCCTGGTAGTTCTGTATGGAGAGTTTGAACCATTTACTTGGCAGTGTAACCTGACAAACATCAGCTGTATCCACCAGCTCTGTGGCTCCTGGTAGCTCTGTATGGAGAGTTTGAACCATTTACTTGGCAGTGTAACTTGACAATCATCAGCTGTATCCACCAGCTCAGTGCCTCCTGGTAGGTCTCTATGGAGAGTTTGAACCATTTATTTGGGAGTGTAACTTGACAAACATCAGTTGTATCCACCAGCTCAGTGCCTCCTGGTAGTTCTGTACGGAGAGTTTGAACCATTTACTTAGCAGTGTAACTTGAAAATCATCAGCTGTATCCACCAGCTCTGTGCCTCCTGGTAGTTCTGTATGGAGAGTTTGAACCATTTACTTGGCAGTGTAACTTGACAAACATCAGCTGTATCCACCAGCTCAGTGCTTCCAGGTAGCTGTGTATGGAGAGTTTGAACCATTTACTTGGCAGTGTAACTTGACCAATATCAGCTGTATCAACCAGCTCTGTGCCTCCTGGTAGTTCTGTGCGGAGAATTTGAACCATTTACATGGCAGCGTAACTTGGCAAACTTCAGCTGTATCCACCAGCTCTGTACCTCCTGGTAGCTCTGTATGGAGAGTTTGAACCGTCTACTTGGCAGTGTAACTTGACGAACATCAGCTGTATCCACCAGCTCTGTGTCTCCTGGTAGTTCTGTACGGAGAGTTTGAACCATTTACTTAGCAGTGTAACTTGAAAAATATCAGCTGTATTCCACCAGCTCTGTGCCTCCTGGTAGCTCTGTATGGAGAGTTTGAACCATTTACTTGGCAGTGTAACTTGACAAACATCAGCTGTATCCACCAGCTCTGTGCCTCCTGGTAGCTCTGTGTGGAGAGTTTGAACCATTCACTTGGCAGTGTAACTTGACAAACATCAGCTCTATCCACCAGCTCTGTGCCTCCTGGTAGCTCTCTATGGAGAGTTTGAACCATTTACTTGGCAGTGTATTTTGACAAATATCAGCTGTATCTACCAGCTCTGTGCCTCCTGGTAGTTCTGTATGGAGAGTTTGAACCATTTACTTGGCAGAGTAACTTGACAAACATCAGCTGTAACCACCAGCTCTGTGCCTGCTGGTAGCTCTGTATGGAGAGTTCGAACAATTTACTTGGCAGTGTATCTTGACAAACATCAGCTGTATCCACCAGCTCTGTGCCTCCTGTTAGCTCTGTATGGAGAGTTTGAACCATTTACTTGGCAGTGTATCTTGACAAACATCAGCTGTATCCACCAGCTCTGTGCCTCCTGGTAGCTCTGTATGGAGAGTATGAACCTTTTACTTGTCAGTGTAACTTGACAAACATCAGCTGTATCCACCAGCTCAGTGCCTCCTGGAAGCTCTCTATGGAGATTTTGAACCATTTACATGGCAGTTTAACTTGACAAATATCAGCTGTATCCACCAGCTCAGTGCCTCCTGGTAGCTCTATATGGAGAGTTTGAACCATTTACTTGGCAGAGTAACTTGAAAAACTTCAGCTGTAACCACCAGCTCCGTGTATCCTGGTAGCTCTGTATGGAGAGTTTGGACCATTTACTTGGCAGTGTAACTTGATATATATCGGCTGTATCCACCAGCTCAGTGCCTCCTGGTAGCTCTGTATGGAGAGTTTGAACCATTTACTTGGCAGTGTAACTTGACAAACTTCAGCTGTATCCACCAGCTCCGTGCCTCCTGGTAGCTCTGTATGGTGAGTTTGAACCATTTACTTGGCAGTGTAAATTAACAAACATCAGTTGTATCCAGCAGCTCTGTGCCTCCTGGTAGCTCTGTATGGAGAGTTTGAACCATTTACTTGGCAGAGTAACCTGACAAACATCAGCTGTAACCACCAGCTCTGTGCCTCCTGGTAGCTCTGTATGGAGAGTTCGAACCATTTACTTGGCAGTGTAACTTGACAAACATCAGCTGTATCCACCAGCTCTGTGCCTCCTGTTAGTTCTGTATGGAGAGTTTGAACCATTTACTTGGCAGTGTAACTTGACAAACATCAGCTGTATCCACCAGCTCTGTGCCTCCTGGTAGTTCTGTATGGAGAGTTTGAACCATTTACTTGGCAGTGTAACTTAACAAACATCAGCTGTATCCATCAGCTCTGTGCCTCCTGGTAGCTCTGTATGGAGAGTTTGAACCATTTACTTGGCAGTGTAACTTGACAAACTTCAGCTGTATCCACCAGGTCTGTGCCTCCTGGTAGCTCTGTATGGAGATTTTGAACCATTTACTTGGCAGTGTAACTTGACAAACATCAGCTGTATCCGCCCTCTCTGTGCCTCCTGGTAGCTCTGTATGGAGAGTTTGAACCATTTACATGGCAGTGTAACTTGACAAACTTCAGCTGCATCCACCAGCTCTGTGCCTCCTGGTAGTTCTGTATGGAGAGTTTGAACCATTTACTTGGCAGTGTAACTTGACAAACTTCAGCTGTATCCACCAGCTCTGTTCCACCTGGTAGTTCTGTACGGAGAATTTGAACCATTTACTTGGCAGTGTAACTTGACAAACATCAGCTGTATCCACCAGCTCAGTGCCTCCTGGTAGTTCTGTATGGAGAGTTTGAACCATTTACTTGGCAGTGTAACTTGACAAACATCAGCTGTATCCACCAGCTCAGTGCCTCCTGGTAGCTCTGTATGGAGAGTTTGAACCATTTACTTGGCAGTGTAACCCTACAAACATCAGCTGTATACACAAGCTCTGTGCCTCCTGGTAGCTCTGCATCGAGAATTTGAACCATTTAATTGGCAGTGTAACTTGACAAACATCAGCTGTATCCACCAGCTCTCTGCCTCCTGGTAGCTCTGTATGGAGAGTTTGAACCATTTACTTGGCAGTGTAACCCTACAAACATCAGCTGTATACACAAGCTCTGTGCCTCCTGGTAGCTCTGCATCGAGAATTTGAACCATTTAATTGGCAGTGTAACTTGACAAACATCAGCTGTATCCACCAGCTCTGTGCCTCCTGGTAGCTCTGTATAGACAGTTTGAACCATTTACTTGTCAGTGTAACTTGACAAACATCAGTTGTATCCACCAGCTCTGTTCCTCCTGGTACCTCCGTATGGAGAGTTTGAACCTTTAACTTGGCAGTGTATTTTGACAAACATCAGCTGTATCCACCACCACTGTGCCTCCTGGTAGTTCTGTATTGAGAGTTTGAACCATTTACTTGGCAGTGTAACTTGACAAACATCTGCTGTATCCACCAGCTCTGTGCCTCCTGGTAGCTCTGTATGGAGAATTTGAACCTTTTACTTGGCAGTGTAACTTGACAAACATCAGCTGTATCCACCAGCTCAGTGCTTCCTGGAAGCTCTCTATGGAGAGTTTGAACCATTTACTTGGCAGTGTAACTTGACAAATATCAGCTGTATCCACCAGCTCTGTGCCTCCTGTTAGCTCTGTATGGAGAGTTTGAACCATTTACTTGGCAGTGTAACTTGACAAACATCAGCTGTATCCACCAGCTCTGTTCCTCCTGGTAGTTCTGATGGAGAGTTTGAACCATTTACTTGGCAGTGTAACTTGACAAACTTCAGCTGTATCCACCAGCTCCGTGCCTCCTGGTAGCTCTGTATGGAGAGTTTGAACCATTTACTTGGCAGTGTAACTTAACAAACATCAGTTGTATCCACCAGCTCTGTGCCTCCTGGTAGCTCTGTATGGAGAGTTTGAACCATTTACTTGGCAGAGTAACTTGACAAACATCAGCTGTAACCACCATCTCTGTGCCTCCTGGTAGCTCTGTATGGAGAGTTCGAACCATTTACATGGCAGTGTATCTTGACAAACATCAGCTGTATCCACCAGCTCTGTGCCTCCTGGTAGCTCTGCATGGAGAGTTTGAACCATATACTTGGCAGTGTAACTTGAATACATCAGCTGTATCCACCAGCTATGTGCCTCCTGGTAGCTCTGTATGGAGAGTTTGAACCATTTACTTGGCAGTGTAACTTGACAAACATCAGCTGTATCCACCAGCTCTGTGCCTCCTGGTAGCTCTGTATGGAGAGTTTGAACCTTTTACTTGTCAGTGTAACTTGACAAACATCAGCTGTATCCACCAGCTCAGTGCCTCCTGGAAGCTCTCTATGGAGAGTTTGAACCATTTACATGGCAGTTTAACTTGACAAATATCAGCTGTATCCACCAGCTCAGTGCCTCCTGGTAGCTCTATATGGAGAGTTTGAACCATTTACTTGGCAGAGTAACTTGACAAACTTCAGCTGTAACCACCAGCTCCGTGTATCCTGGTAGCTCTGTATGGAGAGTTTGGACCATTTACTTGGCAGTGTAACTTGATATATATCGGCTGTATCCACCAGCTCAGTGCCTCCTGGTAGCTCTGTATGGAGAGTTTGAACCATTTACTTGGCAGTGTAACTTGACAAACTTCAGCTGTATCCACCAGCTCCGTGCCTCCTGGTAGCTCTGTATGGAGAGTTTGAACCATTTACTTGGCAGTGTAAATTAACAAACATCAGTTGTATCCACCAGCTCTGTGCCTCCTGGTAGCTCTGTATGGAGAGTTTGAACCATTTACTTGGCAGAGTAACCTGACAAACATCAGCTGTAACCACCAGCTCTGTGCCTCCTGGTAGCTCTGTATGGAGAGTTCGAACCATTTACTTGGCAGTGTAACTTGACAAACATCAGCTGTATCCACCAGCTCTGTGCCTCCTGTTAGTTCTGTATGGAGAGTTTGAACCATTTACTTGGCAGTGTAACTTGACAAACATCAGCTGTATCCACCAGCTCTGTGCCTCCTGGTAGTTCTGTATGGAGAGTTTGAACCATTTACTTGGCAGTGTAACTTAACAAACATCAGCTGTATCCATCAGCTCTGTGCCTCCTGGTAGCTCTGTATGGAGAGTTTGAACCATTTACTTGGCAGTGTAACTTGACAAACTTCAGCTGTATCCACCAGGTCTGTGCCTCCTGGTAGCTCTGTATGGAGAGTTTGAACCATTTACTTGGCAGTGTAACTTGACAATCATCAGCTGTATCCGCCCTCTCTGTGCCTCCTGGTAGCTCTGTATGGAGAGTTTGAACCATTTACATGGCAGTGTAACTTGACAAACTTCAGCTGCATCTACCAGCTCTGTGCCTCCTGGTAGTTCTGTATGGAGAGTTTGAACCATTTACTTGGCAGTGTAACTTGACAAACTTCAGCTGTATCCACCAGCTTCGTGCCGCCTGGTAGCTCTGTATGGAGAGTTTGAACCATTTACTTGGCAGTGTAACTTAACAAACATCAGTTGTATCCACCAGCTCTGTGCCTCCTGGTAGCTCTGTATGGAGAATTTGAACCATTTAACTGGCAGTGAAACTTGATAAACATCAGCTGTATCCACCAGCTCTGTTCCACCTGGTAGTTCTGTACGGAGAATTTGAACCATTTACTTGGCAGTGTAACTTGACAAACATCAGCTGTATCCACCAGCTCAGTGCCTCCTGGTAGTTCTGTATGGAGAGTTTGAACCATTTACTTGGCAGTGTAACTTGACAAACATCAGCTGTATCCACCAGCTCAGTGCCTCCTGGTAGCTCTGTATGGAGAGTTTGAACCATTTACTTGGCAGTGTAAATTGACAAACATCAGCTGTATCCACCAGCTCTGTGCCTCCTCGTAGCTCTGTATGGAGAGTTTTAACCATTTACTTGGCAGTGTAACTTGACAAATTCAGCTGTATCCACCAGCCCAGTGCCTCCTTGTAGCTCTGTATGGAGAGTTTGAACCATTTACTTGGCAGTGTAACTTGACAAACATCAGCTGTATCCACCAGCCCTCTGCCTCCTGGTAGCTCTGTATGGAGAGTTTGAACCATTTACTTGGCAGTGTAACCCTACAAACATCAGCTGTATACACAAGCTCTGTGCCTCCTGGTAGCTCTGCATCGAGAATTTGAACCATTTAATTGGCAGTGTAACTTGACAAACATCAGCTGTATCCACCAGCTCTGTGCCTCCTGGTAGCTCTGTATAGACAGTTTGAACCATTTACTTGGCAGTGTAACTTGACAAACATCAGTTGTATCCACCAGCTCTGTTCCTCCTGGTACCTCCGTATGGAGAGTTTGAACCTTTAACTTGGCAGTGTATTTTGACAAACATCAGCTGTATCCACCACCACTGTGCCTCCTGGTAGTTCTGTATGGAGAGTTTGAACCATTTACTTGGCAGTGTAACTTGACAAACATCAGCTGTATCCACCAGCTCTGTGCCTCCTGGTAGCTCTGTATGGAGAGTTTGAACCTTTTACTTGGCAGTGTAACTTGACAAACATCAGCTGTATCCACCAGCTCAGTGCTTCCTGGAAGCTATCTATGGAGAGTTTGAACCATTTACTTGGCAGTGTAACTTGACAAATATCAGCTGTATCCACCAGCTCTGTGCCTCCTGTTAGCTCTGTATGGAGAGTTTGAACCATTTACTTGGCAGTGTAACTTGACAAACATCAGCTGTATCCACCAGCTCTGTTCCTCCTGGTAGTTCTGATGGAGAGTTTGAACCATTTACTTGGCAGTGTAACTTGACAAACTTCAGCTGTATCCACCAGCTCCGTGCCTCCTGGTAGCTCTGTATGGAGAGTTTGAACCATTTACTTGGCAGTGTAACTTAACAAACATCAGTTGTATCCACCAGCTCTGTGCCTCCTGGTAGCTCTGTATGGAGAGTTTGAACCATTTACTTGGCAGAGTAACTTGACAAACATCAGCTGTAACCACCATCTCTGTGCCTCCTGGTAGCTCTGTATGGAGAGTTCGAACCATTTACTTGGCAGTGTATCTTGACAAACATCAGCTGTATCCACCAGCTCTGTGCCTCCTGTTAGCTCTGTATGGAGAGTTTGAACCATTTACTTGGCAGTGTAACTTGACAAACATCAGCTGTATCCACCAGCTCTGTTCCTCCTGGTAGTTCTGTATGGAGAGTTTGAACCATTTACATGGCAGTGTAACTTGACAAATATCAGCTGTATCCACCAGCTCTGTGCCTCCTGGTAGCTCTGTATGGAGAGTTTGATCCATTTATTTGGCAGTGTAACTTAACAAACATCAGCTGTATCCATCAGCTCTGTGCCTCCTGGTAGCTCTGTATGGAGAGTTTGAACCATATACTTGGCAGCGTAACTTGAATACATCAGCTGTATCCACCAGCTCTGTGCCTCCTGGTAGTTCTCTATGGAGAGTTTGAACCATTTACTTGGCAGTGTAACTTGACAAACATCAGCTGTATCCACCAGCTCTGTGCCTCCTGGTAGCTCTGTATGGAGAGTTTGAACCATTTACTTGGCAGTGTAACTTGACAAATTTCAGCTGTATCCACCAGCTCTGTGCCTCCTGGTAGCTCTGTATGGAGAGTTTGACCATTTACTTGGCAGTGTAACTTGACAAACTTCAGCTGTATCCACCAGGTCTGTGCCTCCTGGTAGCTCTGTATGGAGAGTTTGAATCATTTACTTGGCAGTGTAACTTAACAAACATCAGCTGTATCCATCAGCTCTGTGCCTCCTGGTAGCTCTGTATGGAGAGTTTGAACCATTTACTTGGCAGTGTAACTTGACAAACTTCAGCTGTATCCACCAGGTCTGTGCCTCCTGGTAGCTCTGTATGGAGAGTTTGAACCATTTACTTGGCAGTGTAACTTGACAAACATCAGCTGTATCCGCCCTCTCTGTGCCTCCTGGTAGCTCTGTATGGAGAGTTTGAACCATTTACATGGCAGTGTAACTTGACAAACTTCAGCTGCATCCACCAGCTCTGTGCCTCCTGGTAGTTCTGTATGGAGAGTTTGAACCATTTACTTGGCAGTGTAACTTGACAAACTTCAGCTGTATCCACCAGCTTCGTGCCGCCTGGTAGCTCTGTATGGAGAGTTTGAACCATTTACTTGGCAGTGTAACTTAACAAACATCAGTTGTATCCACCAGCTCTGTGCCTCCTGGTAGCTCTGTATGGAGAATTTGAACCATTTAACTGGCAGTGAAACTTGATAAACATCAGCTGTATCCACCAGCTCTGTTCCACCTGGTAGTTCTGTACGGAGAATTTGAACCATTTACTTGGCAGTGTAACTTGACAAACATCAGCTGTATCCACCAGCTCAGTGCCTCCTGGTAGCTCTGTATGGAGAGTTTGAACCATTTACTTGGCAGTGTAAATTGACAAACATCAGCTGTATCCACCAGCTCTGTGCCTCCTGGTAGCTCTGTATGGAGAGTTTTAACCATTTACTTGGCAGTGTAACTTGACAAACATCAGCTGTATCCACCAGCTCTGTGCATCCTGGTAGCTCTGTATGGAGAGTTTGAACCATTTACTTGGCAGTGTAACTTGACAAACATCAGCTGTATCCACCAGCTCTGTTCCTCCTGGTAGTTCTGTATGGAGAGTTTGAACCATTTACTTGGCAGTGTAACTTGACAAACATCAGCTGTAGTTAGTTAGTTAGTTATTGTTGTTTTAAGGGGCGGAACTACGAGGTCATCTGCCCCTCTTAACACAGATTAAAGAATACAAATTTTGAATTGAATTTAAAATTTTGAGGTGGACATCTAAATTTAAAAAGACCAAAAATTAATAAAACAAAAACAAACAATTAAATAAATAAAAATATAAACATAAACAAAAATTACGGAAAAAACAATACATTATCATTCAAAAACGAACAATTCGTTGAGTCAAAGTTCACTGGAAAATTTAGATTGCTGGCCCTAACCCACTCTCACTTATAAAGCGGATAACGCGATCAGCAGCCACCGCGTCATCGGCTAATATAAGTTTGAGTGTCGTCTGCAAACCAAGGTTTCTTCGTAAGTCAGCAAGATCCACACACTCGGTGAAAATGTGGGCCACGGTGAAAACGGCTCCACAGGTACAAAGTGGGGGGTCTTCCCTTCTCATTAGGTACGAGTGGGTGGATCTTGTATGACCTATCCTTAGCCTACACAAAATGACGGACTCTCTCCGGGCCCGGAAGGAGCTCCGCCAAACGCGAGTAGTTCCCTTGATCGCTCTCAGTTTACTGGGCAGTGGGTCAGCTAGCCACTGACTCTCCCAAAAAGCCAGAACTTGTAGGCGTAACTGAGAGCGAATATCTCTAGCGGGTACCTCCATTGGTCGAGGTGGTAGTGATACCGCCTCTTTTGCAGCTTGATCCGCTAACTCATTTCCCGCAATTCCCATGTGGCTTGGAAGCCACAGAAAGGTGATTCGAGTGTCAGCGTGGCACAGCCCGGCTAGTAGGTCGTGGATTCGCTGCACTAGGGGGTGTTGCGGGAAACATGTAGCAATTGACTGCAACGAACTCAAAGAGTCGGTACACACGAGAAAGTGGATTCGTGCATCCTGTAGTGCAAACTGCAGAGCTTCATAGATGGCAACGAGCTCCGCAGTAAACACACTACAGGCCTCAGGCAAAGAGATCTTGGTATTTGCACCATCAATAACGTAAGCACAACCCACCTTCTCGTCCACCTTCGAACCATCCGTGTATAGAATGCCAGCGTCCGGAAATTGGTGAACTATGCTGTGGAACTGCCTCCGGTAAACGGAGGCATCCGTGTTCACCTTAGGACCTCGGTGCAGATCTAACCGAATTTCCGGACGCGGGACTTGCCACGGAGGCACCTCGCTAGATGTCCGGATCATACAGGGACCTACAGCCACTCCTATTTCGGTACACGAGCTATCAAGTCTAATACCAACCGGCCGAGTGGCACGAGGCCGGTTGGCGTACCCCTGGTGGTTTTGGGTACCGAAGAGAGCTTGATAGGTCGGGTGTTGCGGCATTTGACGCACATTGGCAGCATATGCTAACAGCATATGTTGGCGTCTATAATTTAAAGGTGGAACACCCGATTCGACGAGTAGGCTGGGTATCGGGCTGGTCCGGAAGGCACCGGTAGCCAGTCTAACGCCACTATGGTGGATACTGTCCAGCATTTTCAAGGTTGCCGGCCTTGCTGAACCGTATGCCGCAGAACCATAGTCTAGCCGGGACAGGACGAGGGCTTGGTAGAACCGTAGCAGCACCGCACGGTCAGCCCCCCACGTAGTGCCACTAAGAAACCTGAGCATGTTCAGTTTCCTGAGACATGTCATTTTCAATTGCCGTATATGGTGCTGCCACGTTAACTTGCTGTCAAAATGGAGCCCCAGGAAGCGATAAGTGTCAACCACCGGCAACGCAGCATCCCTGAGATGTAGTTCAGGGTGTAAATGTAGCCTCCGTAGCCGACAAAAATGGACGACGGAGGTTTTCGCTGCTGAAAAACGAAAACCCCGGTCGTGAGCCCACCTGTCGACCCGGTTGATGGCTAGCTGCAATTGCCGTTCCACGACTGCCATACTTCCAGAGCTGTAATGCAGAGCTAAATCGTCTACATACAGCGATGGAACTACCGCGGACCCGGCGGCGGCAACAATGCCATTAATGGCAATCGCGAACAAGGTGACACTCAGCACTGAACCCTGAGGAACTCCATTTTCTTGGGTATAGTACTGCGATAATGTTCTACCGACCCTTACACGGAAGAGTCGGACGGACATGAAATTCGCAATGAAAGTCGGTAAGTTACCACGGAGTCCCCACTTGTGAAGGGTGGAAAGGATCCCGTAGCGCCATGTGGTGTCGTAGGCTTTCTCGAGGTCAAAGAAAACCGTGACTAGGTGCTGCTTCCGGAAAAAAGCCTCCTGTATGGCGCTCTCAAGTCGCACCAGATGGTCAGTGGTGGACCTATGAGAGCGAAATCCACATTGGTACTCAGACAGGAGACCTTTATCCTCCAAGAACCACACCAGTCGACGGTTCACCATCTTTTCGAGCAGCTTACATAGGCCATTTGTCAAACAAATGGGCCTATAGCTGCTTACAAACTTGGGATCCTTTCCAGCCTTAGGAATCGGTATCACGATCCCCTCTCGCCATTGAGATGGAAACTCCCCTTCAATCCATATACGATTGAAGAGGATCAACAGTTCTTTCATACTGGATTCGCACAGATGTTTTAACATTTGATTATGTATGTTATCCGGTCCAGGAGCCGTATCCCTGCACAGTGCAAGCGCACTGCGCAGTTCCCATTCAGAGAATGGTACATTATAGGACTCCGAAGCAGCAGTGGCAAAGGACAAGGGGTGAGTCTCTGCCTCCCGCTTCAGAGTCAGAAATGTAGGATCGTAACTCCCGGAGCAGGATACATCGGAGAAGTGCGAGCCAATGCTGTTGGCAATGGCGAGATGGTCCGTGATGATGTCCCCATTGATGGACACTCCGGGTATCGATAGTGATGTCGGGAGTCCGGAGATCCGACGAAGCTTAGTCCACACTTGAGATGAAGGAGTATGCGCCGTCATGGACGACACATACTTTTCCCACGTCGTTTTCTTACTCTCCCGAATCAGATATCGGGCTCTAGCACGCATCCTTCTGAAGGTGATAAGGTTGGCCATAGTGTTTTGCCTCCGATAGCATTTGAAAGCACGTCGACGATCTTTAATGGCTGCTGCAATCTCGGCTGTCCACCAAGGGACGAGCTTCCGGCGTGAGTTGCCGGATGAGGAAGGTATTGTTTCCTCAGCAGCAGTCAAAATACCATTCGTTATGTGAATGGTATGATCGTCGACACTCTCAAAGGTATCTTCGGCAAACACCGCACGTGCCGTGAAAGTTGGCCAATCAGCCCGACGGAGAAGCCATCGACTTGGTAACTCGATGGCTCTCTGGTTCGGAAGAGTAACGATAATTGGAAAATGGTCACTATTACAAAGGTCATCGTGTACACCCCACTGTAGCAGGGGAACCAGCGCACGACTGCACAGGGTAATATCGATACTTGAATAAGTACCGTGCGCAATAGAGAAGTGCGTAGGTTCCCCTGTGTTCAACAGACACAGGTCCAGCCGCCTGATCAGCCTCTCAAAATCTCTCCCTTTACCGCTAGTGGTAGCGGAGCCCCAGATGGTGTTGTGGGCATTAACATCTCCCAGAAGGAGAAAAGGAGGGGGGAGCTGAGAGACTAGATCCACCAGCTGGTCGTAATCCGGCTGAGAATCAGGCGGGAAGTACACGTTACATACTGTTGCCATTACTGGCAACGAAGTACGAACTGCAACTGCCTCTAGCTGAGTACGCAACGGCACCTCTTCACTAAAGAGGCTAGAGTGGACGAGAGTGCAGACGCCACCAGCGGCCACAGCTCCGTCCACCCGGTCTTTAGAGAAGAGTTTGAAGTGACGCATTGTTGTCTCATGTCCAGGACGAAACCTGGATTCCTGAAGACAGACAATGGTTGCCGAAAACGAAGATATTAATTGTCGTAACTCAGCGAGATGAACAGAATAGCTATTACAGTTCCATTGTAATAGTGCCATGGTGTGGACTTAAGTAGAAATGGGTCTTCTACTTATGCTTGACCGTTTGCCACCCTTCCCCAGCTCTAGTTGGAGATGATGGGGCAGGAGAGCACACCTCAATCTCCACATCTCCGTCCGAAGACGAAGAAAATGGAGCGGGCGCTCTCTTGGGTTGCGCGCGGTCGTCGTCGGACCTCACGAGTCTCGCTCTTGGGGAAGAGCGAGAGCGGTGTCGAGGGACTTTCTCCCGGTCGGAAGACTGGGTGTCTGTCCCCGACACGCCCCGAAGAGATTTCTTCTTGGATCGGCGCCGACGCGTGTTTGGGGAAGTAGATGGTCCCTTCCCCACAGACGCCGGGTCCTTATAAAACAAGGTCGCTCCTGCTGGCACCGCTCCACTGGTAGTGGTGGGAGCGGGATGGTCAGCAGATACGTGAGCAGCCCTGCCTTTAGGAGAGGAAGAGAAACGGCGCTGAACCGTTCCCCTCTCCTCCGCCGATCTATTTTCTTTACTATAGGGGAGTTCCTCCATACGTACGGGCTTGGCTTCAGCAGGCTTCGCTCCCTTGGTGGTAATGGGAGCGGAAAGGCCAGCAGAGACAGTAGCCACCCCGTCAGCAGGAGGGCGAGAGAGACGGCGGCGAACCGTCTCCCTCTTCTCCCCTATATTTTTCGTATTAGGTGGGCTGGAAGAAGGACCAGCCCCGGTCGGCAAAGTCTTCTTTCCCCCTTTAGCTGGGGAAGACTTGTTCGCCGACCGTTTCGGAGAAGAAGAGGACTTCTTCTCCGATTGCGCCGGTTTAGATGGTATAACCGGCGCCTTCTTTTGCTGGGCCGAAGAAGGTTGTTGTACCTCCTTCGGGCTGACATTTTTCGCTGGTACAGCGAGGGGTGATTTTAATACAGCTGATAATACGGGCGTCGAGGGTACTACACTCGGTAAAGATGCGGCAGGGGTGAATGAGGGCGTCGTTGCAGCTGCAAACGATACCCGAAATTCGGGGGCATTCATATCACGGTACCTCTTGCGAGCGTCGTGATATGAAAGCCTATCAAGAGTTCTTATTTCTTGAATTTTTGCTTCCTTACAGAACTCAGGGCACTGCTTCGATCGTGGAGAGTGGCTTCCTTGGCAGTTAGGACAAATCGGGGGAGGCGTACACCTCTCACCCTCATGTGTCCCCTTGCCACACTCTCTACACACGGCCTTGGCAGTACACCTGGCGGAAACATGCCCGAATCTCTGGCATTGATAGCAGCGCATAGGTGGAGGGATGTACGGTCGAACATCGCAGTGGTACGATGTGACCTTCACCTGCTTAGGTACTACATCACCCTCAAAATGGAGAATAAAAGCGCCGGTATCGACACTGTTCTCCCCAATCTTTCGGGTGATGCGCCTAATCTTGGTGACGCCTCTCTTCCCCAGATCCCGCAACAATTCCGCATCGCTATTTAAAATGAGGTCACGATGGAAAATAACTCCTCGGACCTCATTCAGCGTTTCGTGTTTTGAGACCTTAACGGGAATTTCGCCGAATTGCGTGCATTCCAGCAACGCTTCGGTTTGCTTCCGATCAACGGTGTGCAGCAGCAGCTGACCGTTCCGGAGCTTGGAAATCCCGCTTAGGTCCCCAAATTTCCCCTCGATTTCCTCAGAAAAAATTATTGATTTTACTAGTTTAAAATCACCCCCGTCAGTCCTCGTAGCTACCAGGTAGCGAGGAGACCTATCAGCGGGGAATCTTCTATTAAAGGCTTCATCCCAAGGCGTATACACCTTGGGATTAGCTCGACACTCAAGAGACGGCTTTTTAAGGGTGCCACCCTGTACAGGTGTCCGTGATCGCTTTGATGGCATCCCGGACGAAATCCTCCCCGAATACTGCCCACTCCGAACGGGGGCTATCACTGTGGGCGCCACCCAGCCAAGGCAATACCTACCTGGCATAGCAGATATTGCCCGGGGTCCCAGTGCCTCGAACAGGCACTTCCCCCTCGGCATGCACAGGATTTATTCAGCTCCAGTATTCGGCCATGCAGGGACCTTCGTTGTAAGGCGGATACTACTGTAGGGTACATGGCGCACCCACCTGACGGGATGGGGCATACCGTCTAGGCTTTCTGGCCAGATGGCCAAGCTGGTGGCCCTTCCCCTAACAGCACGCATGTTTATTTCTATTGGTCAAACCAGAGCTGGGACCAGAAAACCAAAATTGACCTTTATAAGGCCCCCTCTAAGTCGCCTTTTACGACAGGCAGGGGATACCGTGGATGAATTCTGCCCTCCCCATCCACAGGGGGTCTGAACAAATCAAAACTGGCAAGTTATTCGGCCATGTCGGCCCTATTAGTCGCCTCCTACGGCAGGCAGGGCATACCGTGGGTGTATTCTATCCCGCACCTACACGGGGTAACATCAGCTGTATCCACCAGCTCTGTTCCTCCTGGTAGCTCTGTATGGAGAGTTTGAATCATTTACTTGGCAGTGTAACTTAACAAACATCAGCTGTATCCATCAGCTCTGTGCCTCCTGGTAGCTCTGTATGGAGAGTTTTAACCATTTACTTGGCAGTGTAACTTGACAAATTCAGCTGTATCCACCAGCCAAGTGCCTCCTGGTAGCTCTGTATGGAGAGTTTGAACCATTTACTTGGCAGTGTAACTTGACAAACATCAGCTGTACCCACCAGCTCTCAGCCTCCTGGTAGCTCTGTATGGAGAGTTTGAACCATTTACTTGGCAGTGTAACCCTACAAACATCAGCTGTATACACAAGCTCTGTGCCTCCTGGTAGCTCTGCATCGAGAATTTGAACCATTTAATTGGCAGTGTAACTTGACAAACATCAGCTGTATCCACCAGCTCTGTGCCTCCTGGTAGCTCTGTATAGACAGTTTGAACCATTTACTTGGCAGTGTAACTTGACAAACATCAGTTGTATCCACCAGCTCTGTTCCTCCTGGTACCGCCGTATGGAGAGTTTGAACCTTTAACTTGGCAGTGTATTTTGACAAACATCAGCTGTATCCACCACCACTGTGCCTCCTGGTAGTTCTGTATGGAGAGTTTGAACCATTTACTTGGCAGTGTAACTTGACAAACATCAGCTGTATCCACCAGCTCTGTGCCTCCTGGTAGCTCTGTATGGAGAGTTTGAACCTTTTACTTGGCAGTGTAACTTGACAAACATCAGCTGTATCCACCAGCTCAGTGCTTCCTGGAAGCTCTCTATGGAGAGTTTGAACCATTTACTTGGCAGTGTAACTTGACAAATATCAGCTGTATCCACCAGCTCTGTGCCTCCTGTTAGCTCTGTATGGAGAGTTTGAACCATTTACTTGGCAGTGTAACTTGACAAACATCAGCTGTATCCACCAGCTCTGTTCCTCCTGGTAGTTCTGATGGAGAGTTTGAACCATTTACTTGGCAGTGTAACTTGACAAACTTCAGCTGTATCCACCAGCTCCGTGCCTCCTGGTAGCTCTGTATGGAGAGTTTGAACCATTTACTTGGCAGTGTAACTTAACAAACATCAGTTGTATCCACCAGCTCTGTGCCTCCTGGTAGCTCTGTATGGAGAGTTTGAACCATTTACTTGGCAGAGTAACTTGACAAACATCAGCTGTAACCACCATCTCTGTGCCTCCTGGTAGCTCTGTATGGAGAGTTCGAACCATTTACTTGGCAGTGTATCTTGACAAACATCAGCTGTATCCACCAGCTCTGTGCCTCCTGTTAGCTCTGTATGGAGAGTTTGAACCATTTACTTGGCAGTGTAACTTGACAAACATCAGCTGTATCCACCAGCTCTGTTCCTCCTGGTAGTTCTGTATGGAGAGTTTGAACCATTTACATGGCAGTGTAACTTGACAAATATCAGCTGTACCCACCAGCTCTGTGCCTCCTGGTAGCTCTGTATGGAGAGTTTGATCCATTTATTTGGCAGTGTAACTTAACAAACATCAGCTGTATCCATCAGCTCTGTGCCTCCTGGTAGCTCTGTATGGAGAGTTTGAACCATATACTTGGCAGTGTAACTTGAATACATCAGCTGTATCCACCAGCTCTGTGCCTCCTGGTAGTTCTCTATGGAGACTTTGAACCATTTACTTGGCAGTGTAACTTGACAAACATCAGCTGTATCCACCAGCTCTGTGCCTCCTGGTAGCTCTGTATGGAGAGTTTGAACCATTTACTTGGCAGTGTAACTTGACAAATTTCAGCTGTATCCACCAGCTCTGTGCCTCCTGGTAGCTCTGTATGGAGAGTTTGACCATTTACTTGGCAGTGTAACTTGACAAACTTCAGCTGTATCCACCAGGTCTGTGCCTCCTGGTAGCTCTGTATGGAGAGTTTGAACCATTTACTTGGCAGTGTAACTTGACAAACATCAGCTGTATCCGCCCTCTCTGTGCCTCCTGGTAGCTCTGTATGGAGAGTTTTAACCATTTACATGGCAGTGTAACTTGACAAACTTCAGCTGTATCCACCAGCTCCGTGCCTCCTGGTAGCTCTGTATGGAGAGTTTGAACCATTTACTTGGCAGTGTAACTTAACAAACATCAGTTGTATCCACCAGCTCTGTGCCTCCTGGTAGCTCTGTATGGAGAGTTTGAACCATTTACTTGGCAGAGTAACTTGACAAACATCAGCTGTAACCACCATCTCTGTGCCTCCTGGTAGCTCTGTATGGAGAGTTCGAACCATTTACTTGGCAGTGTATCTTGACAAACATCAGCTGTATCCACCAGCTCTGTGCCTCCTGTTAGCTCTGTATGGAGAGTTTGAACCATTTACTTGGCAGTGTAACTTGACAAACATCAGCTGTATCCACCAGCTCTGTTCCTCCTGGTAGTTCTGTATGGAGAGTTTGAACCATTTACATGGCAGTGTAACTTGACAAATATCAGCTGTATCCACCAGCTCTGTGCCTCCTGGTAGCTCTGTATGGAGAGTTTGATCCATTTATTTGGCAGTGTAACTTAACAAACATAAGCTGTATCCATCAGCTCTGTGCCTCCTGGTAGCTCTGTATGGAGAGTTTGAACCATATACTTGGCAGCGTAACTTGAATACATCAGCTGTATCCACCAGCTCTGTGCCTCCTGGTAGTTCTCTATGGAGAGTTTGAACCATTTACTTGGCAGTGTAACTTGACAAACATCAGCTGTATCCACCAGCTCTGTGCCTCCTGGTAGCTCTGTATGGAGAGTTTGAACCATTTACTTGGCAGTGTAACTTGACAAATTTCAGCAGTATCCACCAGCTCTGTGCCTCCTGGTAGCTCTGTATGGAGAGTTTGACCATTTACTTGGCAGTGTAACTTGACAAACTTCAGCTGTATCCACCAGGTCTGTGCCTCCTGGTAGCTCTGTATGGAGAGTTTGAATCATTTACTTGGCAGTGTAACTTAACAAACATCAGCTGTATCCATCAGCTCTGTGCCTCCTGGTAGCTCTGTATGGAGAGTTTGAACCATTTACTTGGCAGTGTAACTTGACAAACTTCAGCTGTATCCACCAGGTCTGTGCCTCCTGGTAGCTCTCTATGGAGAGTTTGAACCATTTACTTGGCAGTGTAACTTGACAAACTTCAGCTGCATCCACCAGCTCTGTGCCTCCTGGTAGTTCTGTATGGAGAGTTTGAACCATTTACTTGGCAGTGTAACTTGACAAACTTCAGCTGTATCCACCAGCTTCGTGCCGCCTGGTAGCTCTGTATGGAGAGTTTGAACCATTTACTTGGCAGTGTAACTTAACAAACATCAGTTGTATCCACCAGCTCTGTGCCTCCTGGTAGCTCTGTATGGAGAATTTGAACCATTTAACTGGCAGTGAAACTTGATAAACATCAGCTGTATCCACCAGCTCTGTTCCACCTGGTAGTTCTGTACGGAGAATTTGAACCATTTACTTGGCAGTGTAACTTGACAAACATCAGCTGTATCCACCAGCTCAGTGCCTCCTGGTAGCTCTGTATGGAGAGTTTGAACCATTTACTTGGCAGTGTAAATTGACAAACTTCAGCTGTATCCACCAGCTCTGTGCCTCCTGGTAGCTCTGTATGGAGAGTTTTAACCATTTACTTGGCAGTGTAACTTGACAAACATCAGCTGTATCCACCAGCTCTGTGCATCCTGGTAGCTCTGTATGGAGAGTTTGAACCATTTACTTGGTAGTGTAACTTGACAAACATCAGCTGTATCCACCAGCTCTGTTCCTCCTGGTAGTTCTGTATGGAGAGTTTGAATCATTTACTTGGCAGTGTAACTTAACAAACATCAGCTGTATCCATCAGCTCTGTGCCTCCTGGTAGCTCTGTATGGAGAGTTTTAACCATTTACTTGGCAGTGTAACTTGACAAATTCAGCTGTATCCACCAGCCAAGTGCCTCCTGGTAGCTCTGTATGGAGAGTTTGAACCATTTACTTGGCAGTGTAACTTGACAAACATCAGCTGTACCCACCATCTCTCAGCCTCCTGGTAGCTCTGTATGGAGAGTTTGAACCATTTACTTGGCAGTGTAACCCTACAAACATCAGCTGTATACACAAGCTCTGTGCCTCCTGGTAGCTCTGCATCGAGAATTTGAACCATTTAATTGGCAGTGTAACTTGACAAACATCAGCTGTATCCACCAGCTCTGTGCCTCCTGGTAGCTCTGTATAGACAGTTTGAACCATTTACTTGGCAGTGTAACTTGACAAACATCAGTTGTATCCACCAGCTCTGTTCCTCCTGGTACCTCCGTATGGAGAGTTTGAACCTTTAACTTGGCAGTGTATTTTGACAAACATCAGCTGTATCCACCACCACTGTGCCTCCTGGTAGTTCTGTATGGAGAGTTTGAACCATTTACTTGGCAGTGTAACTTGACAAACATCAGCTGTATCCACCAGCTCTGTGCCTCCTGGTAGCTCAGTATGGAGAGTTTGAACCTTTTACTTGGCAGTGTAACTTGACAAACATCAGCTGTATCCACCAGCTCAGTGCTTCCTGGAAGCTCTCTATGGAGAGTTTGAACCATTTACTTGGCAGTGTAACTTGACAAATATCAGCTGTATCCACCAGCTCTGTGCCTCCTGTTAGCTCTGTATGGAGAGTTTGAACCATTTACTTGGCAGTGTAACTTGACAAACATCAGCTGTATCCACCAGCTCTGTTCCTCCTGGTAGTTCTGATGGAGAGTTTGAACCATTTACTTCGCAGTGTAACTTGACAAACTTCAGCTGTATCCACCAGCTCCGTGCCTCCTGGTAGCTCTGTATGGAGAGTTTGAACCATTTACTTGGCAGTGTAACTTAACAAACATCAGTTGTATCCACCAGCTCTGTGCCTCCTGGTAGCTCTGTATGGAGAGTTTGAACCATTTACTTGGCAGAGTAACTTGACAAACATCAGCTGTAACCACCATCTCTGTGCCTCCTGGTAGCTCTGTATGGAGAGTTCGAACCATTTACTTGGCAGTGTATCTTGACAAACATCAGCTGTATCCACCAGCTCTGTGCCTCCTGTTAGCTCTGTATGGAGAGTTTGAACCATTTACTTGGCAGTGTAACTTGACAAACATCAGCTGTATCCACCAGCTCTGTTCCTCCTGGTAGTTCTGTATGGAGAGTTTGAACCATTTACATGGCAGTGTAACTTGACAAATATCAGCTGTATCCACCAGCTCTGTGCCTCCTGGTAGCTCTGTATGGAGAGTTTGATCCATTTATTTGGCAGTGTAACTTAACAAACATCAGCTGTATCCATCAGCTCTGTGCCTCCTGGTAGCTCTGTATGGAGAGTTTGAACCATATACTTGGCAGTGTAACTTGGATACATCAGCTGTATCCACCAGCTCTGTGCCTCCTGGTAGTTCTCTATGGAGACTTTGAACCATTTACTTGGCAGTGTAACTTGACAAACATCAGCTGTATCCACCAGCTCTGTGCCTCCTGGTAGCTCTGTATGGAGAGTTTGAACCATTTACTTGGCAGTGTAACTTGACAAATTTCAGCTGTATCCACCAGCTCTGTGCCTCCTGGTAGCTCTGTATGGAGAGTTTGACCATTTACTTGGCAGTGTAACTTGACAAACTTCAGCTGTATCCACCAGGTCTGTGCCTCCTGGTAGCTCTGTATGGAGAGTTTGAACCATTTACTTGGCAGTGTAACTTGACAAACATCAGCTGTATCCGCCCTCTCTGTGCCTCCTGGTAGCTCTGTATGGAGAGTTTTAACCATTTACATGGCAGTGTAACTTGACAAACTTCAGCTGTATCCACCAGCTCTGTGCCTCCTGGTAGTTCTGTATGGAGAGTTTGAACCATTTACTTGGCAGTGTAACTTGACCAATATCAGCTGTATCCACCAGCTCTGTGCCTCCTGGTAGAACTGTACGGAGAGTTTGAACCATTTACTTGGCAGCGTAACTTGACAAACATCAGCTGTATCCACCAGCACTGTGCCTCCTGGTAGCTCTGTATGGAGAGTTAGAACCATTTACTTGGCTGTGTAACTTGACAAACTTCAGCTGTATCCACCAGCTCTGTGCCTCCTGGTAACTCTGTATGGAGAGTTTGAACCATTTACTTGGCAGTGTAACTTGACAAACTTCAGCTGTATCCACCAGGTCTGTGCCTCCTGGTAGCTCTGTATGGAGAGTTTGAACCATTTACTTGGCAGTGTAACTTGACAAACATCAGCTGTATCCGCCCTCTCTGTGCCTCCTGGTAGCTCTGTATGGAGAGTTTGAACCTTTTACATGGCAGTGTAACTTGACAAACTTCAGCTGCATCCACCAGCTCTGTGCCTCCTGGTAGTTCTGTATGGAGAGTTTGAACCATTTACTTGGCAGTGTAACTTGACCAATATCAGCTGTATCCACCAGCTCTGTGCCTCCTGGTAGTTCTGTACGGAGAGTTTGAACCATTTACATGGCAGCGTAACTTGACAAACTTCAGCTGTATCCACCAGCTCTGTGCCTCCTGGTAGCTCTGTATGGAGAGTTTGAACCATTTACTTGGCAGTGTAACCTGACAAACATCAGCTGTATCCACCAGCTCAGTGCTTCCTGGAAGCTCTCTATGGAGAGTTTGAACCATTTACTTGGCAGTGTAACTTGACAAATATCAGCTGTATCCACCAGCTCTGTGCCTCCTGTTAGCTCTGTATGGAGAGTTTGAACCATTTACTTGGCAGTGTAACTTGACAAACATCAGCTGTATCCACCAGCTCTGTTCCTCCTGGTAGTTCTGATGGAGAGTTTGAACCATTTACTTGGCAGTGTAACTTGACAAACTTCAGCTGTATCCACCAGCTCCGTGCCTCCTGGTAGCTCTGTATGGAGAGTTTGAACCATTTACTTGGCAGTGTAACTTAACAAACATCAGTTGTATCCACCAGCTCTGTGCCTCCTGGTAGCTCTGTATGGAGAGTTTGAACCATTTACTTGGTAGAGTAACTTGACAAACATCAGCTGTAACCACCATCTCTGTGCCTCCTGGTAGCTCTGTATGAAGAGTTCTAACCATTTACTTGGCAGTGTATCTTGACAAACATCAGCTGTATCCACCAGCTCTGTGCCTCCTGTTAGCTCTGTATGGAGAGTTTGAACCATTTACTTGGCAGTGTAACTTGACAAATATCAGCTGTATCCACCAGCTCTGTTGCTCCTGGTAGTTCTGTATGGAGAGTTTGAACCATTTACATGGCAGTGTAACTTGACAAATATCAGCTGTATCCACCAGCTCTGTGCCTCCTGGTAGCTCTGTATGGAGAGTTTGATCCATTTATTTGGCAGTGTAACTTAACAAACATCAGCTGTATCCATCAGCTCTGTGCCTCCTAGTAGCTCTGTATGGAGAGTTTGAACCATATACTTGGCAGCGTAACTTGAATACATCAGCTGTATCCACCAGCTCTGTGCCTCCTGGTAGTTCTCTATGGAGAGTTTGAACCATTTACTTGGCAGTGTAACTTGACAAATATCAGCTGTATCCACCAGCTCTGTGCCTCCTGGTAGCTCTGTATGGAGAATTTGAACCATTTAACTGGCAGTGAAACGTGATAAACATCAGCTGTATCCACCAGCTCTGTTCCACCTGGTAGTTCTGTACGGAGAATTTGAACCATTTACTTGGCAGTGTAACTTGACAAACATCAGCTGTATCCACCAGCTCAGTGCCTCCTGGTAGCTCTGTATGGAGAGTTTGAACCATTTACTTGGCAGTGTAAATTGACAAACATCAGCTGTATCCACCAGCTCTGTGCCTCCTGGTAGCTCTGTATGGAGAGTTTTAACCATTTACTTGGCAGTGTAACTTAACAAATTCAGCTGTATCCACCAGCCAAGTGCCTCCTGGTAGCTCTGTATGGAGAGATTGAACCATTTACTTGGCAGTGTAACTTGACAAACATCAGCTGTATCCACCAGCTCTCTGCCTCCTGGTAGCTCTGTATGGAGAGTTTGAACCATTTACTTGGCAGTGTAACCCTACAAACATCAGCTGTATACACAAGCTCTGTGCCTCCTGGTAGCTCTGCATCGAGAATTTGAACCATTTAATTGGCAGTGTAACTTGACAAACATCAGCTGTATCCACCAGCTCTGTGCCTCCTGGTAGCTCTGTATAGACAGTTTGAACCATTTACTTGGCAGTGTAACTTGACAAACATCAGTTGTATCCACCAGCTCTGTTCCTCCTGGTACCTCCGTATGGAGAGTTTGAACCTTTAACTTGGCAGTGTATTTTGACAAACATCAGCTGTATCCACCACCACTGTGCCTCCTGGTAGTTCTGTATGGAGAGTTTGAACCATTTACTTGGCAGTGTAACTTGACAAACATCAGCTGTATCCACCAGCTCTGTGCCTCCTGGTAGCTCTGTATGGAGAGTTTGAACCTTTTACTTGGCAGTGTAACTTGACAAACATCAGCTGTATCCACCAGCTCAGTGCTTCCTGGAAGCTCTGTATGGAGAGTTTGAACCATTTACTTGGCAGTGTAACTTGACAAATATCAGCTGTATCCACCAGCTCTGTGCCTCCTGGTAGCTCTGTATGGAGAGTTTGATCCATTTATTTGGCAGTGTAACTTAACAAACATCAGCTGTATCCATCAGCTCTGTGCCTCCTGGTAGCTCTGTATGGAGAGTTTGAACCATATACTTGGCAGCGTAACTTGAATACATCAGCTGTATCCACCAGCTCTGTGCCTCCTGGTAGTTCTCTATGGAGAGTTTGATCCATTTATTTGGCAGTGTAACTTAACAAACATCAGCTGTATCCATCAGCTCTGTGCCTCCTGGTAGCTCTGTATGGAGAGTTTGAACCATATACTTGGCAGTGTAACTTGAATACATCAGCTGTATCCACCAGCTCTGTGCCTCCTGGTAGTTCTCTATGGAGACTTTGAACCATTTACTTGGCAGTGTAACTTGACAAACATCAGCTGTATCCACCAGCTCTGTGCCTCCTGGTAGCTCTGTATGGAGAGTTTGAACCATTTACTTGGCAGTGTAACTTGACAAATTTCAGCTGTATCCACCAGCTCTGTGCCTCCTGGTAGCTCTGTATGGAGAGTTTGACCATTTACTTGGCAGTGTAACTTGACAAACTTCAGCTGTATCCACCAGGTCTGTGCCTCCTGGTAGCTCTGTATGGAGAGTTTGAACCATTTACTTGGCAGTGTAACTTGACAAACATCAGCTGTATCCGCCCTCTCTGTGCCTCCTGGTAGCTCTGTATGGAGAGTTTTAACCATTTACATGGCAGTGTAACTTGACAAACTTCAGCTGTATCCACCAGCTCTGTGCCTCCTGGTAGTTCTGTATGGAGAGTTTGAACCATTTACTTGGCAGTGTAACTTGACCAATATCAGCTGTATCCACCAGCTCTGTGCCTCCTGGTAGAACTGTACGGAGAGTTTGAACCATTTACTTGGCAGCGTAACTTGACAAACATCAGCTGTATCCACCAGCACTGTGCCTCCTGGTAGCTCTGTATGGAGAGTTTGAACCATTTACTTGGCTGTGTAACTTGACAAATTTCAGCTGTATCCACCAGCTCTGTGCCTCCTGGTAACTCTGTATGGAGAGTTTGAACCATTTACTTGGCAGTGTAACTTGACAAACTTCAGCTGTATCCACCAGGTCTGTGCCTCCTGGTAGCTCTGTATGGAGAGTTTGAACCATTTACTTGGCAGTGTAACTTGACAAACATCAGCTGTATCCGCCCTCTCTGTGCCTCCTGGTAGCTCTGTATGGAGAGTTTGAACCATTTACATGGCAGTGTAACTTGACAAACTTCAGCTGCATCCACCAGCTCTGTGCCTCCTGGTAGCTCTGTATAGACAGTTTGAACCATTTACTTGGCAGTGTAACTTGACAAACATCAGTTGTATCCACCAGCTCTGTTCCTCCTGGTACCTCCGTATGGAGAGTTTGAACCTTTAACTTGGCAGTGTATTTTGACAAACATCAGCTGTATCCACCACCACTGTGCCTCCTGGTAGTTCTGTATGGAGAGTTTGAACCATTTACTTGGCAGTGTAACTTGACAAACATCAGCTGTATCCACCAGCTCTGTGCCTCCTGGTAGCTCTGTATGGAGAGTTTGAACCTTTTACTTGGCAGTGTAACTTGACAAACATCAGCTGTATCCACCAGCTCAGTGCTTCCTGGAAGCTCTGTATGGAGAGTTTGAACCATTTACTTGGCAGTGTAACTTGACAAATATCAGCTGTATCCACCAGCTCTGTGCCTCCTGGTAGCTCTGTATGGAGAGTTTGATCCATTTATTTGGCAGTGTAACTTAACAAACATCAGCTGTATCCATCAGCTCTGTGCCTCCTGGTAGCTCTGTATGGAGAGTTTGAACCATATACTTGGCAGCGTAACTTGAATACATCAGCTGTATCCACCAGCTCTGTGCCTCCTGGTAGTTCTCTATGGAGAGTTTGATCCATTTATTTGGCAGTGTAACTTAACAAACATCAGCTGTATCCATCAGCTCTGTGCCTCCTGGTAGCTCTGTATGGAGAGTTTGAACCATATACTTGGCAGTGTAACTTGAATACATCAGCTGTATCCACCAGCTCTGTGCCTCCTGGTAGTTCTCTATGGAGACTTTGAACCATTTACTTGGCAGTGTAACTTGACAAACATCAGCTGTATCCACCAGCTCTGTGCCTCCTGGTAGCTCTGTATGGAGAGTTTGAACCATTTACTTGGCAGTGTAATTTGACAAATTTCAGCTGTATCCACCAGCTCTGTGCCTCCTGGTAGCTCTGTATGGAGAGTTTGACCATTTACTTGGCAGTGTAACTTGACAAACTTCAGCTGTATCCACCAGGTCTGTGCCTCCTGGTAGCTCTGTATGGAGAGTTTGAACCATTTACTTGGCAGTGTAACTTGACAAACATCAGCTGTATCCGCCCTCTCTGTGCCTCCTGGTAGCTCTGTATGGAGATTTTTATCCATTTACATGGCAGTGTAACTTGACAAACTTCAGCTGTATCCACCAGCTCTGTGCCTCCTGGTAGTTCTGTATGGAGAGTTTGAACCATTTACTTGGCAGTGTAACTTGACCAATATCAGCTGTATCCACCAGCTCTGTGCCTCCTGGTAGAACTGTACGGAGAGTTTGAACCATTTACTTGGCAGCGTAACTTGACAAACATCAGCTGTATCCACCAGCACTGTGCCTCCTGGTAGCTCTGTATGGAGAGTTTGAACCATTTACTTGGCTGTGTAACTTGACAAATTTCAGCTGTATCCACCAGCTCTGTGCCTCCTGGTAACTCTGTATGGAGAGTTTGAACCATTTACTTGGCAGTGTAACTTGACAAACTTCAGCTGTATCCACCAGGTCTGTGCCTCCTGGTAGCTCTGTATGGAGAGTTTGAACCATTTACTTGGCAGTGTAACTTGACAAACATCAGCTGTATCCGCCCTCTCTGTGCCTCCTGGTAGCTCTGTATGGAGAGTTTGAACCATTTACATGGCAGTGTAACTTGACAAACTTCAGCTGCATCCACCAGCTCTGTGCCTCCTGGTAGTTCTGTATGGAGAGTTTGAACCATTTACTTGGCAGTGTAACTTGACCAATATCAGCTGTATCCACCAGCTCTGTGCCTCCTGGTAGTTCTGTACGGAGAGTTTGAACCATTTACATGGCAGCGTAACTTGACAAACTTCAGCTGTATCCACCAGCTCTGTGCCTCCTGGTAGCTCTGTATGGAGAGTTTGAACCATTTACTTGGCAGTGTAACCTGACAAACATCAGCTGTATCCACCAGCTCAGTGCTTCCTGGAAGCTCTCTATGGAGAGTTTGAACCATTTACTTGGCAGTGTAACTTGACAAATATCAGCTGTATCCACCAGCTCTGTGCCTCCTGTTAGCTCTGTATGGAGAGTTTGAACCATTTACTTGGCAGTGTAACTTGACAAACATCAGCTGTATCCACCAGCTCTGTTCCTCCTGGTAGTTCTGATGGAGAGTTTGAACCATTTACTTGGCAGTGTAACTTGACAAACTTCAGCTGTATCCACCAGCTCCGTGCCTCCTGGTAGCTCTGTATGGAGAGTTTGAACCATTTACTTGGCAGTGTAACTTAACAAACATCAGTTGTATCCACCAGCTCTGTGCCTCCTGGTAGCTCTGTATGGAGAGTTTGAACCATTTACTTGGCAGAGTAACTTGACAAACATCAGCTGTAACCACCATCTCTGTGCCTCCTGGTAGCTCTGTATGAAGAGTTCGAACCATTTACTTGGCAGTGTATCTTGACAAACATCAGCTGTATCCACCAGCTCTGTGCCTCCTGTTAGCTCTGTATGGAGAGTTTGAACCATTTACTTGGCAGTGTAACTTGACAAATATCAGCTGTATCCACCAGCTCTGTTGCTCCTGGTAGTTCTGTATGGAGAGTTTGAACCATTTACATGGCAGTGTAACTTGACAAATATCAGCTGTATCCACCAGCTCTGTGCCTCCTGGTAGCTCTGTATGGAGAGTTTGATCCATTTATTTGGCAGTGTAACTTAACAAACATCAGCTGTATCCATCAGCTCTGTGCCTCCTGGTAGCTCTGTATGGAGAGTTTGAACCATATACTTGGCAGCGTAACTTGAATACATCAGCTGTATCCACCAGCTCTGTGCCTCCTGGTAGTTCTCTATGGAGAGTTTGAACCATTTACTTGGCAGTGTAACTTGACAAATATCAGCTGTATCCACCAGCTCTGTGCCTCCTGGTAGCTCTGTATGGAGAATTTGAACCATTTAACTGGCAGTGAAACTTGATAAACATCAGCTGTATCCACCAGCTCTGTTCCACCTGGTAGTTCTGTACGGAGAATTTGAACCATTTACTTGGCAGTGTAACTTGACAAACATCAGCTGTATCCACCAGCTCAGTGCCTCCTGGTAGCTCTGTATGGAGAGTTTGAACCATTTACTTGGCAGTGTAAATTGACAAACATCAGCTGTATCCACCAGCTCTGTGCCTCCTGGTAGCTCTGTATGGAGAGTTTTAACCATTTACTTGGCAGTGTAACTTAACAAATTCAGCTGTATCCACCAGCCAAGTGCCTCCTGGTAGCTCTGTATGGAGAGATTGAACCATTTACTTGGCAGTGTAACTTGACAAACATCAGCTGTATCCACCAGCTCTCTGCCTCCTGGTAGCTCTGTATGGAGAGTTTGAACCATTTACTTGGCAGTGTAACCCTACAAACATCAGCTGTATACACAAGCTCTGTGCCTCCTGGTAGCTCTGCATCGAGAATTTGAACCATTTAATTGGCAGTGTAACTTGACAAACATCAGCTGTATCCACCAGCTCTGTGCCTCCTGGTAGCTCTGTATAGACAGTTTGAACCATTTACTTGGCAGTGTAACTTGACAAACATCAGTTGTATCCACCAGCTCTGTTCCTCCTGGTACCTCCGTATGGAGAGTTTGAACCTTTAACTTGGCAGTGTATTTTGACAAACATCAGCTGTATCCACCACCACTGTGCCTCCTGGTAGTTCTGTATGGAGAGTTTGAACCATTTACTTGGCAGTGTAACTTGACAAACATCAGCTGTATCCACCAGCTCTGTGCCTCCTGGTAGCTCTGTATGGAGAGTTTGAACCTTTTACTTGGCAGTGTAACTTGACAAACATCAGCTGTATCCACCAGCTCAGTGCTTCCTGGAAGCTCTGTATGGAGAGTTTGAACCATTTACTTGGCAGTGTAACTTGACAAATATCAGCTGTATCCACCAGCTCTGTGCCTCCTGTTAGCTCTGTTTGGAGAGTTTGAACCATTTACTTGGCAGTGTAACTTGACAAACATCAGCTGTATCCACCAGCTCTGTTCCTCCTGGTAGTTCTGATGGAGAGTTTGAACCATTTACTTGGCAGTGTAACTTGACAAACTTCAGCTGTATCCACCAGCTCCGTGCCTCCTGGTAGCTCTGTATGGAGAGTTTGAACCATTTACTTGGCAGTGTAACTTAACAAACATCAGTTGTATCCACCAGCTCTGTGCCTCCTGGTAGCTCTGTATGGAGAGTTTGAACCATTTACTTGGCAGAGTAACTTGACAAACATCAGCTGTAACCACCATCTCTGTGCCTCCTGGTAGCTCTGTATGGAGAGTTCGAACCATTTACTTGGCAGTGTATCTTGACAAACATCAGCTGTATCCACCAGCTCTGTGCCTTCTGTTAGCTCTGTATGGAGAGTTTGAACCATTTACTTGGCAGTGTAACTTGACAAACATCAGCTGTATCCACCAGCTCTGTTCCTCCTGGTAGTTCTGTATGGAGAGTTTGAACCATTTACATGGCAGTGTAACTTGACAAATATCAGCTGTATCCACCAGCTCTGTGCCTCCTGGTAGCTCTGTATGGAGAGTTTGATCCATTTATTTGGCAGTGTAACTTAACAAACATCAGCTGTATCCATCAGCTCTGTGCCTCCTGGTAGCTCTGTATGGAGAGTTTGAACCATATACTTGGCAGTGTAACTTGAATACATCAGCTGTATCCACCAGCTCTGTGCCTCCTGGTGGTTCTCTATGGAGACTTTGAACCATTTACTTGGCAGTGTAACTTGACAAAAATCAGCTGTATCCACCAGCTCTGTGCCTCCTGGTAGCTCTGTATGGAGAGTTTGAACCATTTACTTGGCAGTGTAACTTGACAAATTTCAGCTGTATCCACCAGCTCTGTGCCTCCTGGTAGCTCTGTATGGAGAGTTTGACCATTTACTTGGCAGTGTAACTTGACAAACTTCAGCTGTATCCACCAGGTCTGTGCCTCCTTGTAGCTCTGTATGGAGAGTTTGAACCATTTACTTGGCAGTGTAACTTGACAAACATCAGCTGTATCCGCCCTCTCTGTGCCTCCTGGTAGCTCTGTATGGAGAGTTTTAACCATTTACATGGCAGTGTTACTTGACAAACTTCAGCTGTATCCACCAGCTCTGTGCCTCCTGGTAGTTCTGTATGGAGAGTTTGAACCATTTACTTGGCAGTGTAACTTGACCAATATCAGCTGTATCCACCAGCTCTGTGCCTCCTGGTAGAACTGTACGGAGAGTTTGAACCATTTACTTGGCAGCGTAACTTGACAAACATCAGCTGTATCCACCAGCACTGTGCCTCCTGGTAGCTCTGTATGGAGAGTTTGAACCATTTACTTGGCTGTGTAACTTGACAAATTTCAGCTGTATTCACCAGCTCTGTGCCTCCTGGTAACTCTGTATGGAGAGTTTGAACCATTTACTTGGCAGTGTAACTTGACAAACTTCAGCTGTATCCACCAGGTCTGTGCCTCCTGGTAGCTCTGTATGGAAAGTTTGAACCATTTACTTGGCAGTGTAACTTGACAAACATCAGCTGTATCCGCCCTCTCTGTGCCTCCTGGTAGCTCTGTATGGAGAGTTTGAACCATTTACATGGCAGTGTAACTTGACAAACTTCAGCTGCATCCACCAGCTCTGTGCCTCCTGGTAGTTCTGTATGGAGAGTTTGAACCATTTACTTGGCAGTGTAACTTGACCAATATCAGCTGTATCCACCAGCTCTGTGCCTCCTGGTAGTTCTGTACGGAGAGTTTGAACCATTTACATGGCAGCGTAACTTGACAAACTTCAGCTGTATCCACCAGCTCTGTGCCTCCTGGTAGCTCTGTATGGAGAGTTTGAACCATTTACTTGGCAGTGTAACTTGACAAACATCAGCTGTATTCACCAGCTCAGTGCTTCCTGGAAGCTCTCTATGGAGAGTTTGAACCATTTACTTGGCAGTGTAACTTGACAAATATCAGCTGTATCCACCAGCTCTGTGCCTCCTGTTAGCTCTGTATGGAGAGTTTGAACCATTTACTTGGCAGTGTAACTTGACAAACATCAGCTGTATCCACCAGCTCTGTTCCTCCTGGTAGTTCTGATGGAGAGTTTGAACCATTTACTTGGCAGTGTAACTTGACAAACTTCAGCTGTATCCACCAGCTCCGTGCCTCCTGGTAGCTCTGTATGGAGAGTTTGAACCATTTACTTGGCAGTGTAACTTAACAAACATCAGTTGTATCCACCAGCTCTGTGCCTCCTGGTAGCTCTGTATGGAGAGTTTGAACCATTTACTTGGCAGGGTAACTTGACAAACATCAGCTGTAACCACCATCTCTGTGCCTCCTGCTAGCTCTGTATGGAGAGTTCGAACCATTTACTTGGCAGTGTATCTTGACAAACATCAGCTGTATCCACCAGCTCTGTGCCTCCTGTTAGCTCTGTATGGAGAGTTTGAACCATTTACTTGGCAGTGTAACTTGACAAATATCAGCTGTATCCACCAGCTCTGTTGCTCCTGGTAGTTCTGTATGGAGAGTTTGAACCATTTACATGGCAGTGTAACTTGACAAATATCAGCTGTATCCACCAGCTCTGTGCCTCCTGGTAGCTCTGTATGGAGAGTTTGATCCATTTATTTGGCAGTGTAACTTAACAAACATCAGCTGTATCCATCAGCTCTGTGCTTCCTGGTAGCTCTGTATGGAGAGTTTGAACCATATACTTGGCAGCGTAACTTGAATACATCAGCTGTATCCACCAGCTCTGTGCCTCCTGGTAGTTCTCTATGGAGAGTTTGAACCATTTACTTGGCAGTGTAACTTGACAAATATCAGCTGTATCCACCAGCTCTGTGCCTCCTGGTAGCTCTGTATGGAGAGTTTGAACCATTTACTTGGCAGTGTAACTTGACAAATTTCAGCTGTATCCACCAGCTCTGTGCCTCCTGGTAGCTCTGTATGGAGAGTTTGACCATTTACTTGGCAGTGTAACTTGACAAACTTCAGCTGTATCCACCAGGTCTGTGCCTCCTGGTAGCACTGTATGGAGAGTTTGAACCATTTACTTGGCAGTGTAACTTAACAAACATCAGCTGTATCCATCAGCTCTGTGCCTCCTGGTAGCTCTGTATGGAGAGTTTGAACCATTTACTTGGCAGTGTAACTTGACAAACTTCAGCTGTATCCACCAGGTCAGTGCCTCCTGGTAGCTCTGTATGGAGAGTTTGAACCATTTACTTGGCAGTGTAACTTGACAAACATCAGCTGTATCCGCCCTCTCTGTGCCTCCTGGTAGCTCTGTATGGAGAGTTTGAACCATTTACATGGCAGTGTAACTTGACAAACTTCAGCTGCATCCACCAGCTCTGTGCCTCCTGGTAGTTCTGTATGGAGAGTTTGAACCATTTACTTGGCAGTGTAACTTGACAAACTTCAGCTGTATCCACCAGCTTCGTGCCGCCTGGTAGCTCTGTATGGAGAGTTTGAACCATTTACTTGGCAGTGTAACTTAACAAACATCAGTTGTATCAACCAGCTCTGTGCATCCTGGTAGCTCTGTATGGAGAATTTGAACCATTTAACTGGCAGTGAAACTTGATAAACATCAGCTGTATCCAGCAGCTCTGTTCCACCTGGTAGTTCTGTACGGAGAATTTGAACCATTTACTTGGCAGTGTAACTTGACAAACATCAGCTGTATCCACCAGCTCAGTGCCTCCTGGTAGTTCTGTATGGAGAGTTTGAACCATTTACTTGGCAGTGTAACTTGACAAACATCAGCTGTATCCACCAGCTCAGTGCCTCCTGGTAGCTCTGTATGGAGAGTTTGAACCATTTACTTGGCAGTGTAAATTGACAAACATCAGTTGTATCCACCAGCTCTGTGCCTCCTGGTAGCTCTGTATGGAGAGTTTGAACCATTTACTTGGCAGTGTAACTTGACAAACATCAGCTGTATCCACCAGCTCAGTGCCTCCTGGTAGTTCTGTATGGAGAGTTTGAACCATTTACTTGGCAGTGTAAATTGACAAACATCAGCTGTATCCACCAGCTCTGTGCCTCCTGGTAGCTCTGTATGGAGAGTTTTAACCATTTACTTGGCAGTGTAACTTAACCAATTCAGCTGTATCCACCAGCCAAGTGCCTCCTGGTAGCTCTGTATGGAGAGTTTGAACCATTTACTTGGCAGTGTAACATGACAAACATCAGCTGTATCCACCAGCTCTCTGCCTCCTGGTAGCTCTGTATGGAGAGTTTGAACCATTTACTTGGCAGTGTAACCCTACAAACATCAGCTGTATACACAAGCTCTGTGCCTCCTGGTAGCTCTGCATCGAGAATTTGAACCATTTAATTGGCAGTGTAACTTGACAAACATCAGCTGTATCCACCAGCTCTGTGCCTCCTGGTAGCTCTGTATAGACAGTTTGAACCATTTACTTGGCAGTGTAACTTGACAAACATCAGTTGTATCCACCAGCTCTGTTCCTCCTGGTACCTCCGTATGGAGAGTTTGAACCTTTAACTTGGCAGTGTATTTTGACAAACATCAGCTGTATCCACCACCACTGTGCCTCCTGGTAGTTCTGTATGGAGAGTTTGAACCATTTACTTGGCAGTGTAACTTGACAAACATCAGCTGTATCCACCAGCTCTGTGCCTCCTGGTAGCTCTGTATGGAGAGTTTGAACCTTTTACTTGGCAGTGTAACTTGACAAACATCAGCTGTATCCACCAGCTCAGTGCTTCCTGGAAGCTCTGTATGGAGAGTTTGAACCATTTACTTGGCAGTGTAACTTGACAAATATCAGCTGTATCCACCAGCTCTGTGCCTCCTGTTAGCTCTGTATGGAGAGTTTGAACCATTTACTTGGCAGTGTAACTTGACAAACATCAGCTGTATCCACCAGCTCTGTTCCTCCTGGTAGTTCTGATGGAGAGTTTGAACCATTTACTTGGCAGTGTAACTTGACAAACTTCAGCTGTATCCACCAGCTCCGTGCCTCCTGGTAGCTCTGTATGGAGAGTTTGAACCATTTACTTGGCAGTGTAACTTAACAAACATCAGTTGTATCCACCAGCTCTGTGCCTCCTGGTAGCTCTGTATGGAGAGTTTGAACCATTTACTTGGCAGAGTAACTTGACAAACATCAGCTGTAACCACCATCTCTGTGCCTCCTGGTAGCTCTGTATGGAGAGTTCGAACCATTTACTTGGCAGTGTATCTTGACAAACATCAGCTGTATCCACCAGCTCTGTGCCTCCTGTTAGCTCTGTATGGAGAGTTTGAACCATTTACTTGGCAGTGTAACTTGACAAACATCAGCTGTATCCACCAGCTCTGTTCCTCCTGGTAGTTCTGTATGGAGAGTTTGAACCATTTACATGGCAGTGTAACTTGACAAATATCAGCTGTATCCACCAGCTCTGTGCCTCCTGGTAGCTCTGTATGGAGAGTTTGATCCATTTATTTGGCAGTGTAACTTAACAAACATCAGCTGTATCCATCAGCTCTGTGCCTCCTGGTAGCTCTGTATGGAGAGTTTGAACCATATACTTGGCAGTGTAACTTGAATACATCAGCTGTATCCACCAGCTCTGTGCCTCCTGGTGGTTCTCTATGGAGACTTTGAACCATTTACTTGGCAGTGTAACTTGACAAACATCAGCTGTATCCACCAGCTCTGTGCCTCCTGGTAGCTCTGTATGGAGAGTTTGAACCATTTACTTGGCAGTGTAACTTGACAAATTTCAGCTGTATCCACCAGCTCTGTGCCTCCTGGTAGCTCTGTATGGAGAGTTTGACCATTTACTTGGCAGTGTAACTTGACAAACTTCAGCTGTATCCACCAGGTCTGTGCCTCCTGGTAGCTCTGTATGGAGAGTTTGAACCATTTACTTGGCAGTGTAACTTGACAAACGTCAGCTGTATCCGCCCTCTCTGTGCCTCCTGGTAGCTCTGTATGGAGAGTTTTAACCATTTACATGGCAGTGTAACTTGACAAACTTCAGCTGTATCCACCAGCTCTGTGCCTCCTGGTAGTTCTGTATGGAGAGTTTGAACCATTTACTTGGCAGTGTAACTTGACCAATATCAGCTGTATCCACCAGCTCTGTGCCTCCTGGTAGAACTGTACGGAGAGTTTGAACCATTTACTTGGCAGCGTAACTTGACAAACATCAGCTGTATCCACCAGCACTGTGCCTCCTGGTAGCTCTGTATGGAGAGTTTGAACCATTTACTTGGCTGTGTAACTTGACAAATTTCAGCTGTATCCACCAGCTCTGTGCCTCCTGGTAACTCTGTATGGAGAGTTTGAACCATTTACTTGGCAGTGTAACTTGACAAACTTCAGCTGTATCCACCAGGTCTGTGCCTCCTGGTAGCTCTGTATGGAAAGTTTGAACCATTTACTTGGCAGTGTAACTTGACAAACATCAGCTGTATCCGCCCTCTCTGTGCCTCCTGGTAGCTCTGTATGGAGAGTTTGAACCATTTACATGGCAGTGTAACTTGACAAACTTCAGCTGCATCCACCAGCTCTGTGCCTCCTGGTAGTTCTGTATGGAGAGTTTGAACCATTTACTTGGCAGTGTAACTTGACCAATATCAGCTGTATCCACCAGCTCTGTGCCTCCTGGTAGTTCTGTACGGAGAGTATGAACCATTTACATGGCAGCGTAACTTGACAAACTTCAGCTGTATCCACCAGCTCTGAGCCTCCTGGTAGCTCTGTATGGAGAGTTTGAACCATTTACTTGGCAGTGTAACTTGACAAATATCAGCTGTATCCACCAGCTCTGTGCCTCCTGTTAGCTCTGTATGGAGAGTTTGAACCATTTACTTGGCAGTGTAACTTGACAAACATCAGCTGTATCCACCAGCTCTGTTCCTCCTGGTAGTTCTGATGGAGAGTTTGAACCATTTACTTGGCAGTGTAACTTGACAAACTTCAGCTGTATCCACCAGCTCCGTGCCTCCTGGTAGCTCTGTATGGAGAGTTTGAACTATTTACTTGGCAGTGTAACTTAACAAACATCAGTTGTATCCACCAGCTCTGTGCCTCCTGGAAGCTCTGTATGGAGAGTTTGAACCATTTACTTGGCAGAGTAACTTGACAAACATCAGCTGTAACCACCATCTCTGTGCCTCCTGCTAGCTCTGTATGGAGAGTTCGAACCATTTACTTGGCAGTGTATCTTGACAAACATCAGCTGTATCCACCAGCTCTGTGCCTCCTGTTAGCTCTGTATGGAGAGTTTGAACCATTTACTTGGCAGTGTAACTTGACAAATATCAGCTGTATCCACCAGCTCTGTTGCTCCTGGTAGTTCTGTATGGAGAGTTTGAACCATTTACATGGCAGTGTAACTTGAAAAACATCAGCTGTATCCACCAGCTCTGTGCCTCCTGGTAGCTCTGTATGGAGAGTTTGATCCATTTATTTGGCAGTGTAACTTAACAAACATCAGCTGTATCCATCAGCTCTGTGCTTCCTGGTAGCTCTGTATGGAGAGTTTGAACCATATACTTGGCAGCGTAACTTGAATACATCAGCTGTATCCACCAGCTCTGTGCCTCCTGGTAGTTCTCTATGGAGAGTTTGAACCATTTACTTGGCAGTGTAACTTGACAAATATCAGCTGTATCCACCAGCTCTGTGCCACCTGGTAGCTCTGTATGGAGAGTTTGAACCATTTACTTGGCAGTGTAACTTGACAAATTTCAGCTGTATCCACCAGCTCTGTGCCTCCTGGTAGCTCTGTATGGAGAGTTTGACCATTTACTTGGCAGTGTAACTTGACAAACTTCAGCTGTATCCACCAGGTCTGTGCCTCCTGGTAGCACTGTATGGAGAGTTTGAACCATTTACTTGGCAGTGTAACTTAACAAACATCAGCTGTATCCATCAGCTCTGTGCCTCCTGGTAGCTCTGTATGGAGAGTTTGAACCATTTACTTGGCAGTGTAACTTGACAAACTTCAGCTGTATCCACCAGGTCTGTGCCTCCTGGTAGCTCTGTATGGAGAGTTTGAACCATTTACTTGGCAGTGTAACTTGACAAACATCAGCTGTATCCGCCCTCTCTGTGCCTCCTGGTAGCTCTGTATGGAGAGTTTGAACCATTTACATGGCAGTGTAACTTGACAAACTTCAGCTGCATCCACCAGCTCTGTGCCTCCTGGTAGTTCTGTATGGAGAGTTTGAACCATTTACTTGGCAGTGTAACTTGACAAACTTCAGCTGTATCCACCAGCTTCGTGCCGCCTGGTAGCTCTGTATGGAGAGTTTGAACCATTTACTTGGCAGTGTAACTTAACAAACATCAGTTGTATCAACCAGCTCTGTGCCTCCTGGTAGCTCTGTATGGAGAATTTGAACCATTTAACTGGCAGTGAAACTTGATAAACATCAGCTGTATCCAGCAGCTCTGTTCCACCTGGTAGTTCTGTACGGAGAATTTGAACCATTTACTTGGCAGTGTAACTTGACAAACATCAGCTGTATCCACCAGCTCAGTGCCTCCTGGTAGTTCTGTATGGAGAGTTTGAACCATTTACTTGGCAGTGTAACTTGACAAACATCAGCTGTATCCACCAGCTCAGTGCCTCCTGGTAGCACTGTATGGAGAGTTTGAACCATTTACTTGGCAGTGTAAATTGACAAACATCAGTTGTATCCACCAGCTCTGTGCCTCCTGGTAGCTCTGTATGGAGAGTTTTAACCATTTACTTGGCAGTGTAACTTGACAAACATCAGCTGTATCCACCAGCTCTGTGCCTCCTGGTAGCTCTGTATAGACAGTTTGAACCATTTACTTGGCAGTGTAACTTGACAAACATCAGTTGTATCCACCAGCTCTGTTCCTCCTGGTACCTCCGTATGGAGAGTTTGAACCTTTAACTTGGCAGTGTATTTTGACAAACATCAGCTGTATTCACCACCACTGTGCCTCCTGGTAGTTCTGTATGGAGAGTTTGAACCATTTACTTGGCAGTGTAACTTGACAAACATCAGCTGTATCCACCAGCTCTGTGCCTCCTGGTATCTCTGTATGGAGAGTTTGAACCTTTTACTTGGCAGTGTAACTTGACAAACATCAGCTGTATCCACCAGCTCAGTGCTTCCTGGAAGCTCTCTATGGAGAGTTTGAACCATTTACTTGGCAGTGTAACTTGACAAATATCAGCTGTATCCACCAGCTCTGTGCCTCCTGTTAGCTCTGTATGGAGAGTTTGAACCATTTACTTGGCAGTGTAACTTGACAAACATCAGCTGTATCCACCAGCTCTGTTCCTCCTGGTAGTTCTGATGGAGAGTTTGAACCATTTACTTGGCAGTGTAACTTGACAAACTTCAGCTGTATCCACCAGCTCCGTGCCTCCTGGTAGCTCTGTATGGAGAGTTTGAACCATTTACTTGGCAGTGTAACTTAACAAACATCAGTTGTATCCACCAGCTCTGTGCCTTCTGGTAGCTCTGTATGGAGAGTTTGAACCATTTACTTGGCAGAGTAACTTGACAAACATCAGCTGTAACCACCATCTCTGTGCCTCCTGGTAGCTCTGTATGGAGAGTTCGAACCATTTACTTGGCAGTGTATCTTGACAAACATCAGCTGTATCCACCAGCTCTGTGCCTCCTGTTAGCTCTGTATGGAGAGTTTGAACCATTTACTTGGCAGTGTAACTTGACAAACATCAGCTGTATCCACCAGCTCTGTTCCTCCTGGTAGTTCTGTATGGAGAGTTTGAACCATTTACATGGCAGTGTAACTTGACAAATATCAGCTGTATCCACCAGCTCTGTGCCTCCTGGTAGCTCTGTATGGAGAGTTTGATCCATTTATTTGGCAGTGTAACTTAACAAACATCAGCTGTATCCATCAGCTCTGTGCCTCCTGGTAGCTCTGTATGGAGAGTTTGAACCATATACTTGGCAGTGTAACTTGAATACATCAGCTGTATCCACCAGCTCTGTGCCTCCTGGTAGTTCTCTATGGAGAGTTTGAACCATTTACTTGGCAGTGTAACTTGACAAACATCAGCTGTATCCACCAGCTCTGTGCCTCCTGGTAGCTCTGTATGGAGAGTTTGAACCATTTACTTGGCAGTGTAACTTGACAAATTTCACCTGTATCCACCAGCTCTGTGCCTCCTGGTAGCTCTGTATGGAGAGTTTGACCATTTACATGGCAGTGTAACTTGACAAACTTCAGCTGTATCCACCAGGTCTGTGCCTCCTGGTAGCTCTGTATGGAGAGTTTGAACCATTTACTTGGCAGTGTAACTTGACAAACATCAGCTGTATCCGCCCTCTCTGTGCCTCCTGGTAGCTCTGTATGGAGAGTTTTAACCATTTACATGGCAGTGTAACTTGACAAACTTCAGCTGTATCCACCAGCTCTGTGCCTCCTGGTAGTTCTGTATGGAGAGTTTGAACCATTTACTTGGCAGTGTAACTTGACCAATATCAGCTGTATCCACCAGCTCTGTGCCTCCTGGTAGAACTGTACGGAGAGTTTGAACCATTTACTTGGCAGCGTAACTTGACAAACATCAGCTGTATCCACCAGCACTGTGCCTCCTGGTAGCTCTGTATGGAGAGTTTGAACCATTTACTTGGCTGTGTAACTTGACAAATTTCAGCTGTATCCACCAGCTCTGTGCCTCCTGGTAACTCTGTATGGAGAGTTTGAACCATTTACTTGGCAGTGTAACTTGACAAACTTCAGCTGTATCCACCAGGTCTGTGCCTCCTGGTAGCTCTGTATGGAGAGTTTGAACCATTTACTTGGCAGTGTAACTTGACAAACATCAGCTGTATCCGCCCTCTCTGTGCCTCCTGGTATCTCTGTATGGAGAGTTTGAACCATTTACATGGCAGTGTAACTTGACAAACTTCAGCTGCATCCACCAGCTCTGTGCCTCCTGGTAGTTCTGTATGGAGAGTTTGAACCATTTACTTGGCAGTGTAACTTGACCAATATCAGCTGTATCCACCAGCTCTGTGCCTCCTGGTAGTTCTGTACGGAGAGTTTGAACCATTTACATGGCAGTGTAAATTGACAAACATCAGTTGTATCCACCAGCTCTGTGCCTCCTGGTAACTCTGTATGGAGAGTTTTAACCATTTACTTGGCAGTGTAACTTGACAAATTCAGCTGTATCCACCAGCCCAGTGCCTCCTGGTAGCTCTGTATGGAGAGTTTGAACCATTTACTTGGCAGTGTAACTTGACAAACATCAGCTGTATCCACCAGCTCTCTGCCTCCTGGTAGCTCTGTATGGAGAGTTTGAACCATTTACTTGGCAGTGTAACCCTACAAACATCAGCTGTATACACAAGCTCTGTGCCTCCTGGTAGCTCTGCATCGAGAATTTGAACCATTTATTTGGCAGTGTAACTTGACAAACATCAGCTGCATCCACCAGCTCTGTGCCTCCTGGTAGTTCTGTATGGAGAGTTTGAACCATTTACTTGGCAGTGTAACTTGACCAATATCAGCTGTATCCACCAGCTCTGTGCCTCCTGGTAGTTCTGTACGGAGAGTTTGAACCATTTACATGGCAGTGTAAATTGACAAACATCAGTTGTATCCACCAGCTCTGTGCCTCCTGGTAGTTCTGTATGGAGAGTTTGAACCATTTACTTGGCAGTGTAACTTGACAAACTTCAGCTGTATCCACCAGCTTCGTGCCGCCTGGTAGCTCTGTATGGAGAGTTTGAACCATTTACTTGGCAGTGTAACTTAACAAACATCAGTTGTATCAACCAGCTCTGTGCCTCCTGGTAGCTCTGTATGGAGAATTTGAACCATTTAACTGGCAGTGAAACTTGATAAACATCAGCTGTATCCAGCAGCTCTGTTCCACCTGGTAGTTCTGTACGGAGAATTTGAACCATTTACTTGGCAGTGTAACTTGACAAACATCAGCTGTATCCACCAGCTCAGTGCCTCCTGGTAGTTCTGTATGGAGAGTTTGAACCATTTACTTGGCAGTGTAACTTGACAAACATCAGCTGTATCCACCAGCTCAGTGCCTCCTGGTAGCTCTGTATGGAGAGTTTGAACCATTTACTTGGCAGTGTAAATTGACAAACATCAGTTGTATCCACCAGCTCTGTGCCTCCTGGTAGCTCTGTATGGAGAGTTTTAACCATTTACTTGGCAGTGTAACTTGACAAATTCAGCTGTATCCACCAGCCCAGTGCCTCCTGGTAGCTCTGTATGGAGAGTTTGAACCATTTACTTGGCAGTGTAACTTGACAAACATCAGCTGTATCCACCAGCTCTCTGCCTCCTGGTAGCTCTGTATGGAGAGTTTGAACCATTTACTTGGCAGTGTAACCCTACAAACATCAGCTGTATACACAAGCTCTGTGCCTCCTGGTAGCTCTGCATCGAGAATTTGAACCATTTATTTGGCAGTGTAACTTGACAAACATCAGCTGTATCCACCAGCTCTGTGCCTCCTGGTAGCTCTGTATAGACAGTTTGAACCATTTACTTGGCAGTGTAACTTGACAAACATCAGTTGTATCCACCAGCGCTGTTCCTCCTGGTACCTCCGTATGGAGAGTTTGAACCTTTAACTTGGCAGTGTATTTTGACAAACATCAGCTGTATCCACCACCACTGTGCCTCCTGGTAGTTCTGTATGGAGAGTTTGAACCATTTACATGGCAGTGTAACTTGACAAACATCAGCTGTATCCACCAGCTCTGTGCCTCCTGGTAGCTCTGTATGGAGAGTTTGAACCTTTTACTTGGCAGTGTAACTTGACAAACATCAGCTGTATCCACCAGCTCAGTGCTTCCTGGAAGCTCTCTATGGAGAGTTTGAACCATTTACTTGGCAGTGTAACTTGACAAATATCAGCTGTATCCACCAGCTCTGTGCCTCCTGTTAGCTCTGTATGGAGAGTTTGAACCATTTACTTGGCAGTGTAACTTGACAAACATCAGCTGTATCCACCAGCTCTGTTCCTCCTGGTAGTTCTGATGGAGAGTTTGAACCATTTACTTGGCAGTGTAACTTGACAAACTTCAGCTGTATCCACCAGCTCCGTGCCTCCTGGTAGCTCTGTATGGAGAGTTTGAACCATTTACTTGGCAGTGTAACTTAACAAACATCAGTTGTATCCACCAGCTCTGTGCCTCCTGGTAGCTCTGTATGGAGAGTTTGAACCATTTACTTGGCAGAGTAACTTGACAAACATCAGCTGTAACCACCATCTCTGTGCCTCCTGGTAGCTCTGTATGGAGAGTTCGAACCATTTACTTGGCAGTGTAACTTGACAAACATCAGCTGTATCCACCAGCTCTGTTCCTCCTGGTAGTTCTGTATGGAGAGTTTGAACCATTTACATGGCAGTGTAACTTGACAAATATCAGCTGTATCCACCAGCTCTGTGCCTCCTGGTAGCTCTGTATGGAGAGTTTGATCCATTTATTTGGCAGTGTAACTTAACAAACATCAGCTGTATCCATCAGCTCTGTGCCTCCTGGTAGCTCTGTATGGAGAGTTTGAACCATATACTTGGCAGTGTAACTTGAATACATCAGCTGTATCCACCAGCTCTGTGCCTCCTGGTAGTTCTCTATGGAGAGTTTGAACCATTTACTTGGCAGTGTAACTTGACAAACATCAGCTGTATCCACCAGCTCTGTGCCTCCTGGTAGCTCTGTATGGAGAGTTTGAACCATTTACTTGGCAGTGTAACTTGACAAATTTCACCTGTATCCACCAGCTCTGTGCCTCCTGGTAGCTCTGTATGGAGAGTTTGACCATTTACTTGGCAGTGTAACTTGACAAACTTCAGCTGTATCCACCAGGTCTGTGCCTCCTGGTAGCTCTGTATGGAGAGTTTGAACCATTTACTTGGCAGTGTAACTTGACAAACATCAGCTGTATCCGCCCTCTCTGTGCCTCCTGGTAGCTCTGTATGGAGAGTTTTAACCATTTACATGGCAGTGTAACTTGACAAACTTCAGCTGTATCCACCAGCTCTGTGCCTCCTGGTAGTTCTGTATGGAGAGTTTGAACCATTTACTTGGCAGTGTAACTTGACCAATATCAGCTGTATCCACCAGCTCTGTGCCTCCTGGTAGAACTGTACGGAGAGTTTGAACCATTTACTTGGCAGCGTAACTTGACAAACATCAGCTGTATCCACCAGCACTGTGCCTCCTGGTAGCTCTGTATGGAGAGTTTGAACCATTTACTTGGCTGTGTAACTTGACAAATTTCAGCTGTATCCACCAGCTCTGTGCCTCCTGGTAACTCTGTATGGAGAGTTTGAACCATTTACTTGGCAGTGTAACTTGACAAACATCAGCTGTATCCACCAGCTCTGTTCCTCCTGGTAGTTCTGATGGAGAGTTTGAACCATTTACTTGGCAGTGTAACTTGACAAACTTCAGCTGTATCCACCAGCTCCGTGCCTCCTGGTAGCTCTGTATGGAGAGTTTGAACCATTTACTTGGCAGTGTAACTTAACAAACATCAGTTGTATCCACCAGCTCTGTGCCTCCTGGTAGCTCTGTATGGAGAGTTTGAACCATTTACTTGGCAGAGTAACTTGACAAACATCAGCTGTAACCACCATCTCTGTGCCTCCTGGTAGCTCTGTATGGAGAGTTCGAACCATTTACTTGGCAGTGTATCTTGACAAACATCGGCTGTATCCACCAGCTCTGTGCCTCCTGTTAGCTCTGTATGGAAAGTTTGAACCATTTACTTGGCAGTGTAACTTGACAAACATCAGCTGTATCCACCAGCTCTGTTCCTCCTGGTAGTTCTGTATGGAGAGTTTGAACCATTTACATGGCAGTGTAACTTGACAAATATCAGCTGTATCCACCAGCTCTGTGCCTCCTGGTAGCTCTGTATGGAGAGTTTGATCCATTTATTTGGCAGTGTAACTTAACAAACATCAGCTGTATCCATCAGCTCTGTGCCTCCTGGTAGCTCTGTATGGAGAGTTTGAACCATATACTTGGCAGTGTAACTTGAATACATCAGCTGTATCCACCAGCTCTGTGCCTCCTGGTAGTTCTCTATGGAGAGTTTGAACCATTTACTTGGCAGTGTAACTTGACAAACATCAGCTGTATCCACCAGCTCTGTGCCTCCTGGTAGCTCTGTATGGAGAGTTTGAACCATTTACTTGGCAGTGTAACTTGACAAATTTCACCTGTATCCACCAGCTCTGTGCCTCCTGGTAGCTCTGTATGGAGAGTTTGACCATTTACTTGGCAGTGTAACTTGACAAACTTCAGCTGTATCCACCAGGTCTGTGCCTCCTGGTAGCTCTGTATGGAGAGTTTGAACCATTTACTTGGCAGTGTAACTTGACAAACATCAGCTGTATCCGCCCTCTCTGTGCCTCCTGGTAGCTCTGTATGGAGAGTTTTAACCATTTACATGGCAGTGTAACTTGACAAACTTCAGCTGTATCCACCAGCTCTGTGCCTCCTGGTAGTTCTGTATGGAGAGTTTGAACCATTTACTTGGCAGTGTAACTTGACCAATATCAGCTGTATCCACCAGCTCTGTGCCTCCTGGTAGAACTGTACGGAGAGTTTGAACCATTTACTTGGCAGCGTAACTTGACAAACATCAGCTGTATCCACCAGCACTGTGCCTCCTGGTAGCTCTGTATGGAGAGTTTGAACCATTTACTTGGCTGTGTAACTTGACAAATTTCAGCTGTATCCACCAGCTCTGTGCCTCCTGGTAACTCTGTATGGAGAGTTTGAACCATTTACTTGGCAGTGTAACTTGACAAACTTCAGCTGTATCCACCAGGTCTGTGCCTCCTGGTAGCTCTGTATGGAGAGTTTGAACCATTTACTTGGCAGTGTAACTTGACAAACATCAGCTGTATCCGCCCTCTCTGTGCCTCCTGGTAGCTCTGTATGGAGAGTTTGAACCATTTACATGGCAGTGTAACTTGACAAACTTCAGCTGCATCCACCAGCTCTGTGCCTCCTGGTAGTTCTGTATGGAGAGTTTGAACCATTTACTTGGCAGTGTAACTTGACCAATATCAGCTGTATCCACCAGCTCTGTGCCTCCTGGTAGTTCTGTACGGAGAGTTTGAACCATTTACATGGCAGTGTAAATTGACAAACATCAGTTGTATCCACCAGCTCTGTGCCTCCTGGTAGCTCTGTATGGAGAGTTTTAACCATTTACTTGGCAGTGTAACTTGACAAATTCAGCTGTATCCACCAGCCCAGTGCCTCCTGGTAGCTCTGTATGGAGAGTTTGAACCATTTACTTGGCAGTGTAACTTGACAAACATCAGCTGTATCCACCAGCTCTCTGCCTCCTGGTAGCTCTGTATGGAGAGTTTGAACCATTTACTTGGCAGTGTAACCCTACAAACATCAGCTGTATACACAAGCTCTGTGCCTCCTGGTAGCTCTGCATCGAGAATTTGAACCATTTATTTGGCAGTGTAACTTGACAAACATCAGCTGCATCCACCAGCTCTGTGCCTCCTGGTAGTTCTGTATGGAGAGTTTGAACCATTTACTTGGCAGTGTAACTTGACCAATATCAGCTGTATCCACCAGCTCTGTGCCTCCTGGTAGTTCTGTACGGAGAGTTTGAACCATTTACATGGCAGTGTAAATTGACAAACATCAGTTGTATCCACCAGCTCTGTGCCTCCTGGTAGTTCTGTATGGAGAGTTTGAACCATTTACTTGGCAGTGTAACTTGACAAACTTCAGCTGTATCCACCAGCTTCGTGCCGCCTGGTAGCTCTGTATGGAGAGTTTGAACCATTTACTTGGCAGTGTAACTTAACAAACATCAGTTGTATCAACCAGCTCTGTGCCTCCTGGTAGCTCTGTATGGAGAATTTGAACCATTTAACTGGCAGTGAAACTTGATAAACATCAGCTGTATCCAGCAGCTCTGTTCCACCTGGTAGTTCTGTACGGAGAATTTGAACCATTTACTTGGCAGTGTAACTTGACAAACATCAGCTGTATCCACCAGCTCAGTGCCTCCTGGTAGTTCTGTATGGAGAGTTTGAACCATTTACTTGGCAGTGTAACTTGACAAACATCAGCTGTATCCACCAGCTCAGTGCCTCCTGGTAGCTCTGTATGGAGAGTTTGAACCATTTACTTGGCAGTGTAAATTGACAAACATCAGTTGTATCCACCAGCTCTGTGCCTCCTGGTAGCTCTGTATGGAGAGTTTTAACCATTTACTTGGCAGTGTAACTTGACAAATTCAGCTGTATCCACCAGCCCAGTGCCTCCTGGTAGCTCTGTATGGAGAGTTTGAACCATTTACTTGGCAGTGTAACTTGACAAACATCAGCTGTATCCACCAGCTCTCTGCCTCCTGGTAGCTCTGTATGGAGAGTTTGAACCATTTACTTGGCAGTGTAACCCTACAAACATCAGCTGTATACACAAGCTCTGTGCCTCCTGGTAGCTCTGCATCGAGAATTTGAACCATTTATTAGGCAGTGTAACTTGACAAACATCAGCTGTATCCACCAGCTCTGTGCCTCCTGGTAGCTCTGTATAGACAGTTTGAACCATTTACTTGGCAGTGTAACTTGACAAACATCAGTTGTATCCACCAGCGCTGTTCCTCCTGGTACCTCCGTATGGAGAGTTTGAACCTTTAACTTGGCAGTGTATTTTGACAAACATCAGCTGTATCCACCACCACTGTGCCTCCTGGTAGTTCTGTATTGAGAGTTTGAACAATTTACATGGCAGTGTAACTTGACAAACATCAGCTGTATCCACCAGCTCTGTGCCTCCTGGTAGCTCTGTATGGAGAGTTTGAACCTTTTACTTGGCAGTGTAACTTGACAAACATCAGCTGTATCCACCAGCTCAGTGCTTCCTGGAAGCTCTCTATGGAGAGTTTGAACCATTTACTTGGCAGTGTAACTTGACAAATATCAGCTGTATCCACCAGCTCTGTGCCTCCTGTTAGCTCTGTATGGAGAGTTTGAACCATTTACTTGGCAGTGTAACTTGACAAACATCAGCTGTATCCACCAGCTCTGTTCCTCCTGGTAGTTCTGATGGAGAGTTTGAACCATTTACTTGGCAGTGTAACTTGACAAACTTCAGCTGTATCCACCAGCTCCGTGCCTCCTGGTAGCTCTGTATGGAGAGTTTGAACCATTTACTTGGCAGTGTAACTTGACAAACATCAGCTGTATCCACCAGCTCTGTTCCTCCTGGTAGTTCTGTATGGAGAGTTTGAACCATTTACATGGCAGTGTAACTTGACAAATATCAGCTGTATCCACCAGCTCTGTGCCTCCTGGTAGCTCTGTATGGAGAGTTTGATCCATTTATTTGGCAGTGTAACTTAACAAACATCAGCTGTATCCATCAGCTCTGTGCCTCCTGGTAGCTCTGTATGGAGAGTTTGAACCATATACTTGGCAGTGTAACTTGAATACATCAGCTGTATCCACCAGCTCTGTGCCTCCTGGTAGTTCTCTATGGAGAGTTTGAACCATTTACTTGGCAGTGTAACTTGACAAACATCAGCTGTATCCACCAGCTCTGTGCCTCCTGGTAGCTCTGTATGGAGAGTTTGAACCATTTACTTGGCAGTGTAACTTGACAAATTTCACCTGTATCCACCAGCTCTGTGCCTCCTGGTAGCTCTGTATGGAGAGTTTGACCATTTACTTGGCAGTGTAACTTGACAAACTTCAGCTGTATCCACCAGGTCTGTGCCTCCTGGTAGCTCTGTATGGAGAGTTTGAACCATTTACTTGGCAGTGTAACTTGACAAACATCAGCTGTATCCGCCCTCTCTGTGCCTCCTGGTAGCTCTGTATGGAGAGTTTTAACCATTTACATGGCAGTGTAACTTGACAAACTTCAGCTGTATCCACCAGCTCTGTGCCTCCTGGTAGTTCTGTATGGAGAGTTTGAACCATTTACTTGGCAGTGTAACTTGACCAATATCAGCTGTATCCACCAGCTCTGTGCCTCCTGGTAGAACTGTACGGAGAGTTTGAACCATTTACTTGGCAGCGTAACTTGACAAACATCAGCTGTATCCACCAGCACTGTGCCTCCTGGTAGCTCTGTATGGAGAGTTTGAACCATTTACTTGGCTGTGTAACTTGACAAATTTCAGCTGTATCCACCAGCTCTGTGCCTCCTGGTAACTCTGTATGGAGAGTTTGAACCATTTACTTGGCAGTGTAACTTGACAAACTTCAGCTGTATCCACCAGGTCTGTGCCTCCTGGTAGCTCTGTATGGAGAGTTTGAACCATTTACTTGGCAGTGTAACTTTACAAACATCAGCTGTATCCGCCCTCTCTGTGCCTCCTGGTAGCTCTGTATGGAGAGTTTGAACCATTTACATGGCAGTGTAACTTGACAAACTTCAGCTGCATCCACCAGCTCTGTGCCTCCTGGTAGTTCTGTATGGAGAGTTTGAACCATTTACTTGGCAGTGTAACTTGACCAATATCAGCTGTATCCACCAGCTCTGTGCCTCCTGGTAGTTCTGTACGGAGAGTTTGAACCATTTACATGGCAGCGTAACTTGACAAACTTCAGCTGTATCCACCAGCTCTGTGCCTCCTGGTAGCTCTGTATGGAGAGTTTGAACCATTTACTTGGCAGTGTAACTTGACAAACATCAGCTGTATCCACCAGCTCAGTGCTTCCTGGAAGCTCTCTAAGGAGAGTTTGAACCATTTACTTGGCAGTGTAACTTGACAAATATCAGCTGTATCCACCAGCTCTGTGCCTCCTGTTAGCTCTGTATGGAGAGTTTGAACCATTTACTTGGCAGTGTATTTTGACAAACATCAGCTGTATCCACCAGCTCTGTTCCTCCTGGTAGTTCTGATGGAGAGTTTGAACCATTTACTTGGCAGTGTAACTTGACAAATTTCAGCTGTATCCACCAGCTCCGTGCCTCCTGGTAGCTCTGTATGGAGAGTTTGAACCATTTACTTGGCAGTGTAACTTAACAAACACCAGTTGTATCCACCAGCTCTGTGCCTCCTGGTAGCTCTGTATGGAGAGTTTGAACCATTTACTTGGCAGAGTAACTTGACAAACATCAGCTGTAACCACCATCTCTGTGCCTCCTGGTAGCTCTGTATGGAGAGTTCGAACCATTTACTTGGCAGTGTATCTTGACAAACATCAGCTGTATCCACCAGCTCTGTGCCTCCTGTTAGCTCTGTATGGAGAGTTTGAACCATTTACTTGGCAGTGTAACTTGACAAACATCAGCTGTATCCACCAGCTCTGTTCCTCCTGGTAGTTCTGTATGGAGAGTTTGAACCATTTACATGGCAGTGTAACTTGACAAACATCAGCTGTATCCACCAGCTCTGTGCCTCCTGGTAGCTCTGTATAGACAGTTTGAACCATTTACTTGGCAGTGTAACTTGACAAACATCAGTTGTATCCACCAGCTCTGTTCCTCCTGGTACCTCCGTATGGAGAGTTTGAACCTTTAACTTGGCAGTGTATTTTGACAAACATCAGCTGTATCCACCACCACTGTGCCTCCTGGTAGTTCTGTATGGAGAGTTTGAACCATTTACTTGGCAGTGTAACTTGACAAACATCAGCTGTATCCACCAGCTCTGTGCCTCCTGGTAGCTCTGTATGGAGAGTTTGAACCTTTTACTTGGCAGTGTAACTTGACAAACATCAGCTGTATCCACCAGCTCAGTGCTTCCTGGAAGCTCTCTATGGAGAGTTTGAACCATTTACTTGGCAGTGTAACTTGACAAATATCAGCTGTATCCACCAGCTCTGTGCCTCCTGTTAGCTCTGTATGGAGAGTTTGAACCATTTACTTGGCAGTGTAACTTGACAAACATCAGCTGTATCCACCAGCTCTGTTCCTCCTGGTAGTTCTGATGGAGAGTTTGAACCATTTACTTGGCAGTGTAACTTGACAAACTTCAGCTGTATCCACCAGCTCTGTGCCTCCTGGTAGCTCTGTATGGAGAGTTTGAACCATTTACTTGGCAGAGTAACTTGACAAACATCAGCTGTAACCACCATCTCTGTGCCTCCTGGTAGCTCTGTATGGAGAGTTCGAACCATTTACTTGGCAGTGTATCTTGACAAACATCAGCTGTATCCACCAGCTCTGTGCCTCCTGTTAGCTCTGTATGGAGAGTTTGAACCATTTACTTGGCAGTGTAACTTGGCAAACATCAGCTGTATCCACCAGCTCTGTTCCTCCTGGTAGTTCTGTATGGAGAGTTTGAACCATTTACATGGCATTGTAACTTGACAAATATCAGCTGTATCCACCAGCTCTGTGCCTCCTGGTAGCTCTGTATGGAGAGTTTGATCCATTTATTTGGCAGTGTAACTTAACAAACATCAGCTGTATCCATCAGCTCTGTGCCTCCTGGTAGCTCTGTATGGAGAGTTTGAACCATATACTTGGCAGTGTAACTTGAATACATCAGCTGTATCCACCAGCTCTGTGCCTCCTGGTAGTTCTCTATGGAGAGTTTGAACCATTTACTTGGCAGTGTAACTTGACAAACATCAGCTGTATCCACCAGCTCTGTGCCTCCTGGTAGCTCTGTATGGAGAGTTTGAACCATTTACTTGGCAGTGTAACTTGACAAATTTCACCTGTATCCACCAGCTCTGTGCCTCCTGGTAGCTCTGTATGGAGAGTTTGACCATTTATTGGCAGTGTAACTTGACAAACTTCAGCTGTATCCACCAGGTCTGTGCCTCCTGGTAGCTCTGTATGGAGAGTTTGAACCATTTACTTGGCAGTGTAACTTGACAAACATCAGCTGTATCCGCCCTCTCTGTGCCTCCTGGTAGCTCTGTATGGAGAGTTTTAACCATTTACATGGCAGTGTAACTTGACAAACTTCAGCTGTATCCACCAGCTCTGTGCCTCCTGGTAGTTCTGTATGGAGAGTTTGAACCATTTACTTGGCAGTGTAACTTGACCAATATCAGCTGTATCCACCAGCTCTGTGCCTCCTGGTAGAACTGTACGGAGAGTTTGAACCATTTACTTGGCAGCGTAACTTGACAAACATCAGCTGTATCCACCAGCACTGTGCCTCCTGGTAGCTCTGTATGGAGAGTTTGAACCATTTACTTGGCTGTGTAACTTGACAAATTTCAGCTGTATCCACCAGCTCTGTGCCTCCTGGTAACTCTGTATGGAGAGTTTGAACCATTTACTTGGCAGTGTAACTTGACAAACTTCAGCTGTATCCACCAGGTCTGTGCCTCCTGGTAGCTCTGTATGGAGAGTTTGAACCATTTACTTGGCAGTGTAACTTGACAAACATCAGCTGTATCCGCCCTCTCTGTGCCTCCTGGTAGCTCTGTATGGAGAGTTTTAACCATTTACATGGCAGTGTAACTTGACAAACTTCAGCTGCATCCACCAGCTCTGTGCCTCCTGGTAGTTCTGTATGGAGAGTTTGAACCATTTACTTGGCAGTGTAACTTGACCAATATCAGCTGTATCCACCAGCTCTGTGCCTCCTGGTAGTTCTGTACGGAGAGTTTGAACCATTTACATGGCAGCGTAACTTGACAAACTTCAGCTGTATCCACCAGCTCTGTGCCTCCTGGTAGTTCTCTATGGAGAGTTTGAACCATTTACTTGGCAGTGTAACTTGACAAACATCAGCTGTATCCACCAGCTCTGTGCCTCCTGGTAGCTCTGTATGGAGAGTTTGAACCATTTACTTGGCAGTGTAACTTGACAAATTTCACCTGTATCCACCAGCTCTGTGCCTCCTGGTAGCTCTGTATGGAGAGTTTGACCATTTATTGGCAGTGTAACTTGACAAACTTCAGCTGTATCCACCAGGTCTGTGCCTCCTGGTAGCTCTGTATGGAGAGTTTGAACCATTTACTTGGCAGTGTAACTTGACAAACATCAGCTGTATCCGCCCTCTCTGTGCCTCCTGGTAGCTCTGTATGGAGAGTTTTAACCATTTACATGGCAGTGTAACTTGACAAACTTCAGCTGTATCCACCAGCTCTGTGCCTCCTGGTAGTTCTGTATGGAGAGTTTGAACCATTTACTTGGCAGTGTAACTTGACCAATATCAGCTGTATCCACCAGCTCTGTGCCTCCTGGTAGAACTGTACGGAGAGTTTGAACCATTTACTTGGCAGCGTAACTTGACAAACATCAGCTGTATCCACCAGCACTGTGCCTCCTGGTAGCTCTGTATGGAGAGTTTGAACCATTTACTTGGCTGTGTAACTTGACAAATTTCAGCTGTATCCACCAGCTCTGTGCCTCCTGGTAACTCTGTATGGAGAGTTTGAACCATTTACTTGGCAGTGTAACTTGACAAACTTCAGCTGTATCCACCAGCTCTGTGCCTCCTGGTAGCTCTGTATGGAGAATTTGAACCATTTAACTGGCAGTGAAACTTTATAAACATCAGCTGTATCCACCAGCTCTGATCCACCTGGTAGTTCTGTACGGAGAATTTGAACCATTTACTTGGCAGTGTAACTTGACAAACATCAGCTGTATCCACCAGCTCAGTGCCTCCAGGTAGTTCTGTGTGGAGAGTTTGAACCATTTACTTGGCAGTGTAACTTGACAAACATCAGCTGTATCCACCAGCTCAGTGCCTCCTGGTAGCTCTGTATGGAGAGTTTGAACCATTTACTTGGCAGTGTAAATTGACAAACATCAGCTGTATCCACCAGCTCTGTGCCTCATGGTAGCTCTGTATGGAGAGTTTTAACCATTTACTTGGCAGTGTAACTTGACAAATTCAGCTGTATCCACCAGCCCAGTGCCTCCTGGTAGCTCTGTATGGAGAGTTTGAACCATTTACTTGGCAGTGTAACTTGACAAACATCAGCTGTATCCACCAGCTCTCTGCCTCCTGGTAGCTCTCTATGGAGAGTTTGAACCATTTACTTGGCAGTGTAACCCTACAAACATCAGCTGTATACACAAGCTCTGTGCCTCCTGGTAGCTCTGCATCGAGAATTTGAACCATTTAATTGGCAGTGTAACTTGACAAACATCAGCTGTATCCACCAGCTCTGTGCCTCCTGGTAGCTCTGTATAGACAGTTTGAACCATTTACTTGGCAGTGTAACTTGACAAACATCAGTTGTATCCACCAGCTCTGTTCCTCCTGGTACCTCCGTATGGAGAGTTTGAACCTTTAACTTGGCAGTGTATTTTGACAAACATCAGCTGTATCCACCACCACTGTGCCTCCTGGTAGTTCTGTATGGAGAGTTTGAACCATTTACTTGGCAGTGTAACTTGACAAACATCAGCTGTATCCACCAGCTCTGTGCCTCCTGGTAGCTCAGTTTGGAGAGTTTGAACCTTTTACTTGGCAGTGTAACTTGACAAACATCAGCTGTATCCACCAGCTCAGTGCTTCCTGGAAGCTCTCTATGGAGAGTTTGAACCATTTACTTGGCAGTGTAACTTGACAAATATCAGCTGTATCCACCAGCTCTGTGCCTCCTGTTAGCTCTGTATGGAGAGTTTGAACCATTTACTTGGCAGTGTAACTTGACAAACATCAGCTGTATCCACCAGCTCTGTTCCTCCTGGTAGTTCTGATGGAGAGTTTGAACCATTTACTTGGCAGTGTAACTTGACAAACTTCAGCTGTATCCACCAGCTCCGTGCCTCCTGGTAGCTCTGTATGGAGAGTTTGAACCATTTACTTGGCAGTGTAACTTAACAAACATCAGTTGTATCCACCAGCTCTGTGCCTCCTGGTAGCTCTGTATGGAGAGTTTGAACCATTTACTTGGCAGAGTAACTTGACAAACATCAGCTGTAACCACCATCTCTGTGCCTCCTGGTAGCTCTGTATGGAGAGTTCGAACCATTTACTTGGCAGTGTATCTTGACAAACATCAGCTGTATCCACCAGCTCTGTGCCTCCTGTTAGCTCTGTATGGAGAGTTTGAACCATTTACTTGGCAGTGTAACTTGACAAACATCAGCTGTATCCACCAGCTCTGTTCCTCCTGGTAGTTCTGTATGGAGAGTTTGAACCATTTACATGGCAGTGTAACTTGACAAATATCAGCTGTATCCACCAGCTCTGTGCCTCCTGGTAGCTCTGTATGGAGAGTTTGATCCATTTATTTGGCAGTGTAACTTAACAAACATCAGCTGTATCCATCAGCTCTGTGCCTCCTGGTAGCTCTGTATGGAGAGTTTGAACCATATACTTGGCAGTGTAACTTGAATACATCAGCTGTATCCACCAGCTCTGTGCCTCCTGGTAGTTCTCTATGGAGAGTTTGAACCATTTACTTGGCAGTGTAACTTGACAAACATCAGCTGTATCCACCAGCTCTGTGCCTCCTGGTAGCTCTGTATGGAGAGTTTGAACCATTTACATGGCAGTGTAACTTGACAAATTTCAGCTGTATCCACCAGCTCTGTGCCTCCTGGTAGCTCTGTATGGAGAGTTTGACCATTTACTTGGCAGTGTAACTTGACAAACTTCAGCTGTATCCACCAGGTCTGTGCCTCCTGGTAGCTCTGTATGGAGAGTTTGAACCATTTACTTGGCAGTGTAACTTGACAAACATCAGCTGTATCCGCCCGCTCTGTGCCTCCTGGTATCTCTGTATGGAGAGTTTTAACCATTTACATGGCAGTGTAACTTGACAAACTTCAGCTGTATCCACCAGCTCTGTGCCTCCTGGTAGTTCTGTATGGAGAGTTTGAACCATTTACTTGGCAGCGTAACTTGACAAACATCAGCTGTATCCACCAGCACTGTGCCTCCTGGTAGCTCTGTATGGAGAGTTTGAACCATTTACTTGGCTGTGTAACTTGACAAACATCAGCTGTATCCACCAGCTCTGTGCCTCCTGGTAACTCTGTATGGAGAGTTTGAACCATTTACTTGGCAGTGTAACTTGACAAACTTCAGCTGTATCCACCAGGTCTGTGCCTCCTGGTAGCTCTGTATGGAGAGTTTTAACCATTTACTTGGCAGTGTAACTTGACAAACATCAGCTGTATCCGCCCTCTCTGTGCCTCCTGGTAGCTCTGTATGGAGAGTTTGAACCATTTACATGGCAGTGTAACTTGACAAACTTCAGCTGCATCCACCAGCTCTGTGCCTCCTGGTAGTTCTGTATGGAGAGTTTGAACCATTTACTTGGCAGTGTAACTTGACCAATATCAGCTGTATCCACCAGCTCTGTGCCTCCTGGTAGTTCTGTACGGAGAGTTTGAACCATTTACATGGCAGCGTAACTTGACAAACTTCATCTGTATCCACCAGCTCTGTGCCTCCTGGTAGCTCTGTATGGAGAGTTTGAACCATTTACTTGGCAGTGTAACTTGAAAAACATCAGCTGTATCCACCAGCTCTGTGCCTCCTGGTAGCTCTGTATGGAAAGTTTGAACCATTTACTTGGCAGTGTAACTTGAAAAACATCAGCTGTATCCATCAGCTCTGTGCCTCCTGGTAGCTCTGTATGGAAAGTTTGAACCATTTACTTGGCAGTGTAACTTGAAAAACATCAGCTGTATCCACCAGCTCTGTGCCTCCTGGTAGCTCTGTATGGAGAGTTTGAACCATTTACTCGGCACTGTAACTTGACAAACTTCAGCTGTATCCACCAGGTCTGTGCCTCCTGGTAGCTCTGTATGGAGAGTTTGAACCATTTACTTGGCAGTGTAACTTGACAAACATCAGCTGTATCCGCCCTCTCTGTGCCTCCTGGTAGCTCTGTATGGAGAGTTTGAACCATTTACATGGCAGTGTAACTTGACAAACTTCAGCTGCATCCACCAGCTCTGTGCCTCCTGGTAGTTCTCTATGGAGAGTTTGAACCATTTACTTGGCAGTGTAACTTGACAAACTTCAGCTGTATCCACCAGCTTCGTGCCGCCTGGTAGCTCTGTATGGAGAGTTTGAACCATTTACTTGGCAGTGTAACTTAACAAACATCAGTTGTATCCACCAGCTCTGTGCCTCCTGGTAGCTCTGTATGGAGAATTTGAACCATTTAACTGGCAGTGAAACTTGATAAACATCAGCTGTATCCACCAGCTCTGTTCCACCTGGTAGTTCTGTACGGAGAATTTGAACCATTTACTTGGCAGTGTAAATTGACAAACATCAGCTGTATCCACCAGCTCAGTGCCTCCTGGTAGTTCTGTATGGAGAGTTTGAACCATTTACTTGGCAGTGTAACTTGACAAACATCAGCTGTATCCACCAGCTCAGTGCCTCCTGGTAGCTCTGTATGGAGAGTTTGAACCATTTACTTGGCAGTGTAAATTGACAAACATCAGCTGTATCCACCTGCTCTGTGCCTCCTGGTAGCTCTGTATGGAGAGTTTTAACCATTTACTTGGCAGTGTAACTTGACAAATTCAGCTGTATCCACCAGCCCAGTGTCTCCTGGTAGCTCTGTATGGAGAGTTTGAACCATTTACTTGGCAGTGTAACTTGACAAACATCAGCTGTATCCACCAGCTCTCTGCCTCCTGGTAGCTCTGTATGGAGAGTTTGAACCATTTACTTGGCAGTGTAACCCTACAAACATCAGCTGTATACACAAGCTCTGTGCCTCCTGGTAGCTCTGCATCGAGAATTTGAACCATTTAATTGGCAGTGTAACTTGACAAACATCAGCTGTATCCACCAGCTCTGTGCCTCCTGGTAGCTCTGTATAGACAGTTCGAACCATTTACTTGGCAGTGTAACTTGTCAAACATCAGTTGTATCCACCAGCTCTGTTCCTCCTGGTACCTCCGTATGGAGAGTTTGAACCTTTAACTTGGCAGTGTATTTTGACAAACATCAGCTGTATCCACCACCACTGTGCCTCCTGGTAGTTCTGTATGGAGAGTTTGAACCATTTACTTGGCAGTGTAACTTGACAAAACATCAGCTGTATCCACCAGCTCTGTGCCTCCTGGTAGCTCTGTATGGAGAGTTTGAACCTTTTACTTGGCAGTGTAACTTGACAAACATCAGCTGAATCCACCAGCTTAGTGCTTCCTGGAAGCTCTCTATGGAGAGTTTGAACCATTTACTTGGCAGTGTAACTTGACAAATATCAGCTGTATCCACCAGCTCTGTGCCTCCTGTTAGCTCTGTATGGAGAGTTTGAACCATTTACTTGGCAGTGTAACTTGACAAACATCAGCTGTATCCACCAGCTCTGTGCCTCCTGGTAGTTCTGTATGGAGAGTTTGAACCATTTACTTGGCAGTGTACCTTGACAAACTTCAGCTGTATCCACCAGCTCCGTGCCTCCTGGTAGCTCTGTATGGAGAGTTTGAACCATTTACTTGGCAGTGTAACTTAACAAACATCAGTTGTATCCACCAGCTCTGTGCCTCCTGGTAGCTCTGTATGGAGAGTTTGAACCATTTACTCGGCAGAGTAACTTGACAAACATCAGCTGTAACCACCATCTCTGTGCCTCCTGGTAGCTCTGTATGGAGAGTTCGAACCATTTACTTGGCAGTGTATCTTGACGAACATCAGCTGTATCCACCAGCTCTGTGCCTTCTGTTAGCTCTGTATGGAGAGTTTGAACCATTTACTTGGCAGTGTAACTTGACAAACATCAGCTGTATCCACCAGCTCTGTTCCTCCTGGTAGTTCTGTATGGAGAGTTTGAACCATTTACATGGCAGTGTAACTTGACAAATATCAGCTGTATCCACCAGCTCTGTGCCTCCTGGTAGCTCTGTATGGAGAGTTTGATCCATTTATTTGGCAGTGTAACTTAACAAACATCAGCTGTATCCATCAGCTCTGTGCCTCCTGGTAGCTCTGTATGGAGAGTTTGAACCATATACTTGGCAGTGTAACTTGAATACATCAGCTGTATCCACCAGCTCTGTGCCTCCTGGTAGTTCTCTATGGAGAGTTTGAACCATTTACTTGGCAGTGTAACTTGACAAATATCAGCTGTATCCACCAGCTCTGTGCCTCCTGGTAGCTCTGTATGTAGAGTTTGAACCATTTACTTGGCAGTGTAACTTGACAAATTTCAGCTGTATCCACCAGCTCTGTGCCTCCTGGTAGCTCTCTATGGAGAGTTTGACCATTTTCTTGGCAGTGTAACTTGACAAACTTCAGCTGTATCCACCAGGTCTGTGCCTCCTGGTAGCTCTGTATGGAGAGTTTGAACCATTTACTTGGCAGTGTAACTTGACAAACATCAGCTGTATCCGCCCTCTCTGTGCCTCCTGGTAGCTCTCTATGGAGACTTTTAACCATTTACATGGCAGTGTAACTTGACAAACTTCAGCTGTATCCACCAGCTCTGTGCCTCCTGGTAGTTCTGTATGGAGAGTTTGAACCATTTACTTGGCAGTGTAACTTGACCAATATCAGCTGTATCCACCAGCTCTGTGCCTCCTGGTAGAACTGTACGGAGAGTTTGAACCATTTACTTGGCAGCGTAACTTGACAAACATCAGCTGTATCCACCAGCACTGTGCCTCCTGGTAGCTCTGTATGGAGAGTTTGAACCATTTACTTGGCTGTGTAACTTGACAAATTTCAGCTGTATCCACCAGCTCTGTGCCTCCTGGTAGTTCTGTATGGAGAGTTTGACCATTTACTTGGCAGTGTAACTTGACAAACTTCAGCTGTATCCACCAGGTCTGTGCCTTCTGGTAGCTCTGTATGGAGAGTTTGAACCATTTACTTGGCAGCGTAACTTGACAAACATGAGCTGTATCCGCCCTCTCTGTGCCTCCTGGTAGCTCTGTATGGAGACTTTTAACCATTTACATGGCAGTGTAACTTGACAAACTTCAGCTGTATCCACCAGCTCTGTGCCTCCTGGTAGTTCTGTATGGAGAGTTTGACCATTTACTTGGCAGTGTAACTTGACAAACTTCAGCTGTATCCACCAGGTCTGTGCCTCCTGGTAGCTCTGTATGGAGAGTTTGAACCATTTACTTGGCAGCGTAACTTGACAAACATCAGCTGTATCCACCAGCACTGTGCCTCCTGGTAGCTCTGTATGGAGAGTTTGAACCATTTACTTGGCTGTGTAACTTGACAAATTTCAGCTGTATCCACCAGCTCTGTGCCTCCTGGTAACTCTGTATGGAGAGTTTGAACCATTTACTTGGCAGTGTAACTTGACAAACTTCAGCTGTATCCACCAGGTCTGTGCCTCCTGGTAGCTCTGTATGGAGAGTTTGAACCATTTACTTGGCAGTGTAACTTGACAAACATCAGCTGTATCCGCCCTCTCTGTGCCTCCTGGTAGCTCTGTATGGAGAGTTTGAACCATTTACATGGCAGTGTAACTTGACAAACTTCAGCTGCATCCACCAGCTCTGTGCCTCCTGGTAGTTCTGTATGGAGAGTTTGAACAATTTACTTGGCAGTGTAACTTGACCGATATCAGCTGTATCCACCAGCTCTGTGCCTCCTGGTAGTTCTGTACGGAGAGTTTGAACCATTTACATGGCAGCGTAACTTGACAAACTTCAGCTGTATCCACCAGCTCTGTGCCTCCTGGTAGCTCTGTATGGAGAGTTTGAACCATTTACTTGGCAGTGTAACTTGAAAAACATCAGCTGTATCCACCAGCTCTCTGCCTCCTGGTAGCTCTGTATGGAAAGTTTGAACCATTTACTTGGCAGTGTAACTTGAAAAACATCAGCTGTATCCACCAGCTCTGTGCCTCCTGGTAGTTCTGTATGGGGAGTTTGAACCACTCACTTGGCAGTGTAACTTGATAAACATCAGCTGTATACACCAGCTCTGTGCCTCCTGGTAGCTCTGTATGGAAAGTTTGAACCATTTACTTGGCAGTGTAACTTGAAAAACATCAGCTGTATCCACCAGCTCTGTGCCTCCTGGTAGCTCTGTATGGAGAGTTTGAACCATTTACTCGGCACTGTAACTTGACAAACATCAGCTGTATCCACCAGCTCTGTGCCTCCTGGTAGCTCTGTATGGAGAGTTTGAACTATTTACTTGGCAGTGTAACTTGAAAAACATCAGCTGTATCCACCAGCTCTGTGTCTCCTGGTAGTTCTGTACGGAGAGTTTGAACCATTTACTTAGCAGTGTAACTTGACAAACATCAGCTGTATCCATCAGCTCTGTGCCTCCTGGTAGCTCTGTATGGAGAGTTTGAACCATTTACCTGGCAGTGTAACTTGACAAACATCAGCTGTATCCACCAGCTCTGTGCCTCCTGGTAGCTCTGTATGGAGAGTTTGAACCATTTACTTGGCAGTGTAACTTGACAAACATCAGCTCTATCCACCAGCTCTGTGCCTCCTGGTAGCTCTCTATGGAGAGTTTGAACCATTTACATGGCAGTGTATTTTGACAAATATCAGCTGTATCTACCAGCTCTGTGCCTCCTGGTAGTTCTGTATGGAGAGTTTGAACCATATACTTGGCAGTTTAACTCGACAAACATCAGCTGTATCCACCTGTTCTGTTCCTCCTGGTAGCTCTGTATGGAGAGTTTGAACCATTTACTTGGCAGTGTAACTTGAATACATCAGCTGTATCCACCAGCTATGTGCCTCCTGGTAGCTCTGTATGGAGAGTTTGAACCATTAACTTGGCAGAGTAACTTGACAAACATCAGCTGTATCCAACAGCTCTGTGCCTCCTGGTAGCTCTGTATGGAGAGTTTGAACCATTTACTTGGCAGTGTTACTTGAAAAACATCAGCTGTATCCACCAGCTCTGTGCCTCCTGGTAGTTCTGTATGGAGAGTTTGAACCATTTATTTGGCAGTGTAACTTGACAAACATCAGTTGTATCCACCAGCTCAGTGCCTCCTGGTAGTTCTGTACGGGGAGTTTGAACCATTTACTTAGCAGTGTAACTTGAAAAACATCAGCTGTATCCACCAGCTCTGTGCCTCCTGGTAGTTCTGTATGGAGAGTTTGAACCATTTACTTGGCAGTGTAACTTGACAGACATCAGCTGTATCCACCAGCTCAGTGCCTCCAGGTAGCTCTGTATGGAGAGTTTGAACCATTTACTTGGCAGTGTAACTTGACCAGTATCAGCTGTATCCACCAGCTCTGTGCCTCCTGGTAGTTCTGTGCGGAGAGTTTGAACCATTTACATGGCAGCGTAACTTGGCAAACTTCAGCTGTATCCACCAGCTCTGTACCTCCTGGTAGCTCTGTATGGAGAGTTTGAACCGTCTACTTGGCAGTGTAACTTGACGAAAATCAGCTGTATCCACCAGCTCTGTGTCTCCTGGTAGTTCTGTACGGAGAGTTTGAACCATTTACTTGGCAGTGTAACTTGACAAACATCAGCTCTATCCACCAGTTCTGTGCCTCCTGGTAGCTCTCTATGGAGAGTTTGAACCATTTACTTGGGAGTGTATTTTGACAAATATCAGCTGTATCTACCAGCTCTGTGCCTCCTGGTAGTTCTGTATGGAGAGTTTTAACCATTTACTTGGCAGTGTAACTTGACAAACATCAGCTGTATCCACCAGCTCTGTGCCTCCTGGTAGCTCTGTATGGAGAGTTTGAACCATTTACTTGGCAGTGTAACTTGACAAACATCAGCTGTATCCACCAGCTCTGTGCCTCCTGGTAGCTCTGTATGGAGAGTTTGAACCATTTACTTGGCAGTGTAACTTGACAAACATCAGCTATATCCACCAGCTCTGTGCCTCCTGGTAGCTCTCTATGGAGAGTTTGAACCATTTACTTGACAGTGTATTTTGACAAATATCAGCTGTATCTACCAGCTCTGTGCCTCCTGGTAGTTCTGTATGGAGAGTTTGAACCATTTACTTGGCAGTTTAACTCGACAAACATCAGCTGTATCCACCAGCTCTGTGCCTCCTGGTAGCTCTGTATGGAGAGTTTGAACCATATACTTGGCAGTGTAACTTGAATACATCAGCTGTATCCACCAGCTATGTGCCTCCTGGTAGCTCTGTATGGAGAGTTTGAACCATTTACTTGGCAGTGTAACTTGACAAACATCAGCTGTATCCACCAGCTCTGTGCCTCCTGGTAGCTCTGTATGGAGAGTTTGAACCTTTTACTTGTCAGTGTAACTTGACAAACATCAGTTGTATCCACCAGCTCAGTGCCTCCTGGAAGCTCTCTATGGAGAGTTTGAACCATTTACTTGGCAGTTTAACTTGACAAATATCAGCTGTATCCACCAGCTCAGTGCCTCCTGGTAGCTCTATATGGAGAGTTTGAACCATTTACTTGGCAGAGTAACTTGACAAACTTCAGCTGTAACCACCAGCTCCGTGCATCCTGGTAGCTCTGTATGGAGAGTTTGGACCATTTACTTGGCAGTGTAACTTGATATACATCGGCTGTATCCACCAGCTCAGTGCCTCCTGGTAGCTCTGTATGGAGATTTTGAACCATTTACTTGGCAGTGTAACTTGAAAAACTTCAGCTGTATCCACCAACTCCGTGCCTCCTGGTAGCTCTGTATGGAGAGTTTGAACCATTTACCTGGCAGTGTAACTTGACAAACATCAGCTGTATCCACCAGCTCTGTGCCTCCTGGTAGTTCTGTATGGAGAGTTTGAACCATTTACTTGGCAGTGTAACTTAACAAATATCAGCTGTATCCATCAGCTCTGTGCCTCCTGGTAGCTCTGTATGGAGAGTTTGAACCATTTACTTGGCAGTGTAACTTGAATACATCAGCTGTATCCACCAGCTCTGTGCCTCCTGGTAGTTCTCTATGGAGAGTTTGAACCATTTACTTGGCAGTGTAACTTGACAAATATCAGCTGTATCCACCAGCTCTGTGCCTCCTGGTAGCTCTGTATGGAGAGTTTGAACCATTTACTTGGCAGTGTAACTTGACAAATTTCAGCTGTATCCACCAGCTCTGTGCCTCCTGGTAGCTCTCTATGGAGAGTTTGACCATTTTCTTGGCAGTGTAACTTGACAAACTTCAGCTGTATCCACCAGGTCTGTGCCTCCTGGTAGCTCTGTATGGAGAGTTTGAACCATTTACTTGGCAGTGTAACTTGACAAACATCAGCTGTATCCGCCCTCTCTGTGCCTCCTGGTAGCTCTCTATGGAGACTTTTAACCATTTACATGGCAGTGTAACTTGACAAACTTCAGCTGTATCCACCAGCTCTGTGCCTCCTGGTAGTTCTGTATGGAGAGTTTGAACCATTTACTTGGCAGTGTAACTTGACCAATATCAGCTGTATCCACCAGCTCTGTGCCTCCTGGTAGAACTGTACGGAGAGTTTGAACCATTTACTTGGCAGCGTAACTTGACAAACATCAGCTGTATCCACCAGCACTGTGCCTCCTGGTAGCTCTGTATGGAGAGTTTGAACCATTTACTTGGCTGTGTAACTTGACAAATTTCAGCTGTATCCACCAGCTCTGTGCCTCCTGGTAGTTCTGTATGGAGAGTTTGACCATTTACTTGGCAGTGTAACTTGACAAACTTCAGCTGTATCCACCAGGTCTGTGCCTTCTGGTAGCTCTGTATGGAGAGTTTGAACCATTTACTTGGCAGCGTAACTTGACAAACATCAGCTGTATCGGCCCTCTCTGTGCCTCCTGGTAGCTCTGTATGGAGACTTTTATCCATTTACATGGCAGTGTAACTTGACAAACTTCAGCTGTATCCACCAGCTCTGTGCCTCCTGGTAGTTCTGTATGGAGAGTTTGACCATTTACTTGGCAGTGTAACTTGACAAACTTCAGCTGTATCCATCAGGTCTGTGCCTCCTGGTAGCTCTGTATGGAGAGTTTGAACCATTTACTTGGCAGCGTAACTTGACAAACATCAGCTGTATCCACCAGCACTGTGCCTCCTGGTAGCTCTGTATGGAGAGTTTGAACCATTTACTTGGCTGTGTAACTTGACAAATTTCAGCTGTATCCACCAGCTCTGTGCCTCCTGGTAACTCTGTATGGAGAGTTTGAACCATTTACTTGGCAGTGTAACTTGACAAACTTCAGCTGTATCCACCAGGTCTGTGCCTCCTGGTAGCTCTGTATGGAGAGTTTGAACCATTTACTTGGCAGTGTAACTTGAAAAACATCAGCTGTATCCGCCCTCTCTGTGCCTCCTGGTAGCTCTGTATGGAGAGTTTGAACCATTTACATGGCAGTGTAACTTGACAAACTTCAGCTGCATCCACCAGCTCTGTGCCTCCTGGTAGTTCTGTATGGAGAGTTTGAACCATTTACTTGGCAGTGTAACTTGACCAATATCAGCTGTATCCACCAGCTCTGTGCCTCCTGGTAGTTCTGTACGGAGAGTTTGAACCATTTACATGGCAGCGTAACTTGACAAACTTCAGCTGTATCCACCAGCTCTGTGCCTCCTGGTAGCTCTGTATGGAGAGTTTGAACCATTTACTTGGCAGTGTAACTTGAAAAACATCAGCTGTATCCACCAGCTCTCTGCCTCCTGGTAGCTCTGTATGGAAAGTTTGAACCATTTACTTGGCAGTGTAACTTGAAAAACATCAGCTGTATCCACCAGCTCTGTGCCTCCTGGTAGTTCTGTATGGGGAGTTTGAACCACTCACTTGGCAGTGTAACTTGATAAACATCAGCTGTATACACCAGCTCTGTGCCTCCTGGTAGCTCTGTATGGAAAGTTTGAACCATTTACTTGGCAGTGTAACTTGAAAAACATCAGCTGTATCCATCAGCTCTGTGCCTCCTGGTAGCTCTGTATGGAGAGTTTGAACCATTTACTCGGCACTGTAACTTGACAAACATCAGCTGTATCCACCAGCTCTGTGCCTCCTGGTAGCTCTGTATGGAGAGTTTGAACTATTTACTTGGCAGTGTAACTTGAAAAACATCAGCTGTATCCACCAGCTCTGTGTCTCCTGGTAGTTCTGTACGGAGAGTTTGAACCATTTACTTAGCAGTGTAACTTGACAAACATCAGCTGTATCCATCAGCTCTGTGCCTCCTGGTAGCTCTGTATGGAGAGTTTGAACCATTTACCTGGCAGTGTAACTTGACAAACATCAGCTGTATCCACCAGCTCTGTGCCTCCTGGTAGCTCTCTATGGAGAGTTTGAACCATTTACTTGGCAGCGTAACTTGACAAACATCAGCTGTATCCGCCCTCTCTGTGCCTCCTGGTAGCTCTGTATGGAGACTTTTAACCATTTACATGGCAGTGTAACTTGACAAACTTCAGCTGTATCCACCAGCTCTGTGCCTCCTGGTAGTTCTGTATGGAGAGTTTGACCATTTACTTGGCAGTGTAACTTGACAAACTTCAGCTGTATCCACCAGGTCTGTGCCTCCTGGTAGCTCTGTATGGAGAGTTTGAACCATTTACTTGGCAGCGTAACTTGACAAACATCAGCTGTATCCACCAGCACTGTGCCTCCTGGTAGCTCTGTATGGAGAGTTTGAACCATTTACTTGGCAGTGTTACCTGAAAAACATCAGCTGTATCCACCAGCTCTGTGCCTCCTGGTAGCTCTGTATGGAGAGTTTGAACCATTTACTTGGCACTGTAACTTGGAAATATCAGCTGTATCCACCAGCTCTGTGCCTCCTGGTAGTTCTGTATGGAGAGTTTTAACCATTTACTTGGCAGTGAAACTTGACAATCATCAGCTGTATCCACCAGCTCAGTGCCTCCTGGTAGTTCTGTATGGAGAGTTTGAACCATTTATTTGGCAGTGTAACTTGACAAACATCAGTTGTATCCACCAGCTCAGTGCCTCCTGGTAGTTCTGTACGGGGAGTTTGAACCATTTACTTAGCAGTGTAACTTGAAAAACATCAGCTGTATCCACCAGCTCTGTGCCTCCTGGTAGTTCTGTATGGAGAGTTTGAACCATTTACTTGGCAGTGTAACTTGACAAACATCAGCTGTATCCACCAGCTCAGTGCCTCCAGGTAGCTCTGTATGGAGAGTTTGAACCATTTACTTGGCAGTGTAACTTGACCAGTATCAGCTGTATCCACCAGCTCTGTGCCTCCTGGTAGTTCTGTGCGGAGAGTTTGAACCATTTTCATGGCAGCGTAACTTGGCAAACTTCAGCTGTATCCACCAGCTCTGTACCTCCTGGTAGCTCTGTATGGAGAGTTTGAACCGTCTACTTGGCAGTGTAACTTGACGAAAATCAGCTCTATCCACCAGCTCTGTGTCTCCTGGTAGTTCTGTACGGAGAGTTTGAACCATTTACTTGGCAGTGTAACTTGACAAACATCAGCTCTATCCACCAGTTCTGTGCCTCCTGGTAGCTCTCTATGGAGAGTTTGAACCATTTACTTGGCAGTGTATTTTGACAAATATCAGCTGTATCTACCAGCTCTGTGCCTCCTGGTAGTTCTGTATGGAGAGTTTTAACCATTTACTTGGCAGTGTAACTTGACAAACATCAGCTGTATCCACCAGCTCTGTGCCTCCTGGTAGCTCTGTATGGAGAGTTTGAACCATTTACTTGGCAGTGTAACTTGACAAACATCAGCTGTATCCACCAGCTCTGTGCCTCCTGGTAGCTCTGTATGGAGAGTTTGAACCATTTACTTGGCAGTGTAACTTGACAAACATCAGCTCTATCCACCAGCTCTGTGCCTCCTGGTAGCTCTCTATGGAGAGTTTGAACCATTTACTTGGCAGTGTATTTTGACAAATATCAGCTGTATCTACCAGCTCTGTGCCTCCTGGTAGTTCTGTATGGGGAGTTTGAACCATTTACTTGGCAGTTTAACTCGACAAACATCAGCTGTATCCACCAGCTCTGTGCCTCCTGGTAGCTCTGTATGGAGAGTTTGAACCATATACTTGGCAGTGTAACTTGAATACATCAGCTGTATCCACCAGCTATGTGCCTCCTGGTAGCTCTGTATGGAGAGTTTGAACCATTTACTTGGCAGTGTAACTTGACAAACATCAGCTGTATCCACCAGCTCTGTGCCTCCTGGTAGCTCTGTATGGAGAGTTTGAACCTTTTACTTGTCAGTGTAACTTGACAAACATCAGTTGTATCCACCAGCTCAGTGCCTCCTGGAAGCTCTCTATGGAGAGTTTGAACCATTTACTTGGCAGTTTAACTTGACAAATATCAGCTGTATCCACCAGCTCAGTGCCTCCTGGTAGCTCTATATGGAGAGTTTGAACCATTTACTTGGCAGAGTAACTTGACAAACTTCAGCTGTAACCACCAGCTCCGTGCATCCTGGTAGCTCTGTATGGAGAGTTTGGACCATTTACGTGGCAGTGTAACTTGATATACATCGGCTGTATCCACCAGCTCAGTGCCTCCTGGTAGCTCTGTATGGAGAGTTTGAACCATTTACTTGGCAGTGTAACTTGAAAAACTTCAGCTGTATCCACCAACTCCGTGCCTCCTGGTAGCTCTGTATGGAGAGTTTGAACCATTTACCTGGCAGTGTAACTTGACAAACATCAGCTGTATCCACCAGCTCTGTGCCTCCTGGTAGTTCTGTATGGAGAGTTTGAACCATTTACTTGGCAGTGTAACTTAACAAATATCAGCTGTATCCATCAGCTCTGTGCCTCCTGGTAGCTCTGTATGGAGAGTTTGAACCATTTACTTGGCAGTGTAACTTGACAAACATCAGCTGTATCCACCAGCTCTGTGCCTCCTGGTAGTTCTGTATGGAGAGTTTGAACCATTTACTTGGCAGTGTAACTTGACAAACATCAGCTGTATCCACCAGCTCAGTGCCTCCTGGTAGTTCTGTATGGAGAGTTTGAACCATTTACTTGGCAGAGTAACCTGACAAACATCAGCTGTAACCACCAGCTCTGTGCCTCCTGGTAGTTCTGTATGGAGAGTTTGAACCATATACTTGGCAGTTTAACTCGACAAACATCAGCTGTATCCACCTGTTCTGTTCCTCCTGGTAGCTCTGTATGGAGAGTTTGAACCATTTACTTGGCAGTGTAACTTGAATACATCAGCTGTATCCACCAGCTATGTGCCTCCTGGTAGCTCTGTATGGAGAGTTTGAACCATTAACTTGGCAGAGTAACTTGACAAACATCAGCTGTATCCAACAGCTCTGTGCCTCCTGGTAGCTCTGTATGGAGAGTTTGAACCATTTACTTGGCAGTGTTACTTGAAAAACATCAGCTGTATCCACCAGCTCTGTGCCTCCTGGTAGCTCTGTATGGAGAGTTTGAACCATTTACTTGGCACTGTAACTTGGAAATATCAGCTGTATCCACCAGCTCTGTGCCTCCTGGTAGTTCTGTATGGAGAGTTTGAACCATTTACTTGGCAGTGAAACTTGACAATCATCAGCTGTATCCACCAGCTCAGTGCCTCCTGGTAGTTCTGTATGGAGAGTTTGAACCATTTATTTGGCAGTGTAACTTGACAAACATCAGTTGTATCCACCAGCTCAGTGCCTCCTGGTAGTTCTGTACGGGGAGTTTGAACCATTTACTTAGCAGTGTAACTTGAAAAACATCAGCTGTATCCACCAGCTCTGTGCCTCCTGGTAGTTCTGTATGGAGAGTTTGAACCATTTACTTGGCAGTGTAACTTGACAGACATCAGCTGTATCCACCAGCTCAGTGCCTCCAGGTAGCTCTGTATGGAGAGTTTGAACCATTTACTTGGCAGTGTAACTTGACCAGTATCAGCTGTATCCACCAGCTCTGTGCCTCCTGGTAGTTCTGTGCGGAGAGTTTGAACCATTTACATGGCAGCGTAACTTGGCAAACTTCAGCTGTATCCACCAGCTCTGTACCTCCTGGTAGCTCTGTATGGAGAGTTTGAACCGTCTACTTGGCAGTGTAACTTGACGAAAATCAGCTGTATCCACCAGCTCTGTGTCTCCTGGTAGTTCTGTACGGAGAGTTTGAACCATTTACTTGGCAGTGTAACTTGACAAACATCAGCTCTATCCACCAGTTCTGTGCCTCCTGGTAGCTCTCTATGGAGAGTTTGAACCATTTACTTGGGAGTGTATTTTGACAAATATCAGCTGTATCTACCAGCTCTGTGCCTCCTGGTAGTTCTGTATGGAGAGTTTTAACCATTTACTTGGCAGTGTAACTTGACAAACATCAGCTGTATCCACCAGCTCTGTGCCTCCTGGTAGCTCTGTATGGAGAGTTTGAACCATTTACTTGGCAGTGTAACTTGACAAACATCAGCTGTATCCACCAGCTCTGTGCCTCCTGGTAGCTCTGTATGGAGAGTTTGAACCATTTACTTGGCAGTGTAACTTGACAAACATCAGCTCTATCCACCAGCTCTGTGCCTCCTGGTAGCTCTCTATGGAGAGTTTGAACCATTTACTTGGCAGTGTATTTTGACAAATATCAGCTGTATCTACCAGCTCTGTGCCTCCTGGTAGTTCTGTATGGAGAGTTTGAACCATTTACTTGGCAGTTTAACTCGACAAACATCAGCTGTATCCACCAGCTCTGTGCCTCCTGGTAGCTCTGTATGGAGAGTTTGAACCATATACTTGGCAGTGTAACTTGAATACATCAGCTGTATCCACCAGCTATGTGCCTCCTGGTAGCTCTGTATGGAGAGTTTGAACCATTTACTTGGCAGTGTAACTTGACAAACATCAGCTGTATCCACCAGCTCTGTGCCTCCTGGTAGCTCTGTATGGAGAGTTTGAACCTTTTACTTGTCAGTGTAACTTGACAAACATCAGTTGTATCCACCAGCTCAGTGCCTCCTGGAAGCTCTCTATGGAGAGTTTGAACCATTTACTTGGCAGTTTAACTTGACAAATATCAGCTGTATCCACCAGCTCAGTGCCTCCTGGTAGCTCTATATGGAGAGTTTGAACCATTTACTTGGCAGAGTAACTTGACAAACTTCAGCTGTAACCACCAGCTCCGTGCATCCTGGTAGCTCTGTATGGAGAGTTTGGACCATTTACTTGGCAGTGTAACTTGATATACATCGGCTGTATCCACCAGCTCAGTGCCTCCTGGTAGCTCTGTATGGAGATTTTGAACCATTTACTTGGCAGTGTAACTTGAAAAACTTCAGCTGTATCCACCAACTCCGTGCCTCCTGGTAGCTCTGTATGGAGAGTTTGAACCATTTACCTGGCAGTGTAACTTGACAAACATCAGCTGTATCCACCAGCTCTGTGCCTCCTGGTAGTTCTGTATGGAGAGTTTGAACCATTTACTTGGCAGTGTAACTTAACAAATATCAGCTGTATCCATCAGCTATGTGCCTCCTGGTAGCTCTGTATGTAGAGTTTGAACCATTTACTTGGCAGTGTAACTTGAATACATCAGCTGTATCCACCAGCTCTGTGCCTCCTGGTAGTTCTCTATGGAGAGTTTGAACCATTTACTTGGCAGTGTAACTTGACAAATATCAGCTGTATCCACCAGCTCTGTGCCTCCTGGTAGCTCTGTATGGAGAGTTTGAACCATTTACTTGGCAGTGTAACTTGACAAATTTCAGCTGTATCCACCAGCTCTGTGCCTCCTGGTAGCTCTCTATGGAGAGTTTGACCATTTTCTTGGCAGTGTAACTTGACAAACTTCAACTGTATCCACCAGGTCTGTGCCTCCTGGTAGCTCTGTATGGAGAGTTTGAACCATTTACTTGGCAGTGTAACTTGACAAACATCAGCTGTATCCGCCCTCTCTGTGCCTCCTGGTAGCTCTCTATGGAGACTTTTAACCATTTACATGGCAGTGTAACTTGACAAACTTCAGCTGTATCCACCAGCTCTGTGCCTCCTGGTAGTTCTGTATGGAGAGTTTGAACCATTTACTTGGCAGTGTAACTTGACCAATATCAGCTGTATCCACCAGCTCTGTGCCTCCTGGTAGAACTGTACGGAGAGTTTGAACCATTTACTTGGCAGCGTAACTTGACAAACATCAGCTGTATCCACCAGCACTGTGCCTCCTGGTAGCTCTGTATGGAGAGTTTGAACCATTTACTTGGCTGTGTAACTTGACAAATTTCAGCTGTATCCACCAGCTCTGTGCCTCCTGGTAGTTCTGTATGGAGAGTTTGACCATTTACTTGGCAGTGTAACTTGACAAACTTCAGCTGTATCCACCAGGTCTGTGCCTTCTGGTAGCTCTGTATGGAGAGTTTGAACCATTTACTTGGCAGCGTAACTTGACAAACATCAGCTGTATCCGCCCTCTCTGTGCCTCCTGGTAGCTCTGTATGGAGACTTTTAACCATTTACATGGCAGTGTAACTTGACAAACTTCAGCTGTATCCACCAGCTCTGTGCCTCCTGGTAGTTCTGTATGGAGAGTTTGACCATTTACTTGGCAGTGTAACTTGACAAACTTCAGCTGTATCCATCAGGTCTGTGCCTCCTGGTAGCTCTGTATGGAGAGTTTGAACCATTTACTTGGCAGCGTAACTTGACAAACATCAGCTGTATCCACCAGCACTGTGCCTCCTGGTAGCTCTGTATGGAGAGTTTGAACCATTTACTTGGCTGTGTAACTTGACAAATTTCAGCTGTATCCACCAGCTCTGTGCCTCCTGGTAACTCTGTATGGAGAGTTTGAACCATTTACTTGGCAGTGTAACTTGACAAACTTCAGCTGTATCCACCAGGTCTGTGCCTCCTGGTAGCTCTGTATGGAGAGTTTGAACCATTTACTTGGCAGTGTAACTTGACAAACATCAGCTGTATCCGCCCTCTCTGTGCCTCCTGGTAGCTCTGTATGGAGAGTTTGAACCATTTACATGGCAGTGTAACTTGACAAACTTCAGCTGCATCCACCAGCTCTGTGCCTCCTGGTAGTTCTGTATGGAGAGTTTGAACCATTTACTTGGCAGTGTAACTTGACCAATATCAGCTGTATCCACCAGCTCTGTGCCTCCTGGTAGTTCTGTACGGAGAGTTTGAACCATTTACATGGCAGCGTAACTTGACAAACTTCAGCTGTATCCACCAGCTCTGTGCCTCCTGGTAGCTCTGTATGGAGAGTTTGAACCATTTACTTGGCAGTGTAACTTGAAAAACATCAGCTGTATCCACCAGCTCTCTGCCTCCTGGTAGCTCTGTATGGAAAGTTTGAACCATTTACTTGGCAGTGTAACTTGAAAAACATCAGCTGTATCCACCAGCTCTGTGCCTCCTGGTAGTTCTGTATGGGGAGTTTGAACCACTCACTTGGCAGTGTAACTTGATAAACATCAGCTGTATACACCAGCTCTGTGCCTCCTGGTAGCTCTGTATGGAAAGTTTGAACCATTTACTTGGCAGTGTAACTTGAAAAACATCAGCTGTATCCATCAGCTCTGTGCCTCCTGGTAGCTCTGTATGGAGAGTTTGAACCATTTACTCGGCACTGTAACTTGACAAACATCAGCTGTATCCACCAGCTCTGTGCCTCCTGGTAGCTCTGTATGGAGAGTTTGAACTATTTACTTGGCAGTGTAACTTGAAAAACATCAGCTGTATCCACCAGCTCTGTGTCTCCTGGTAGTTCTGTACGGAGAGTTTGAACCATTTACTTAGCAGTGTAACTTGACAAACATCAGCTGTATCCATCAGCTCTGTGCCTCCTGGTAGCTCTGTATGGAGAGTTTGAACCATTTACCTGGCAGTGTAACTTGACAAACATCAGCTGTATCCACCAGCTCTGTGCCTCCTGGTAGCTCTCTATGGAGAGTTTGAACCATTTACTTGGCAGCGTAACTTGACAAACATCAGCTGTATCCGCCCTCTCTGTGCCTCCTGGTAGCTCTGTATGGAGACTTTTAACCATTTACATGGCAGTGTAACTTGACAAACTTCAGCTGTATCCACCAGCTCTGTGCCTCCTGGTAGTTCTGTATGGAGAGTTTGACCATTTACTTGGCAGTGTAACTTGACAAACTTCAGCTGTATCCACCAGGTCTGTGCCTCCTGGTAGCTCTGTATGGAGAGTTTGAACCATTTACTTGGCAGCGTAACTTGACAAACATCAGCTGTATCCACCAGCACTGTGCCTCCTGGTAGCTCTGTATGGAGAGTTTGAACCATTTACTTGGCAGTGTTACTTGAAAAACATCAGCTGTATCCACCAGCTCTGTGCCTCCTGGTAGCTCTGTATGGAGAGTTTGAACCATTTACTTGGCACTGTAACTTGGAAATATCAGCTGTATCCACCAGCTCTGTGCCTCCTGGTAGTTCTGTATGGAGAGTTTTAACCATTTACTTGGCAGTGAAACTTGACAATCATCAGCTGTATCCACCAGCTCAGTGCCTCCTGGTAGTTCTGTATGGAGAGTTTGAACCATTTATTTGGCAGTGTAACTTGACAAACATCAGTTGTATCCACCAGCTCAGTGCCTCCTGGTAGTTCTGTACGGGGAGTTTGAACCATTTACTTAGCAGTGTAACTTGAAAAACATCAGCTGTATCCACCAGCTCTGTGCCTCCTGGTAGTTCTGTATGGAGAGTTTGAACCATTTACTTGGCAGTGTAACTTGACAAACATCAGCTGTATCCACCAGCTCAGTGCCTCCAGGTAGCTCTGTATGGAGAGTTTGAACCATTTACTTGGCAGTGTAACTTGACCAGTATCAGCTGTATCCACCAGCTCTGTGCCTCCTGGTAGTTCTGTGCGGAGAGTTTGAACCATTTACATGGCAGCGTAACTTGGCAAACTTCAGCTGTATCCACCAGCTCTGTACCTCCTGGTAGCTCTGTATGGAGAGTTTGAACCGTCTACTTGGCAGTGTAACTTGACGAAAATCAGCTGTATCCACCAGCTCTGTGTCTCCTGGTAGTTCTGTACGGAGAGTTTGAACCATTTACTTGGCAGTGTAACTTGACAAACATCAGCTCTATCCACCAGTTCTGTGCCTCCTGGTAGCTCTCTATGGAGAGTTTGAACCATTTACTTGGCAGTGTATTTTGACAAATATCAGCTGTATCTACCAGCTCTGTGCCTCCTGGTAGTTCTGTATGGAGAGTTTTAACCATTTACTTGGCAGTGTAACTTGACAAACATCAGCTGTATCCACCAGCTCTGTGCCTCCTGGTAGCTCTGTATGGAGAGTTTGAACCATTTACTTGGCAGTGTAACTTGACAAACATCAGCTGTATCCACCAGCTCTGTGCCTCCTGGTAGCTCTGTATGGAGAGTTTGAACCATTTACTTGGCAGTGTAACTTGACAAACATCAGCTCTATCCACCAGCTCTGTGCCTCCTGGTAGCTCTCTATGGAGAGTTTGAACCATTTACTTGGCAGTGTATTTTGACAAATATCAGCTGTATCTACCAGCTCTGTGCCTCCTGGTAGTTCTGTATGGGGAGTTTGAACCATTTACTTGGCAGTTTAACTCGACAAACATCAGCTGTATCCACCAGCTCTGTGCCTCCTGGTAGCTCTGTATGGAGAGTTTGAACCATATACTTGGCAGTGTAACTTGAATACATCAGCTGTATCCACCAGCTATGTGCCTCCTGGTAGCTCTGTATGGAGAGTTTGAACCATTTACTTGGCAGTGTAACTTGACAAACATCAGCTGTATCCACCAGCTCTGTGCCTCCTGGTAGCTCTGTATGGAGAGTTTGAACCTTTTACTTGTCAGTGTAACTTGACAAACATCAGTTGTATCCACCAGCTCAGTGCCTCCTGGAAGCTCTCTATGGAGAGTTTGAACCATTTACTTGGCAGTTTAACTTGACAAATATCAGCTGTATCCACCAGCTCAGTGCCTCCTGGTAGCTCTATATGGAGAGTTTGAACCATTTACTTGGCAGAGTAACTTGACAAACTTCAGCTGTAACCACCAGCTCCGTGCATCCTGGTAGCTCTGTATGGAGAGTTTGGACCATTTACGTGGCAGTGTAACTTGATATACATCGGCTGTATCCACCAGCTCAGTGCCTCCTGGTAGCTCTGTATGGAGAGTTTGAACCATTTACTTGGCAGTGTAACTTGAAAAACTTCAGCTGTATCCACCAACTCCGTGCCTCCTGGTAGCTCTGTATGGAGAGTTTGAACCATTTACCTGGCAGTGTAACTTGACAAACATCAGCTGTATCCACCAGCTCTGTGCCTCCTGGTAGTTCTGTATGGAGAGTTTGAACCATTTACTTGGCAGTGTAACTTAACAAATATCAGCTGTATCCATCAGCTCTGTGCCTCCTGGTAGCTCTGTATGGAGAGTTTGAACCATTTACTTGGCAGTGTAACTTGACAAACATCAGCTGTATCCACCAGCTCTGTGCCTCCTGGTAGTTCTGTATGGAGAGTTTGAACCATTTACTTGGCAGTGTAACTTGACAAACATCAGCTGTATCCACCAGCTCAGTGCCTCCTGGTAGTTCTGTATGGAGAGTTTGAACCATTTACTTGGCAGAGTAACCTGACAAACATCAGCTGTAACCACCAGCTCTGTGCCTCCTGGTAGCTCTGTATGGAGAGTTCGAACCATTTACTTGGCAGTGTATCTTGACAAACATCAGCTGTATCCACCAGCTCTGTGCCTCCTGTTAGCTCTGTATGGTGAGTTTGAACCATTTACTTGGCAGTGTAACTTGACAAACATCAGCTGTATCCACCAGCTCAGTGCCTCCTGGTAGCTCTGTATGGAGAGTTTGAACCATTTACTTGGCAGTGTAACTTAACAAACATCAGCTGTATCCACCAGCTCTGTGCCTCCTGGTAGCTCTGTATGGAGAGTTTTAACCATTTACTTGGCAGTGTAACTTGACAAATTCAGCTGTATCCACCAGCCCAGTGCCTCCTGGTAGCTCTGTATGGAGAGTTTGAACCATTTACTTGGCAGTGTAACTTGACAAACATCAGCTGTATCCACCAGCTCTCTGCCTCCTGGTAGCTCTCTATGGAGAGTTTGAACCATTTACTTGGCAGTGTAACCATACAAACATCAGCTGTATACACAAGCTCTGTGCCTCCTGGTAGCTCTGCATCGAGAATTTGAACCATTTAATTGGCAGTGTAACTTGACAAACATCAGCTGTATCCACCAGCTCTGTGCCTCCTGGTAGCTCTGTATAGACAGTTTGAACCATTTACTTGGCAGTGTAACTTGACAAACATCAGTTGTATCCACCAGCTCTGTTCCTCCTGGTACCTCCGTATGGAGAGTTTGAACCTTTAACTTGGCAGTGTATTTTGACAAACATCAGCTGTATCCACCACCACTGTGCCTCCTGGTAGTTCTGTATGGAGAGTTTGAACCATTTACTTGGCAGTGTAACTTGACAAACATCAGCTGTATCCACCAGCTCTGTGCCTCCTGGTAGCTCTGTATGGAGAGTTTGAACCTTTTACTTGGCAGTGTAACTTGACAAACATCAGCTGTATCAACCAGCTCAGTGCTTCCTGGAAGCTCTCTATGGAGAGTTTGAACCATTTACTTGGCAGTGTAACTTGACAAATATCAGCTGTATCCACCAGCTCTGTGCCTCCTGTTAGCTCTGTATGGAGAGTTTGAACCATTTACTTGGCAGTGTAACTTGACAAACATCAGCTGTATCCACCAGCTCTGTTCCTCCTGGTAGTTCTGATGGAGAGTTTGAACCATTTACTTGGCAGTGTAACTTGACAAACTTCAGCTGTATCCACCAGCTCCGTGCCTCCTGGTAGCTCTGTATGGAGAGTTTGAACCATTTACTTGGCAGTGTAACTTAACAAACATCAGTTGTATCCACCAGCTCTGTGCCTCCTGGTAGCTCTGTATGGAGAGTTTGAACCATTTACTTGGCAGAGTAACTTGACAAACATCAGCTGTAACCACCATCTCTGTGCCTCCTGGTAGCTCTGTATGGAGAGTTCGAACCATTTACTTGGCAGTGTATCTTGACAAACATCAGCTGTATCCACCAGCTCTGTGCCTCCTGTTAGCTCTGTATGGAGAGTTTGAACCATTTACTTGGCAGTGTAACTTGACAAACATCAGCTGTATCCACCAGCTCTGTTCCTCCTGGTAGTTCTGTATGGAGAGTTTGAACCATTTACATGGCAGTGTAACTTGACAAATATCAGCTGTATCCACCAGCTCTGTGCCTCCTGGTAGCTCTGTATGGAGAGTTTGATCCATTTATTTGGCAGTGTAACTTAACAAACATCAGCTGTATCCATCAGCTCTGTGCCTCCTGGTAGCTCTGTATGGAGAGTTTGAACCATATACTTGGCAGCGTAACTTGAATACATCAGCTGTATCCACCAGCTCTGTGCCTCCTGGTAGTTCTCTATGGAGAGTTTGAACCATTTACTTGGCAGTGTAACTTGACAAACATCAGCTGTATCCACCAGCTCTGTGCCTCCTGGTAGCTCTGTATGGAGAGTTTGAACCATTTACTTGGCAGTGTAACTTGACAAATTTCAGCTGTATCCACCAGCTCTGTGCCTCCTGGTAGCTCTGTATGGAGAGTTTGACCATTTACTTGGCAGTGTAACTTGACAAACTTCAGCTGTATCCACCAGGTCTGTGCCTCCTGGTAGCTCTGTATGGAGAGTTTGAACCATTTACTTGGCAGTGTAACTTAACAAACATCAGCTGTATCCATCAGCTCTCTGCCTCCTGGTTGCTCTGTATGTAGAGTTTGAACCATTTACTTGGCAGTGTAACTTGACAAACTTCAGCTGTATCCACCAGGTCTGTGCCTCCTGGTAGCTCTGTATGGAGAGTTTGAACCATTTACTTGGCAGTGTAACTTGACAAACATCAGCTGTATCCGCCCTCTCTGTGCCTCCTGGTAGCTCTGTATGGAGAGTTTGAACCATTTACATGGCAGTGTAACTTGACAAACTTCAGCTGCATCCACCAGCTCTGTGCCTCCTGGTAGTTCTGTATGGAGAGTTTGAACCATTTACTTGGCAGTGTAACTTGACAAACTTCAGCTGTATCCACCAGCTTCGTGCCGCCTGGTAGCTCTGTATGGAGAGTTTGAACCATTTACTTGGCAGTGTAACTTAACAAACATCAGTTGTATCCACCAGCTCTGTGCCTCCTGGTAGCTCTGTATGGAGAATTTGAACCATTTAACTGGCAGTGAAACTTGATAAACATCAGCTGTATCCACCAGCTCTGTTCCACCTGGTAGTTCTGTACGGAGAATTTGAACCATTTACTTGGCAGTGTAACTTGACAAACATCAGCTGTATCCACCAGCTCAGTGCCTCCTGGTAGTTCTGTATGGAGAGTTTGAACCATTTACTTGGCAGTGTAACTTGACAAACATCAGCTGTATCCACCAGCTCAGTGCCTCCTGGTAGCTCTGTATGGAGAGTTTGAACCATTTACTTGGCAGTGTAAATTGACAAACGTCAGCTGTATCCACCAGCTCTGTGCCTCCTGGTAGCTCTGTATGGAGAGTTTTAACCATTTACTTGGCAGTGTAACTTGACAAATTCAGCTGTATCCACCAGCCCAGTGCCTCCTGCTAGCTCTGTATGGAGAGTTTGAACCATTTACTTGGCAGTGTAACTTGACAAACATCAGCTGTATCCACCAGCTCTCTGCCTCCTGGTAGCTCTGTATGGAGAGTTTGAACCATTTACTTGGCAGTGTAACCCTACAAACATCAGCTGTATACACAAGCTCTGTGCCTCCTGGTAGCTCTGCATCGAGAATTTGAACCATTTAATTGGCAGTGTAACTTGACAAACATCACCTGTATCCACTAGCTCTGTGCCTCCTGGTAGCTCTGTATAGACAGTTTGAACCATTTACTTGGCAGTGTAACTTGACAAACATCAGTTGTATCCACCAGCTCTGTTCCTCCTGGTACCTCCGTATGGAGAGTTTGAACCTTTAACTTGGCAGTGTATTTTGACAAACATCAGCTGTATCCACCACCACTGTGCCTCCTGGTAGTTCTGTATGGAGAGTTTGAACCATTTACTTGGCAGTGTAACTTGACAAACATCAGCTGTATCCACCAGCTCTGTGCCTCCTGGTAGCTCTGTATGGAGAGTTTGAACCTTTTACTTGGCAGTGTAACTTGACAAACATCAGCTGTATCCACCAGCTCAGTGCTTCCTGGAAGCTCTCTATGGAGAGTTTGAACCATTTACTTGGCAGTGTAACTTGACAAATATCAGCTGTATCCACCAGCTCTGTGCCTCCTGTTAGCTCTGCATGGAGAGTTTGAACCATTTACTTGGCAGTGTAACTTGACAAACATCAGCTGTATCCACCAGCTCTGTTCCTCCTGGTAGTTCTGATGGAGAGTTTGAACCATTTACTTGGCAGTGTAACTTGACAAACTTCAGCTGTATCCACCAGCTCCGTTCCTCCTGGTAGCTCTGTATGGAGAGTTTGAACCATTTACTTGGCAGTGTAACTTAACAAACATCAGTTGTATCCACCAGCTCTGTGCCTCCTGGTAGCTCTGTATGGAGAGTTTGAACCATTTACTTGGCAGAGTAACTTGACAAACATCAGCTGTAACCACCATCTCTGTGCCTCCTGGTAGCTCTGTATGGAGAGTTCGAACCATTTACTTGGCAGTGTATCTTGACAAACATCAGCTGTATCCACCAGCTCTGTGCCTCCTGTTAGCTCTGTATGGAGAGTTTGAACCATTTACTTGGCAGTGTAACTTGACAAACATCAGCTGTATCCACCAGCTCAGTGCCTCCTGGTAGTTCTGTATGGAGAGTTTGAACCATTTACATGGCAGTGTAACTTGACAAATATCAGCTGTATCCACCAGCTCTGTGCCTCCTGGTAGCTCTGTATGGAGAGTTTGATCCATTTATTTGGCAGTGTAACTTAACAAACATCAGATGTATCCATCAGCTCTGTGCCTCCTGGTAGCTCTGTATGGAGAGTTTGAACCATATACTTGGCAGTGTAACTTGAATACATCAGCTGTATCCACCAGCTCTGTGCCTCCTGGTAGTTCTCTATGGAGAGTTTGAACCATTTACTTGGCAGTGTAACTTGACAAACATCAGCTGTATCCACCAGCTCTGTGCCTCCTGGTAGCTCTGTATGGAGAGTTTGAACCATTTACTTGGCAGTGTAACTTGACAAATTTCAGCTGTATCCACCAGCTCTGTGCCTCCTGGTAGCTCTGTATGGAGAGTTTGACCATTTACTTGGCAGTGTAACTTGACAAACTTCAGCTGTATCCACCAGGTCTGTGCCTCCTGGTAGCTCTGTATGGAGAGTTTGAACCATTTACTTGGCAGTGTAACTTGACAAACATCAGCTGTATCCGCCCTCTCTGTGCCTCCTGGTAGCTCTGTATGGAGAGTTTTAACCATTTACATGGCAGTGTAACTTGACAAACTTCAGCTGTATCCACCAGCTCTGTGCCTCCTGGTAGTTCTGTATGGAGAGTTTGAACCATTTACTTGGCAGTGTAACTTGACCAATATCAGCTGTATCCACCAGCTCTGTGCCTCCTGGTAGAACTGTACGGAGAGTTTGAACCATTTACTTGGCAGCGTAACTTGACAAACATCAGCTGTATCCACCAGCACTGTGCCTCCTGGTAGCTCTGTATGGAGAGTTTGAACCATTTACTTGGCTGTGTAACTTGACAAATTTCAGCTGTATCCACCAGCTCTGTGCCTCCTGGTAACTCTGTATGGAGAGTTTGAACCATTTACTTGGCAGTGTAACTTGACCAATATCAGCTGTATCCACCAGCTCTGTGCCTCCTGGTAGTTCTGTACGGAGAGTTTGAACCATTTACATGGCAGCGTAACTTGACAAACTTCAGCTGTATCCACCAGCTCTGTGCCTCCTGGTAGCTCTGTATGGAGAAATTGAACCATTTACTTGGCAGTGTAACTTGAAAAACATCAGCTGTATCCACCAGCTCTGTGCCTCCTGGTAGCTCTGTATGGAAAGTTTGAACCATTTACTTGGCAGTGTAACTTGAAAAACATCAGCTGTATCCACCAGCTCTGTGCCTCCTGGTAGTTCTGTATGGGGAGTTTGAACCACTCACTTGGCAGTGTAACTTGATAAACATCAGCTGTATACATCAGCTCTGTGCCTCCTGGTAGCTCTGTATGGAAAGTTTGAACCATTTACTTGGCAGTGTAACTTGAAAAACATCAGCTGTATCCACCAGCTCTGTGTCTCCTGGTAGTTCTGTACGGAGAGTTTGAACCATTTACTTAGCAGTGTAACTTGACAAACATCAGCTGTATCCATCAGCTCTGTGCCTCCTGGTAGCTCTGTATGGAGAGTTTGAACCATTTACCTGGCAGTGTAACTTGACAAACATCAGCTGTATCCACCAGCTCTGTGCCTCCTGGTAGCTCTGTATGGAGAGTTTGAACCATTTACTTGGCAGTGTAACTTGACAAACATCAGCTCTATCCACCAGCTCTGTGCCTCCTGGTAGCTCTCTATGGAGAGTTTGAACCATTTACTTGGCAGCGTAACTTGACAAACATCAGCTGTATCCGCCCTCTCTGTGCCTCCTGGTAGCTCTGTATGGAGACTTTTAACCATTTACATGGCAGTGTAACTTGACAAACTTCAGCTGTATCCACCAGCTCTGTGCCTCCTGGTAGTTCTGTATGGAGAGTTTGACCATTTACTTGGCAGTGTAACTTGACAAATTTCAGCTGTATCCACCAGGTCTGTGCCTCCTGGTAGCTCTGTATGGAGAGTTTGAACCATTTACTTGGCAGCGTAACTTGACAAACATCAGCTGTATCCACCAGCACTGTGCCTCCTGGTACTCGGTATGGAGAGTTTGAACCATTTACTTGGCACTGTAACTTGGAAATATCAGCTGTATCCACCAGCTCTGTGCCTCCTGGTAGTTCTGTATGGAGAGTTTTAACCATTTACTTGGCAGTGAAACTTGACAATCATCAGCTGTATCCACCAGCTCAGTGCCTCCTGGTAGTTCTGTATGGAGAGTTTGAACCATTTATTTGGCAGTGTAACTTGACAAACATCAGTTGTATCCACCAGCTCAGTGCCTCCTGGTAGTTCTGTACGGGGAGTTTGAACCATTTACTTAGCAGTGTAACTTGAAAAACATCAGCTGTATCCACCAGCTCTGTGCCTCCTGGTAGTTCTGTATGGAGAGTTTGAACCATTTACTTGGCAGTGTAACTTGACAAACATCAGCTGTATCCACCAGCTCAGTGCCTCCAGGTAGCTCTGTATGGAGAGTTTGAACCATTTACTTGGCAGTGTAACTTGACCAGTATCAGCTGTATCCACCAGCTCTGTGCCTCCTGGTAGTTCTGTGCGGAGAGTTTGAACCATTTACATGGCAGCGTAACTTGGCAAACTTCAGCTGTATCCACCAGCTCTGTACCTCCTGGTAGCTCTGTATGGAGAGTTTGAACCGTCTACTTGGCAGTGTAACTTGACGAAAATAAGCTGTATCCACCAGCTCTGTGTCTCCTGGTAGTTCTGTACGGAGAGTTTGAACCATTTACTTGGCAGTGTAACTTGACAAACATCAGCTCTATCCACCAGTTCTGTGCCTCCTGGTAGCTCTCTATGGAGAGTTTGAACCATTTACTTGGCAGTGTATTTTGACAAATATCAGCTGTATCTACCAGCTCTGTGCCTCCTGGTAGTTCTGTATGGAGAGTTTTAACCATTTACTTGGCAGTGTAACTTGACAAACATCAGCTGTATCCACCAGCTCTGTGCCTCCTGGTAGCTCTGTATGGAGAGTTTGAACCATTTACTTGGCAGTGTAACTTGACAAACATCAGCTGTATCCACCAGCTCTGTGCCTCCTGGTAGCTCTGTATGGAGAGTTTGAACCATTTACTTGGCAGTGTAACTTGACAAACATCAGCTCTATCCACCAGCTCTGTGCCTCCTGGTAGCTCTCTATGGAGAGTTTGAACCATTTACTTGGCAGTGTATTTTGACAAATATCAGCTGTATCTACCAGCTCTGTGCCTCCTGGTAGTTCTGTATGGGGAGTTTGAACCATTTACTTGGCAGTTTAACTCGACAAACATCAGCTGTATCCACCAGCTCTGTGCCTCCTGGTAGCTCTGTATGGAGAGTTTGAACCATATACTTGGCAGTGTAACTTGAATACATCAGCTGTATCCACCAGCTATGTGCCTCCTGGTAGCTCTGTATGGAGAGTTTGAACCATTTACTTGGCAGTGTAACTTGACAAACATCAGCTGTATCCACCAGCTCTGTGCCTCCTGGTAGCTCTGTATGGAGAGTTTGAACCTTTTACTTGTCAGTGTAACTTGACAAACATCAGTTGTATCCACCAGCTCAGTGCCTCCTGGAAGCTCTCTATGGAGAGTTTGAACCATTTACTTGGCAGTTTAACTTGACAAATATCAGCTGTATCCACCAGCTCAGTGCCTCCTGGTAGCTCTATATGGAGAGTTTGAACCACTTACTTGGCAGAGTAACTTGACAAACTTCAGCTGTAACCACCAGCTCCGTGCATCCTGGTAGCTCTGTATGGAGAGTTTGGACCATTTACGTGGCAGTGTAACTTGATATACATCGGCTGTATCCACCAGCTCAGTGCCTCCTGGTAGCTCTGTATGGAGAGTTTGAACCATTTACTTGGCAGTGTAACTTGAAAAACTTCAGCTGTATCCACCAACTCCGTGCCTCCTGGTAGCTCTGTATGGAGAGTTTGAACCATTTACCTGGCAGTGTAACTTGACAAACATCAGCTGTATCCACCAGCTCTGTGCCTCCTGGTAGTTCTGTATGGAGAGTTTGAACCATTTACTTGGCAGTGTAACTTAACAAATATCAGCTGTATCCATCAGCTCTGTGCCTCCTGGTAGCTCTGTATGGAGAGTTTGAACCATTTACTTGGCAGTGTAACTTGACAAACATCAGCTGTATCCACCAGCTCTGTGCCTCCTGGTAGTTCTGTATGGAGAGTTTGAACCATTTACTTGGCAGTGTAACTTGACAAACATCAGCTGTATCCACCAGCTCAGTGCCTCCTGGTAGTTCTGTATGGAGAGTTTGAACCATTTACTTGGCAGAGTAACCTGACAAACATCAGCTGTAACCACCAGCTCTGTGCCTCCTGGTAGCTCTGTATGGAGAGTTCGAACCATTTACTTGGCAGTGTATCTTGACAAACATCAGCTGTATCCACCAGCTCTGTGCCTCCTGTTAGCTCTGTATGGTGAGTTTGAACCATTTACTTGGCAGTGTAACTTGACAAACATCAGCTGTATCCACCAGCTCAGTGCCTCCTGGTAATTCTGTATGGAGAGTTTGAACCATTTACTTGGCAGTGTAACTTAACAAACATCAGCTGTATCCACCAGCTCTGTGCCTCCTGGTAGCTCTGTATGGAGAGTTTTAACCATTTACTTGGCAGTGTAACTTGACAAATTCAGCTGTATCCACCAGCCCTGTGCCTCCTGGTAGCTCTGTATGGAGAGTTTGAACCATTTACTTGGCAGTGTAACTTGACAAACATCAGCTGTATCCACCAGCTCTCTGCCTCCTGGTAGCTCTCTATGGAGAGTTTGAACCATTTACTTGGCAGTGTAACCATACAAACATCAGCTGTATACACAAGCTCTGTGCCTCCTGGTAGCTCTGCATCGAGAATTTGAACCATTTAATTGGCAGTTTAACTTGACAAACATCAGCTGTATCCACCAGCTCTGTGCCTCCTGGTAGCTCTGTATAGACAGTTTGAACCATTTACTTGGCAGTGTAACTTGACAAACATCAGTTGTATCCACCAGCTCTGTTCCTCCTGGTACCTCCGTATGGAGAGTTTGAACCTTTAACTTGGCAGTGTATTTTGACAAACATCAGCTGTATCCACCACCACTGTGCCTCCTGGTAGTTCTGTATGGAGAGTTTGAACCATTTACATGGCAGTGTAACTTGACAAACATCAGCTGTATCCACCAGCTCTGTGCCTCCTGGTAGCTCTGTATGGAGAGTTTGAACCTTTTACTTGGCAGTGTAACTTGACAAACATCAGCTGTATCAACCAGCTCAGTGCTTCCTGGAAGCTCTCTATGGAGAGTTTGAACCATTTACTTGGCAGTGTAACTTGACAAATATCAGCTGTATCCACCAGCTCTGTGCCTCCTGTTAGCTCTCTATGGAGAGTTTGAACCATTTACTTGGCAGTGTAACTTGACAAACATCAGCTGTATCCACCAGCTCTGTTCCTCCTGGTAGTTCTGATGGAGAGTTTGAACCATTTATTTGGCAGTGTAACTTGACAAACTTCAGCTGTATCCACCAGCTCCGTGCCTCCTGGTAGCTCTGTATGGAGAGTTTGAACCATTTACTTGGCAGTGTAACTTAACAAACATCAGTTGTATCCACCAGCTCTGTGCCTCCTGGTAGCTCTGTATGGAGAGTTTGAACCATTTACTTGGCAGAGTAACTTGACAAACATCAGCTGTAACCACCATCTCTGTGCCTCCTGGTAGCTCTGTATGGAGAGTTCGAACCATTTACTTGGCAGTGTATCTTGACAAACATCAGCTGTATCCACCAGCTCTGTGCCTCCTGTTAGCTCTGTATGGAGAGTTTGAACCATTTACTTGGCAGTGTAACTTGACAAACATCAGCTGTATCCACCAGCTCTGTTCCTCCTGGTAGTTCTGTATGGAGAGTTTGAACCATTTACATGGCAGTGTAACTTGACAAATATCAGCTGTATCCACCAGCTCTGTGCCTCCTGGTAGCTCTGTATGGAGAGTTTGATCCATTTATTTGGCAGTGTAACTTAACAAACATCAGCTGTATCCATCAGCTCTGTGCCTCCTGGTAGCTCTGTATGGAGAGTTTGAACCATATACTTGGCAGCGTAACTTGAATACATCAGCTGTATCCACCAGCTCTGTGCCTCCTGGTAGTTCTCTATGGAGAGTTTGAACCATTTACTTGGCAGTGTAACTTGACAAACATCAGCTGTATCCACCAGCTCTGTGCCTCCTGGTAGCTCTGTATGGAGAGTTTGAACCATTTACTTGGCAGTGTAACTTGACAAATTTCAGCTGTATCCACCAGCACTGTGCCTCCTGGTAGCTCTGTATGGAGAGTTTGACCATTTACTTGGCAGTGTAACTTGACAAACTTCAGCTGTATCCACCAGGTCTGTGCCTCCTGGTAGCTCTGTATGGAGAGTTTGAACCATTTACTTGGTAGTGTAACTTAACAAACATCAGCTGTATCCATCAGCTCTCTGCCTCCTGGTTGCTCTGTATGTAGAGTTTGAACCATTTACTTGGCAGTGTAACTTGACAAACTTCAGCTGTATCCACCAGGTCTGTGCCTCCTGGTAGCTCTGTATGGAGAGTTTGAACCATTTACTTGGCAGTGTAACTTGACAAACATCAGCTGTATCCGCCCTCTCTGTGCCTCCTGGTAGCTCTGTATGGAGAGTTTGAACCATTTACATGGCAGTGTAACTTGACAAACTTCAGCTGCATCCACCAGCTCTGTGCCTCCTGGTAGTTCTGTATGGAGAGTTTGAACCATTTACTTGGCAGTGTAACTTGACAAACTTCAGCTGTATCCACCAGCTTCGTGCCGCCTGGTAGCTCTGTATGGAGAGTTTGAACCATTTACTTGGCAGTGTAACTTAACAAACATCAGTTGTATCCACCAGCTCTGTGCCTCCTGGTAGCTCTGTATGGAGAATTTGAACCATTTAACTGGCAGTGAAACTTGATAAACATCAGCTGTATCCACCAGCTCTGTTCCACCTGGTAGTTCTGTACGGAGAATTTGAACCATTTACTTGGCAGTGTAACTTGACAAACATCAGCTGTATCCACCAGCTCAGTGCCTCCTGGTAGTTCTGTATGGAGAGTTTGAACCATTTACTTGGCAGTGTAACTTGACAAACATCAGCTGTATCCACCAGCTCAGTGCCTCCTGGTAGCTCTGTATGGAGAGTTTGAACCATTTACTTGGCAGTGTAAATTGACAAACGTCAGCTGTATCCACCAGCTCTGTGCCTCCTGGTAGCTCTGTATGGAGAGTTTTAACCATTTACTTGGCAGTGTAACTTGACAAATTCAGCTGTATCCACCAGCCCAGTGCCTCCTGCTAGCTCTGTATGGAGAGTTTGAACCATTTACTTGGCAGTGTAACTTGACAAACATCAGCTGTATCCACCAGCTCTCTGCCTCCTGGTAGCTCTGTATGGAGAGTTTGAACCATTTACTTGGCAGTGTAACCCTACAAACATCAGCTGTATACACAAGCTCTGTGCCTCCTGGTAGCTCTGCATCGAGAATTTGAACCATTTAATTGGCAGTGTAACTTGACAAACATCACCTGTATCCACTAGCCCTGTGCCTCCTGGTAGCTCTGTATAGACAGTTTGAACCATTTACTTGGCAGTGTAACTTGACAAACATCAGTTGTATCCACCAGCTCTGTTCCTCCTGGTACCTCCGTATGGAGAGTTTGAACCTTTAACTTGGCAGTGTATTTTGACAAACATCAGCTGTATCCACCACCACTGTGCCTCCTGGTAGTTCTGTATGGAGAGTTTGAACCATTTACTTGGCAGTGTAACTTGACAAACATCAGCTGTATCCACCAGCTCTGTGCCTCCTGGTAGCTCTGTATGGAGAGTTTGAACCTTTTACTTGGCAGTGTAACTTGACAAACATCAGCTGTATCCACCAGCTCAGTGCTTCCTGGAAGCTCTCTATGGAGAGTTTGAACCATTTACTTGGCAGTGTAACTTGACAAATATCAGCTGTATCCACCAGCTCTGTGCCTCCTGTTAGCTCTGCATGGAGAGTTTGAACCATTTACTTGGCAGTGTAACTTGACAAACATCAGCTGTATCCACCAGCTCTGTTCCTCCTGGTAGTTCTGATGGAGAGTTTGAACCATTTACTTGGCAGTGTAACTTGACAAACTTCAGCTGTATCCACCAGCTCCGTTCCTCCTGGTAGCTCTGTATGGAGAGTTTGAACCATTTACTTGGCAGTGTAACTTAACAAACATCAGTTGTATCCACCAGCTCTGTGCCTCCTGGTAGCTCTGTATGGAGAGTTTGAACCATTTACTTGGCAGAGTAACTTGACAAACATCAGCTGTAACCACCATCTCTGTGCCTCCTGGTAGCTCTGTATGGAGAGTTCGAACCATTTACTTGGCAGTGTATCTTGACAAACATCAGCTGTATCCACCAGCTCTGTGCCTCCTGTTAGCTCTGTATGGAGAGTTTGAACCATTTACTTGGCAGTGTAACTTGACAAACATCAGCTGTATCCACCAGCTCAGTGCCTCCTGGTAGTTCTGTATGGAGAGTTTGAACCATTTACATGGCAGTGTAACTTGACAAATATCAGCTGTATCCACCAGCTCTGTGCCTCCTGGTAGCTCTGTATGGAGAGTTTGATCCATTTATTTGGCAGTGTAACTTAACAAACATCAGCTGTATCCATCAGCTCTGTGCCTCCTGGTAGCTCTGTATGGAGAGTTTGAACCATATACTTGGCAGTGTAACTTGAATACATCAGCTGTATCCACCAGCTCTGTGCCTCCTGGTAGTTCTCTATGGAGAGTTTGAACCATTTACTTGGCAGTGTAACTTGACAAACATCAGCTGTATCCACCAGCTCTGTGCCTCCTGGTAGCTCTGTATGGAGAGTTTGAACCATTTACTTGGCAGTGTAACTTGACAAATTTCAGCTGTATCCACCAGCTCTGTGCCTCCTGGTAGCTCTGTATGGAGAGTTTGACCATTTACTTGGCAGTGTAACTTGACAAACTTCAGCTGTATCCACCAGGTCTGTGCCTCCTGGTAGCTCTGTATGGAGAGTTTGAACCATTTACTTGGCAGTGTAACTTGACAAACATCAGCTGTATCCGCCCTCTCTGTGCCTCCTGGTAGCTCTGTATGGAGAGTTTTAACCATTTACATGGCAGTGTAACTTGACAAACTTCAGCTGTATCCACCAGCTCTGTGCCTCCTGGTAGTTCTGTATGGAGAGTTTGAACCATTTACTTGGCAGTGTAACTTGACCAATATCAGCTGTATCCACCAGCTCTGTGCCTCCTGGTAGAACTGTACGGAGAGTTTGAACCATTTACTTGGCAGCGTAACTTGACAAACATCAGCTGTATCCACCAGCACTGTGCCTCCTGGTAGCTCTGTATGGAGAGTTTGAACCATTTACTTGGCTGTGTAACTTGACAAATTTCAGCTGTATCCACCAGCTCTGTGCCTCCTGGTAACTCTGTATGGAGAGTTTGAACCATTTACTTGGCAGTGTAACTTGACCAATATCAGCTGTATCCACCAGCTCTGTGCCTCCTGGTAGTTCTGTACGGAGAGTTTGAACCATTTACATGGCAGCGTAACTTGACAAACTTCAGCTGTATCCACCAGCTCTGTGCCTCCTGGTAGCTCTGTATGGAGAAATTGAACCATTTACTTGGCAGTGTAACTTGAAAAACATCAGCTGTATCCACCAGCTCTGTGCCTCCTGGTAGCTCTGTATGGAAAGTTTGAACCATTTACTTGGCAGTGTAACTTGAAAAACATCAGCTGTATCCACCAGCTCTGTGCCTCCTGGTAGTTCTGTATGGGGAGTTTGAACCACTCACTTGGCAGTGTAACTTGATAAACATCAGCTGTATACATCAGCTCTGTGCCTCCTGGTAGCTCTGTATGGAAAGTTTGAACCATTTACTTGGCAGTGTAACTTGAAAAACATCAGCTGTATCCACCAGCTCTGTTCCTCCTGGTAGTTCTGTATGGAGAGTTTGAACCATTTACTTGGCAGTGTAACTTGACCAATATCAGCTGTATCCACCAGCTCTGTGCCTCCTGGTAGTTCTGTACGGAGAGTTTGAACCATTTACATGGCAGCGTAACTTGACAAACTTCATCTGTATCCACCAGCTCTGTGCCTCCTGGTAGCTCTGTATGGAGAGTTTGAACCATTTACTTGGCAGTGTAACTTGAAAAACATCAGCTGTATCCACCAGCTCTGTGCCTCCTGGTAGCTCTGTATGGAAAGTTTGAACCATTTACTTGGCAGTGTAACTTGAAAAACATCAGCTGTATCCATCAGCTCTGTGCCTCCTGGTAGTTCTGTATGGGGAGTTTGAACCACTCACTTGGCAGTGTAACTTGATAAACATCAGCTGTATACACCAGCTCTGTGCCTCCTGGTAGCTCTGTATGGAAAGTTTGAACCATTTACTTGGCAGTGTAACTTGAAAAACATCAGCTGTATCCACCAGCTCTGTGCCTCCTGGTAGCTCTGTATGGAGAGTTTGAACCATTTACTCGGCACTGTAACTTGACAAACTTCAGCTGTATCCACCAGGTCTGTGCCTCCTGGTAGCTCTGTATGGAGAGTTTGAACCGTTTACTTGGCAGTGTAACTTGACAAACATCAGCTGTATCCGCCCTCTCTGTGCCTCCTGGTAGCTCTGTATGGAGAGTTTGAACCATTTACATGGCAGTGTAACTTGACAAACTTCAGCTGCATCCACCAGCTCTGTGCCTCCTGGTAGTTCTGTATGGAGAGTTTGAACCATTTACTTGGCAGTGTAACTTGACAAACTTCAGCTGTATCCACCAGCTTCGTGCCGCCTGGTAGCTTTGTATGGAGAGTTTGAACCATTTACTTGGCAGTGTAACTTAACAAACATCAGTTGTATCCACCAGCTCTGTGCCTCCTGGTAGCTCTGTATGGAGAATTTGAACCATTTAACTGGCAGTGAAACTTGATAAACATCAGCTGTATCCACCAGCTCTGTTCCACCTGGTAGTTCTGTACGGAGAATTTGAACCATTTACTTGGCAGTGTAAATTGACAAACATCAGCTGTATCCACCTGCTCAGTGCCTCCTGGTAGTTCTGTATGGAGAGTTTGAACCATTTACTTGGCAGTGTAACTTGACAAACATCAGCTGTATCCACCAGCTCAGTGCCTCCTGGTAGCTCTGTATGGAGAGTTTGAACCATTTACTTGGCAGTGTAAATTGACAAACATCAGCTGTATCCACCAGCTCTGTGCCTCCTGGTAGTTCTGTATGGAGAGTTTGAACCATTTACTTGGCAGTGTAACTTGACCAATATCAGCTGTATCCACCAGCTCTGTGCCTCCTGGTAGAACTGTACGGAGAGTTTGAACCATTTACTTGGCAGCGTAACTTGACAAACATCAGCTGTATCCACCAGCACTGTGCCTCCTGGTAGCTCTGTATGGAGAGTTTGAACCATTTACTTGGCTGTGTAACTTGACAAATTTCAGCTGTATCCACCAGCTCTGTGCCTCCTGGTAACTCTGTATGGAGAGTTTGAACCATTTACTTGGCAGTGTAACTTGACCAATATCAGCTGTATCCACCAGCTCTGTGCCTCCTGGTAGTTCTGAACGGAGAGTTTGAACCATTTACATGGCAGCGTAACTTGACAAACTTCAGCTGTATCCACCAGCTCTGTGCCTCCTGGTAGCTCTGTATGGAGAAATTGAACCATTTACTTGGCAGTGTAACTTGAAAAACATCAGCTGTATCCACCAGCTCTGTGCCTCCTGGTAGCTCTGTATGGAAAGTTTGAACCATTTACTTGGCAGTGTAACTTGAAAAACATCAGCTGTATCCACCAGCTCTGTGCCTCCTGGTAGTTCTGTATGGGGAGTTTGAACCACTCACTTGGCAGTGTAACTTGATAAACATCAGCTGTATACATCAGCTCTGTGCCTCCTGGTAGCTCTGTATGGAAAGTTTGAACCATTTACTTGGCAGTGTAACTTGAAAAACATCAGCTGTATCCACCAGCTCTGTTCCTCCTGGTAGTTCTGTATGGAGAGTTTGAACCATTTACTTGGCAGTGTAACTTGACCAATATCAGCTGTATCCACCAGCTCTGTGCCTCCTGGTAGTTCTGTACGGAGAGTTTGAACCATTTACATGGCAGCGTAACTTGACAAACTTCATCTGTATCCACCAGCTCTGTGCCTCCTGGTAGCTCTGTATGGAGAGTTTGAACCATTTACTTGGCAGTGTAACTTGAAAAACATCAGCTGTATCCACCAGCTCTGTGCCTCCTGGTAGCTCTGTATGGAAAGTTTGAACCATTTACTTGGCAGTGTAACTTGAAAAACATCAGCTGTATCCATCAGCTCTGTGCCTCCTGGTAGTTCTGTATGGGGAGTTTGAACCACTCACTTGGCAGTGTAACTTGATAAACATCAGCTGTATACACCAGCTCTGTGCCTCCTGGTAGCTCTGTATGGAAAGTTTGAACCATTTAATTGGCAGTGTAACTTGAAAAACATCAGCTGTATCCACCAGCTCTGTGCCTCATGGTAGCTCTGTATGGAGAGTTTGAACCATTTACTCGGCACTGTAACTTGACAAACTTCAGCTGTATCCACCAGGTCTGTGCCTCCTGGTAGCTCTGTATGGAGAGTTTGAACCATTTACTTGGCAGTGTAACTTGACAAACATCAGCTGTATCCGCCCTCTCTGTGCCTCCTGGTAGCTCTGTATGGAGAGTTTGAACCATTTACATGGCAGTGTAACTTGACAAACTTCAGCTGCATCCACCAGCTCTGTGCCTCCTGGTAGTTCTGTATGGAGAGTTTGAACCATTTACTTGGCAGTGTAACTTGACAAACTTCAGCTGTATCCACCAGCTTCGTGCCGCCTGGTAGCTCTGTATGGAGAGTTTGAACCATTTACTTGGCAGTGTAACTTAACAAACATCAGTTGTATCCACCAGCTCTGTGCATCCTGGTAGCTCTGTATGGAGAATTTGAACCATTTAACTGGCAGTGAAACTTGATAAACATCAGCTGTATCCACCAGCTCTGTTCCACCTGGTAGTTCTGTACGGAGAATTTGAACCATTTACTTGGCAGTGTAAATTGACAAACATCAGCTGTATCCACCAGCTCAGTGCCTCCTGGTAGTTCTGTATGGAGAGTTTGAACCATTTACTTGGCAGTGTAACTTGACAAACATCAGCTGTATCCACCAGCTCAGTGCCTCCTGGTAGCTCTGTATGGAGAGTTTGAACCATTTACTTGGCAGTGTAAATTGACAAACATCAGCTGTATCCACCAGCTCTGTGCCTCCTGGTAGCTCTGTATGGAGAGTTTTAACCATTTACTTGGCAGTGTAACTTGACAAATTCAGCTGTATCCACCAGCCCAGTGCCTCCTGGTAGCTCTGTATGGAGAGTTTGAACCATTTACTTGGCAGTGTAACTTGACAAACATCAGCTGTATCCACCAGCTCTCTGCCTCCTGGTAGCTCTGTATGGAGAGTTTGAACCATTTACTTGGCAGTGTAACCCTACAAACATCAGCTGTATACACAAGCTCAGTGCCTCCTGGTAGCTCTGTATGGAGAGTTTGAACCTTTTACTTGGCAGTGTAACTTGACAAACATCAGCTGTATCCACCAGCTTAGTGCTTCCTGGAAGCTCTCTATGGAGAGTTTGAACCATTTACTTGGCAGTGTAACTTGACAAATATCAGCTGTATCCACCAGCTCTGTGCCTCCTGTTAGCTCTGTATGGAGAGTTTGAACCATTTACTTGGCAGTGTAACTTGACAAACATCAGCTGTATCCACCAGCTCTGTGCCTCCTGGTAGTTCTGTATGGAGAGTTTGAACCATTTACTTGGCAGTGTAACTTGACAAACTTCAGCTGTATCCACCAGCTCCGTGCCTCCTGGTAGCTCTGTATGGAGAGTTTGAACCATTTACTTGGCAGTGTAACTTAACAAACATCAGTTGTATCCACCAGCTCTGTGCCTCCTGGTAGCTCTGTATGGAGAGTTTGAACCATTTACTCGGCAGAGTAACTTGACAAACATCAGCTGTAACCACCATCTCTGTGCCTCCTGGTAGCTCTGTATGGAGAGTTCGAACCATTTACTTGGCAGTGTATCTTGACAAACATCAGCTGTATCCACCAGCTCTGTGCCTTCTGTTAGCTCTGTATGGAGAGTTTGAACCATTTACTTGGCAGTGTAACTTGACAAACATCAGCTGTATCCACCATCTCTGTTCCTCCTGGTAGTTCTGTATGGAGAGTTTGAACCATTTACATGGCAGTGTAACTTGACAAATATCAGCTGTATCCACCAGCTCTGTGCCTCCTGGTAGCTCTGTATGGAGAGTTTGATCCATTTATTTGGCAGTGTAACTTAACAAACATCAGCTGTATCCATCAGCTCTGTGCCTCCTGGTAGCTCTGTATGGAGAGTTTGAACCATATACTTGGCAGTGTAACTTGAATACATCAGCTGTATCCACCAGCTCTGTGCCTTCTGGTAGTTCTCTATGGAGAGTTTGAACCATTTACTTGGCAGTGTAACTTGACAAATATCAGCTGTATCCACCAGCTCTGTGCCTCCTGGTAGCTCTGTATGGAGAGTTTGAACCATTTACTTGGCAGTGTAACTTGACAAATTTCAGCTGTATCCACCAGCTCTGTGCCTCCTGGTAGCTCTCTATGGAGAGTTTGACCATTTTCCTGGCAGTGTAACTTGACAAACTTCAGCTGTATCCACCAGGTCTGTGCCTCCTGGTAGCTCTGTATGGAGAGTTTGAACCATTTACTTGGCAGTGTAACTTGACAAACATCAGCTGTATCCGCCCTCTCTGTGCCTCCTGGTAGCTCTCTATGGAGACTTTTAACCATTTACATGGCAGTGTAACTTGACAAACTTCAGCTGTATCCACCAGCTCTGTGCCTCCTGGTAGTTCTGTATGGAGAGTTTGAACCATTTACTTGGCAGTGTAACTTGACCAATATCAGCTGTATCCACCAGCTCTGTGCCTCCTGGTAGAACTGTACGGAGAGTTTGAACCATTTACTTGGCAGCGTAACTTGACAAACATCAGCTGTATCCACCAGCACTGTGCCTCCTGGTAGCTCTGTATGGAGAGTTTGAACCATTTACTTGGCTGTGTAACTTGACAAATTTCAGCTGTATCCACCAGCTCTGTGCCTCCTGGTAGTTCTGTATGGAGAGTTTGACCATTTACTTGGCAGTGTAACTTGACAAACTTCAGCTGTATCCACCAGGTCTGTGCCTTCTGGTAGCTCTGTATGGAGAGTTTGAACCATTTACTTGGCAGCGTAACTTGACAAACATCAGCTGTATCCGCCCTCTCTGTGCCTCCTGGTAGCTCTGTATGGAGACTTTTAACCATTTAAATGGCAGTGTAACTTGACAAACTTCAGCTGTATCCACCAGCTCTGTGCCTCCTGGTAGTTCTGTATGGAGAGTTTGACCATTTACTTGGCAGTGTAACTTGACAAACTTCAGCTGTATCCACCAGGTCTGTGCCTCCTGGTAGCTCTGTATGGAGAGTTTGAACCATTTACTTGGCAGCGTAACTTGACAAACATCAGCTGTATCCACCAGCACTGTGCCTCCTGGTAGCTCTGTATGGAGAGTTTGAACCATTTACTTGGCTGTGTAACTTGACAAATTTCAGCTGTATCCACCAGCTCTGTGCCTCCTGGTAACTCTGTATGGAGAGTTTGAACCATTTACTTGGCAGTGTAACTTGACAAACTTCAGCTGTATCCACCAGGTCTGTGCCTCCTGGTAGCTCTGTATGGAGAGTTTGAACCATTTACTTGGCAGTATAACTTGACAAACATCAGCTGTATCCGCCCTCTCTGTGCCTCCTGGTAGCTCTGTATGGAGAGTTTGAACCATTTACATGGCAGTGTAACTTGACAAACTTCAGCTGCATCCACCAGCTCTGTGCCTCCTGGTAGTTCTGTATGGAGAGTTTGAACAATTTACTTGGCAGTGTAACTTGACCAATATCAGCTGTATCCACCAGCTCTGTGCCTCCTGGTAGTTCTGTACGGAGAGTTTGAACCATTTACATGGCAGCGTAACTTGACAAACTTCAGCTGTATCCACCAGCTCTGTGCCTCCTGGTAGCTCTGTATGGAGAGTTTGAACCATTTACTTGGCAGTGTAACTTGAAAAACATCAGCTGTATCCACCAGCTCTCTGCCTCCTGGTAGCTCTGTATGGAAAGTTTGAACCATTTACTTGGCAGTGTAACTTGAAAAACATCAGCTGTATCCACCAGCTCTGTGCCTCCTGGTAGTTCTGTATGGGGAGTTTGAACCACTCACTTGGCAGTGTAACTTGATAAACATCAGCTGTATACACCAGCTCTGTGCCTCCTGGTAGCTCTGTATGGAAAGTTTGAACCATTTACTTGGCAGTGTAACTTGAAAAACATCAGCTGTATCCACCAGCTCTGTGCCTCCTGGTAGCTCTGTATGGAGAGTTTGAACCATTTACTCGGCACTGTAACTTGACAAACATCAGCTGTATCCACCAGCTCTGTGTCTCCTGGTAGTTCTGTACGGAGAGTTTGAACCATTTACTTAGCAGTGTAACTTGACAAACATCAGCTGTATCCATCAGCTCTGTGCCTCCTGGTAGCTCTGTATGGAGAGTTTGAACCATTTACCTGGCAGTGTAACTTGACAAACATCAGCTGTATCCACCAGCTCTGTGCCTCCTGGTAGCTCTGTATGGAGAGTTTGAACCATTTACTTGGCAGTGTAACTTGACAAACATCAGCTCTATCCACCAGCTCTGTGCCTCCTGGTAGCTCTCTATGGAGAGTTTGAACCATTTACATGGCAGTGTATTTTGACAAATATCAGCTGTATCTACCAGCTCTGTGCCTCCTGGTAGTTCTGTATGGAGAGTTTGAACCATATACTTGGCAGTTTAACTCGACAAACATCAGCTGTATCCACCTGTTCTGTTCCTCCTGGTAGCTCTGTATGGAGAGTTTGAACCATTTACTTGGCAGTGTAACTTGAATACATCAGCTGTATCCACCAGCTATGTGCCTCCTGGTAGCTCTGTATGGAGAGTTTGAACCATTAACTTGGCAGAGTAACTTGACAAACATCAGCTGTATCCAACAGCTCTGTGCCTCCTGGTAGCTCTGTATGGAGAGTTTGAACCATTTACTTGGCAGTGTTACTTGAAAAACATCAGCTGTATCCACCAGCTCTGTGCCTCCTGGTAGCTCTGTATGGAAAGTTTGAACCATTTACTTGGCACTGTAACTTGGAAATATCAGCTGTATCCACCAGCTCTGTGCCTCCTGGTAGTTCTGTATGGAGAGTTTGAACCATTTACTTGGCAGTGAAACTTGACAATCATCAGCTGTATCCACCAGCTCAGTGCCTCCTGGTAGTTCTGTATGGAGAGTTTGAACCATTTATTTGGCAGTGTAACTTGACAAACATCAGTTGTATCCACCAGCTCAGTGCCTCCTGGTAGTTCTGTACGGGGAGTTTGAACCATTTACTTAGCAGTGTAACTTGAAAAACATCAGCTGTATCCACCAGCTCTGTGCCTCCTGGTAGTTCTGTATGGAGAGTTTGAACCATTTACTTGGCAGTGTAACTTGACAAACATCAGCTGTATCCACCAGCTCAGTGCCTCCAGGTAGCTCTGTATGTAGAGTTTGAACCATTTACTTGGCAGTGTAACTTGACCAGTATCAGCTGTATCCACCAGCTCTGTGCCTCCTGGTAGTTCTGTGCGGAGAGTTTGAACCATTTACATGGCAGCGTAACTTGGCAAACTTCAGCTGTATCCACCAGCTCTGTACCTCCTGGTAGCTCTGTATGGAGAGTTTGAACCGTCTACTTGGCAGTGTAACTTGACGAAAATCAGCTGTATCCACCAGCTCTGTGTCTCCTGGTAGTTCTGTACGGAGAGTTTGAACCATTTACTTGGCAGTGTAACTTGACAAACATCAGCTCTATCCACCAGTTCTGTGCCTCCTGGTAGCTCTCTATGGAGAGTTTGAACCATTTACTTGGCAGTGTATTTTGACAAATATCAGCTGTATCTACCAGCTCTGTGCCTCCTGGTAGTTCTGTATGGAGAGTTTTAACCATTTACTTGGCAGTGTAACTTGACAAACATCAGCTGTATCCACCAGCTCTGTGCCTCCTGGTAGCTCTGTATGGAGAGTTTGAACCATTTACTTGGCAGTGTAACTTGACAAACATCAGCTGTATCCACCAGCTCTGTGCCTCCTGGTAGCTCTGTATGGAGAGTTTGAACCATTTACTTGGCAGTGTAACTTGACAAACATCAGCTCTATCCACCAGCTCTGTGCCTCCTGGTAGCTCTCTATGGAGAGTTTGAACCATTTACTTGGCAGTGTATTTTGACAAATATCAGCTGTATCTACCAGCTCTGTGCCTCCTGGTAGTTCTGTATGGAGAGTTTGAACCATTTACTTGGCAGTTTAACTCGACAAACATCAGCTGTATCCACCAGCTCTGTGCCTCCTGGTAGCTCTGTATGGAGAGTTTGAACCATATACTTGGCAGTGTAACTTGAATACATCAGCTGTATCCACCAGCTATGTGCCTCCTGGTAGCTCTGTATGGAGAGTTTGAACCATTTACTTGGCAGTGTAACTTGACAAACATCAGCTGTATCCACCAGCTCTGTGCCTCCTGGTAGCTCTGTATGGAGAGTTTGAACCTTTTACTTGTCAGTGTAACTTGACAAACATCAGTTGTATCCACCAGCTCAGTGCCTCCTGGAAGCTCTCTATGGAGAGTTTGAACCATTTACTTGGCAGTTTAACTTGACAAATATCAGCTGTATCCACCAGCTCAGTGCCTCCTGGTAGCTCTATATGGAGAGTTTGAACCATTTACTTGGCAGAGTAACTTGACAAACTTCAGCTGTAACCACCAGCTCCGTGCATCCTGGTAGCTGTGTATGGAGAGTTTGGACCATTTACTTGGCAGTGTAACTTGATATACATCGGCTGTATCCACCAGCTCAGTGCCTCCTGGTAGCTCTGTATGGAGAGTTTGAACCATTTACTTGGCAGTGTAACTTGAAAAACTTCAGCTGTATCCACCAACTCCGTGCCTCCTGGTAGCTCTGTATGGAGAGTTTGAACCATTTACCTGGCAGTGTAACTTGACAAACATCAGCTGTATCCACCAGCTCTGTGCCTCCTGGTAGTTCTGTATGGAGAGTTTGAACCATTTACTTGGCAGTGTAACTTAACAAATATCAGCTGTATCCATCAGCTCTGTGCCTCCTGGTAGCTCTGTATGGAGAGTTTGAACCATTTACTTGGCAGTGTAACTTGACAAACATCAGCTGTATCCACCAGCTCTGTGCCTCCTGGTAGTTCTGTATGGAGAGTTTGAACCATTTACTTGGCAGTGTAACTTGACAAACATCAGCTGTATCCACCAGCTCAGTGCCTCCTGGTAGTTCTGTATGGAGAGTTTGAACCATTTACTTGGCAGAGTAACCTGACAAACATCAGCTGTAACCACCAGCTCTGTGCCTCCTGGTAGCTCTGTATGGAGAGTTCGAACCTTTACTTGGCAGTGTATCTTGACAAACATCAGCTGTATCCACCAGCTCTGTGCCTCCTGTTAGCTCTGTATGGTGAGTTTGAACCATTTACTTGGCAGTGTAACTTGACAAACATCAGCTGTATCCACCAGCTCAGTGCCTCCTGGTAGCTCTGTATGGAGAGTTTGAACCATTTACTTGGCAGTGTAACTTAACAAACATCAGCTGTATCCACCAGCTCTGTGCCTCCTGGTAGCTCTGTATGGAGAGTTTTAACCATTTACTTGGCAGTGTAACTTGACAAATTCAGCTGTATCCACCAGCCCAGTGCCTCCTGGTAGCTCTGTATGGAGAGTTTGAACCATTTACTTGGCAGTGTAACTTGACAAACATCAGCTGTATCCACCAGCTCTCTGCCTCCTGGTAGCTCTCTATGGAGAGTTTGAACCATTTACTTGGCAGTGTAACCATACAAACATCAGCTGTATACACAAGCTCTGTGCCTCCTGGTAGCTCTGCATCGAGAATTTGAACCATTTAATTGGCAGTGTAACTTGACAAACATCAGCTGTATCCACCAGCTCTGTGCCTCCTGGTAGCTCTGTATAGACAGTTTGAACCATTTACTTGGCAGTGTAACTTGACAAACATCAGTTGTATCCACCAGCTCTGTTCCTCCTGGTACCTCCGTATGGAGAGTTTGAACCTTTAACTTGGCAGTGTATTTTGACAAACATCAGCTGTATCCACCACCACTGTGCCTCCTGGTAGTTCTGTATGGAGAGTTTGAACCATTTACTTGGCAGTGTAACTTGACAAACATCAGCTGTATCCACCAGCTCTGTGCCTCCTGGTAGCTCTGTATGGAGAGTTTGAACCTTTTACTTGGCAGTGTAACTTGACAAACATCAGCTGTATCAACCAGCTCAGTGCTTCCTGGATGCTCTCTATGGAGAGTTTGAACCATTTACTTGGCAGTGTAACTTGACAAATATCAGCTGTATCCACCAGCTCTGTGCCTCCTGTTAGCTCTGTATGGAGAGTTTGAACCATTTACTTGGCAGTGTAACTTGACAAACATCAGCTGTATCCACCAGCTCTGTTCCTCCTGGTAGTTCTGATGGAGAGTTTGAACCATTTACTTGGCAGTGTAACTTGACAAACTTCAGCTGTATCCACCAGCTCCGTGCCTCCTGGTAGCTCTGTATGGAGAGTTCGAACCATTTACTTGGCAGTGTATCTTGACAAACATCAGCTGTATCCACCAGCTCTGTGCCTCCTGTTAGCTCTGTATGGAGAGTTTGAACCATTTACTTGGCAGTGTAACTTGACAAACATCAGCTGTATCCACCAGCTCTGTTCCTCCTGGTAGTTCTGTATGGAGAGTTTGAACCATTTACATGGCAGTGTAACTTGACAAATATCAGCTGTATCCACCAGCTCTGTGCCTCCTGGTAGCTCTGTATGGAGAGTTTGATCCATTTATTTGGCAGTGTAACTTAACAAACATCAGCTGTATCCATCAGCTCTGTGCCTCCTGGTAGCTCTGTATGGAGAGTTTGAACCATATACTTGGCAGCGTAACTTGAATACATCAGCTGTATCCACCAGCTCTGTGCCTCCTGGTAGTTCTCTATGGAGAGTTTGAACCATTTACTTGGCAGTGTAACTTGACAAACATCAGCTATATCCACCAGCTCTGTGCCTCCTGGTAGCTCTGTATGGAGAGTTTGAACCATTTACTTGGCAGTGTAACTTGACAAATTTCAGCTGTATCCACCAGCTCTGTGCCTCCTGGTAGCTCTGTATGGAGAGTTTGACCATTTACTTGGCAGTGTAACTTGACAAACTTCAGCTGTATCCACCAGGTCTGTGCCTCCTGGTAGCTCTGTATGGAGAGTTTGAACCATTTACTTGGCAGTGTAACTTAACAAACATCAGCTGTATCCATCAGCTCTCTGCCTCCTGGTTGCTCTGTATGTAGAGTTTGAACCATTTACTTGGCAGTGTAACTTGACAAACTTCAGCTGTATCCACCAGGTCTGTGCCTCCTGGTAGCTCTGTATGGAGAGTTTGAACCATTTACTTGGCAGTGTAACTTGACAAACATCAGCTGTATCCGCCCTCTCTGTGCCTCCTGGTAGCTCTGTATGGAGAGTTTGAACCATTTACATGGCAGTGTAACTTGACAAACTTCAGCTGCATCCACCAGCTCTGTGCCTCCTCGTAGTTCTGTATGGAGAGTTTGAACCATTTACTTGGCAGTGTAACTTGACAAACTTCAGCTGTATCCACCAGCTTCGTGCCGCCTGGTAGCTCTGTATGGAGAGTTTGAACCATTTACTTGGCAGTGTAACTTAACAAACATCAGTTGTATCCACCAGCTCTGTGCCTCCTGGTAGCTCTGTATGGAGAATTTGAACCATTTAACTGGCAGTGAAACTTGATAAACATCAGCTGTATCCACCAGCTCTGTTCCACCTGGTAGTTCTGTACGGAGAATTTGAACCATTTACTTGGCAGTGTAACTTGACAAACATCAGCTGTATCCACCAGCTCAGTGCCTCCTGGTAGCTCTGTATGGAGAGTTTGAACCATTTACTTGGCAGTGTAAATTGACAAACATCAGCTGTATCCACCAGCTCTGTGCCTCCTGGTAGCTCTGTATGGAGAGTTTTAACCATTTACTTGGCAGTGTAACTTGACAAATTCATCTGTATCCACCAGCCCAGTGCCTCCTGCTAGCTCTGTATGGAGAGTTTGAACCATTTACTTGGCAGTGTAACTTGACAAACATCAGCTGTATCCACCAGCTCTCTGCCTCCTGGTAGCTCTGTATGGAGAGTTTGAACCATTTACTTGGCAGTGTAACCCTACAAACATCAGCTGTATACACAAGCTCTGTGCCTCCTGGTAGCTCTGCATCGAGAATTTGAACCATTTAATTGGCAGTGTAACTTGACAAACATCACCTGTATCCACTAGCACTGTGCCTCCTGGTAGCTCTGTATAGACAGTTTGAACCATTTACTTGGCAGTGTAACTTGACAAACATCAGTTGTATCCACCAGCTCTGTTCCTCCTGGTACCCTCCGTATGGAGAGTTTGAACCTTTAACTTGGCAGTGTATTTTGACAAACATCAGCTGTATCCACCACCACTGTGCCTCCTGGTAGTTCTGTATGGAGAGTTTGAACCATTTACTTGGCAGTGTAACTTGACAAATATCAGCTGTATCCACCAGCTCTGTGCCTCCTGGTAGCTCTGTATGGAGAGTTTGAACCTTTTACTTGGCAGTGTAACTTGACAAACATCAGCTGTATCCACCAGCTCAGTGCTTCCTGGAAGCTCTCTATGGAGAGTTTGAACCATTTACTTGGCTGTGTAACTTGACAAATATCAGCTGTATCCACCAGCTCTGTGCCTCCTGTTAGCTCTGCATGGAGAGTTTGAACCATTTACTTGGCAGTGTAACTTGACAAACATCAGCTGTATCCACCAGCTCTGTTCCTCCTGGTAGTTCTGATGGAGAGTTTGAACCATTTACTTGGCAGTGTAACTTGACAAACTTCAGCTGTATCCACCAGCTCCGTTCCTCCTGGTAGCTCTGTATGGAGAGTTTGAACCATTTACTTGGCAGTGTAACTTAACAAACATCAGCTGTATCCACCAGCTCTGTGCCTCCTGGTAGCTCTGTATGGAGAGTTTGAACCATTTACTTGGCAGAGTAACTTGACAAACATCAGCTGTAACCACCATCTCTGTGCCTCCTGGTAGCTCTGTATGGAGAGTTCGAACCATTTACTTGGCAGTGTATCTTGACAAACATCAGCTGTATCCACCAGCTCTGTGCCTCCTGTTAGCTCTGTATGGAGAGTTTGAACCATTTACTTGGCAGTGTAACTTGACAAACATCAGCTGTATCCACCAGCTCAGTGCCTCCTGGTAGTTCTGTATGGAGAGTTTGAACCATTTACATGGCAGTGTAACTTGACAAATATCAGCTGTATCCACCAGCTCTGTGCCTCCTGGTAGCTCTGTATGGAGAGTTTGATCCATTTATTTGGCAGTGTAACTTAACAAACATCAGCTGTATCCATCAGCTCTGTGCCTCCTGGTAGCTCTGTATGGAGAGTTTGAACCATATACTTGGCAGTGTAACTTGAATACATCAGCTGTATCCACCAGCTCTGTGCCTCCTGGTAGTTCTCTATGGAGAGTTTGAACCATTTACTTGGCAGTGTAACTTGACAAACATCAGCTGTATCCACCAGCTCTGTGCCTCCTGGTAGCTCTGTATGGAGAGTTTGAACCATTTACTTGGCAGTGTAACTTGACAAATTTCAGCTGTATCCACCAGCTCTGTGCCTCCTGGTAGCTCTGTATGGAGAGTTTGACCATTTACTTGGCAGTGTAACTTGACAAACTTCAGCTGTATCCACCAGGTCTGTGCCTCCTGGTAGCTCTGTATGGAGAGTTTGAACCATTTACTTGGCAGTGTAACTTGACAAACATCAGCTGTATCCGCCCTCTCTGTGCCTCCTGGTAGCTCTGTATGGAGAGTTTTAACCATTTACATGGCAGTGTAACTTGACAAACTTCAGCTGTATCCACCAGCTCTGTGCCTCCTGGTAGTTCTGTATGGAGAGTTTGAACCATTTACTTGGCAGTGTAACTTGACCAATATCAGCTGTATCCACCAGCTCTGTGCCTCCTGGTAGAACTGTACGAAGAGTTTGAACCATTTACTTGGCAGCGTAACTTGACAAACATCAGCTGTATCCACCAGCACTGTGCCTCCTGGTAGCTCTGTATGGAGAGTTTGAACCATTTACTTGGCTGTGTAACTTGACAAATTTCAGCTGTATCCACCAGCTCTGTGCCTCCTGGTAACTCTGTATAGAGAGTTTGAACCATTTACTTGGCAGTGTAACTTGACCAATATCAGCTGTATCCACCAGCTCTGTGCCTCCTGGTAGTTCTGTACGGAGAGTTTGAACCATTTACGTGGCAGCGTAACTTGACAAACTTCAGCTGTATCCACCAGCTCTGTGCCTCCTGGTAGCTCTGTATGGAGAAATTGAACCATTTACTTGGCAGTGTATCTTGAAAAACATCAGCTGTATCCACCAGCTCTGTGCCTCCTGGTAGCTCTGTATGGAAAGTTTGAACCATTTACTTGGCAGTGTAACTTGAAAAACATCAGCTGTATCCACCAGCTCTGTGCCTCCTGGTAGTTCTGTATGGGGAGTTTGAACCACTCACTTGGCAGTGTAACTTGATAAACATCAGCTGCATACATCAGCTCTGTGCCTCCTGGTAGCTCTGTATGGAAAGTTTGAACCATTTACTTGGCAGTGTAACTTGAAAAACATCAGCTGTATCCACCAGCTCTGTGCCTCCTGGTAGCTCTGTATGGAGAGTTTGAACCATTTACTCGACACTGTAACTTGACAAACATCAGCTGTATCCACCAGCTCCGTGCCTCCTGGTAGCTCTGTATGGAGAGTTTGAACTATTTACTTGGCAGTGTAACTTGAAAAACATCAGCTGTATCCACCAGCTCTGTGTCTCCTGGTAGTTCTGTACGGAGAGTTTGAACCATTTACTTAGCAGTGTAACTTGAAAAACATCAGCTGTATCCACCAGCTCTGTGCCTCCTGGTAGCTCTGTATGGAGAGTTTGAACCATTTACCTGGCAGTGTAACTTGACAAACATCAGCTGTATCCACCAGCTCTGTGCCTCCTGGTAGCTCTGTATGGAGAGTTTGAACCATTTACTTGGCAGTGTAACTTGACAAACATCAGCTCTATCCACCAGCTCTTTGCCTCCTGGTAGCTCTCTATGGAGAGTTTGAACCATTTACTTGGCAGTGTATTTTGACAAATATCAGCTGTATCTACCAGCTCTGTGCCTCCTGGTAGTTCTGTATGGAGAGTTTGAACCATATACTTGGCAGTTTAACTCGACAAACATCAGCTGTATCCACCTGTTCTGTTCCTCCTGGTAGCTCTGTATGGAGAGTTTGAACCATTTACTTGGCAGTGTAACTTGAATACATCAGCTGTATCCACCAGCTATGTGCCTCCTGGTAGCTCTGTATGGAGAGTTTGAACCATTTACTTGGCAGAGTAACTTGACAAACATCAGCTGTATCCAACAGCTCTGTGCCTCCTGGTAGCTCTGTATGGAGAGTTTGAACCATTTACTTGGCACTGTAACTTGGAAATATCAGCTGTATCCACCAGCTCTGTGCCTCCTGGTAGTTCTGTATGGAGAGTTTGAACCATTTACATGGCAGTGAAACTTGACAATCATCAGCTGTATCCACCAGCTCAGTGCCTCCTGGTAGTTCTGTATGGAGAGTTTGAACCATTTATTTGGCAGTGTAACTTGACAAACATCAGTTGTATCCACCAGCTCAGTGCCTCCTGGTAGTTCTCTACGGGGAGTTTGAACCATTTACTAAGCAGTGTAACTTGAAAAACATCAGCTGTATCCACCAGCTCTGTGCCTCCTGGTAGTTCTGTACGGAGAGTTTGAACCATTTACTTGGCAGTGTAACTTGACAAACATCAGCTGTATCCACCAGCTCAGTGCCTCCAGGTAGCTCTGTATGTAGAGTTTGAACCATTTACTTGGCAGTGTAACTTGACCAGTATCAGCTGTATCCACCAGCTCTGTGCCTCCTGGTAGTTCTGTGCGGAGAGTTTGAACCATTTACATGGCAGCGTAACTTGGCAAACTTCAGCTGTATCCACCAGCTCTGTACCTCCTGGTAGCTCTGTATGGAGAGTTTGAACCGTCTACTTGGCAGTGTAACTTGACGAACATCAGCTGTATCCACCAGCTCTGTGTCTCCTGGTAGTTCTGTACGGAGAGTTTGAACCATTTACTTGGCAGTGTAACTTGACAAACATCAGCTCTATCCACCAGCTCTGTGCCTCCTGGTAGCTCTCAATGGAGAGTTTGAACCATTTACTTGGCAGTGTATTTTGACAAATATCAGCTGTATCTACCAGCTCTGTGCCTCCTGGTAGTTCTGTATGGAGAGTTTGAACCATTTACTTGGCAGTGTAACTTGACAAACATCAGCTGTATCCACCAGCTCTGTGCCTCCTGGTAGCTCTGTATGGAGAGTTTGAACCATTTACTTGGCAGTGTAACTTGACAAACATCAGCTGTATCCACCAGCTCTGTGCCTCCTGGTAGCTCTGTATGGAGAGTTTGAACCATTTACTTGGCAGTGTAACTTGACAAACATCAGCTCTATCCACCAGCTCTGTGCCTCCTGGTAGCTCTGTATGGAGAGTTTGAACCATTTACTTGGCAGAGTAACCTGACAAACATCAGCTGTAACCACCAGCTCTGTGCCTCCTGGTAGCTCTGTATGGAGAGTTCGAACCTTTACTTGGCAGTGTATCTTGACAAACATCAGCTGTATCCACCAGCTCTGTGCCTCCTGTTAGCTCTGTATGGTGAGTTTGAACCATTTACTTGGCAGTGTAACTTGACAAACATCAGCTGTATCCACCAGCTCAGTGCCTCCTGGTAGCTCTGTATGGAGAGTTTGAACCATTTACTTGGCAGTGTAACTTAACAAACATCAGCTGTATCCACCAGCTCTGTGCCTCCTGGTAGCTCTGTATGGAGAGTTTTAACCATTTACTTGGCAGTGTAACTTGACAAATTCAGCTGTATCCACCAGCCCAGTGCCTCCTGGTAGCTCTGTATGGAGAGTTTGAACCATTTACTTGGCAGTGTAACTTGACAAACATCAGCTGTATCCACCAGCTCTCTGCCTCCTGGTAGCTCTCTATGGAGAGTTTGAACCATTTACTTGGCAGTGTAACCATACAAACATCAGCTGTATACACAAGCTCTGTGCCTCCTGGTAGCTCTGCATCGAGAATTTGAACCATTTAATTGGCAGTGTAACTTGACAAACATCAGCTGTATCCACCAGCTCTGTGCCTCCTGGTAGCTCTGTATAGACAGTTTGAACCATTTACTTGGCAGTGTAACTTGACAAACATCAGTTGTATCCACCAGCTCTGTTCCTCCTGGTACCTCCGTATGGAGAGTTTGAACCTTTAACTTGGCAGTGTATTTTGACAAACATCAGCTGTATCCACCACCACTGTGCCTCCTGGTAGTTCTGTATGGAGAGTTTGAACCATTTACTTGGCAGTGTAACTTGACAAACATCAGCTGTATCCACCAGCTCTGTGCCTCCTGGTAGCTCTGTATGGAGAGTTTGAACCTTTTACTTGGCAGTGTAACTTGACAAACATCAGCTGTATCAACCAGCTCAGTGCTTCCTGGATGCTCTCTATGGAGAGTTTGAACCATTTACTTGGCAGTGTAACTTGACAAATATCAGCTGTATCCACCAGCTCTGTGCCTCCTGTTAGCTCTGTATGGAGAGTTTGAACCATTTACTTGGCAGTGTAACTTGACAAACATCAGCTGTATCCACCAGCTCTGTTCCTCCTGGTAGTTCTGATGGAGAGTTTGAACCATTTACTTGGCAGTGTAACTTGACAAACTTCAGCTGTATCCACCAGCTCCGTGCCTCCTGGTAGCTCTGTATGGAGAGTTTGAACCATTTACTTGGCAGTGTAACTTAACAAACATCAGTTGTATCCACCAGCTCTGTGCCTCCTGGTAGCTCTGTATGGAGAGTTTGAACCATTTACTTGGCAGAGTAACTTGACAAACATCAGCTGTAACCACCATCTCTGTGCCTCCTGGTAGCTCTGTATGGAGAGTTCGAACCATTTACTTGGCAGTGTATCTTGACAAACATCAGCTGTATCCACCAGCTCTGTGCCTCCTGTTAGCTCTGTATGGAGAGTTTGAACCATTTACTTGGCAGTGTAACTTGACAAACATCAGCTGTATCCACCAGCTCTGTTCCTCCTGGTAGTTCTGTATGGAGAGTTTGAACCATTTACATGGCAGTGTAACTTGACAAATATCAGCTGTATCCACCAGCTCTGTGCCTCCTGGTAGCTCTGTATGGAGAGTTTGATCCATTTATTTGGCAGTGTAACTTAACAAACATCAGCTGTATCCATCAGCTCTGTGCCTCCTGGTAGCTCTGTATGGAGAGTTTGAACCATATACTTGGCAGCGTAACTTGAATACATCAGCTGTATCCACCAGCTCTGTGCCTCCTGGTAGTTCTCTATGGAGAGTTTGAACCATTTACTTGGCAGTGTAACTTGACAAACATCAGCTGTATCCACCAGCTCTGTGCCTCCTGGTAGCTCTGTATGGAGAGTTTGAACCATTTACTTGGCAGTGTAACTTGACAAATTTCAGCTGTATCCACCAGCTCTGTGCCTCCTGGTAGCTCTGTATGGAGAGTTTGACCATTTACTTGGCAGTGTAACTTGACAAACTTCAGCTGTATCCACCAGGTCTGTGCCTCCTGGTAGCTCTGTATGGAGAGTTTGAACCATTTACTTGGCAGTGTAACTTAACAAACATCAGCTGTATCCATCAGCTCTCTGCCTCCTGGTTGCTCTGTATGTAGAGTTTGAACCATTTACTTGGCAGTGTAACTTGACAAACTTCAGCTGTATCCACCAGGTCTGTGCCTCCTGGTAGCTCTGTATGGAGAGTTTGAACCATTTACTTGGCAGTGTAACTTGACAAACATCAGCTGTATCCGCCCTCTCTGTGCCTCCTGGTAGCTCTGTATGGAGAGTTTGAACCATTTACATGGCAGTGTAACTTGACAAACTTCAGCTGCATCCACCAGCTCTGTGCCTCCTGGTAGTTCTGTATGGAGAGTTTGAACCATTTACTTGGCAGTGTAACTTGACAAACTTCAGCTGTATCCACCAGCTTCGTGCCGCCTGGTAGCTCTGTATGGAGAGTTTGAACCATTTACTTGGCAGTGTAACTTAACAAACATCAGTTGTATCCACCAGCTATGTGCCTCCTGGTAGCTCTGTATGGAGAATTTGAACCATTTAACTGGCAGTGAAACTTGATAAACATCAGCTGTATCCACCAGCTCTGTTCCACCTGGTAGTTCTGTACGGAGAATTTGAACCATTTACTTGGCAGTGTAACTTGACAAACATCAGCTGTATCCACCAGCTCAGTGCCTCCTGGTAGTTCTGTATGGAGAGTTTGAACCATTTACTTGGCAGTGTAACTTGACAAACATCAGCTGTATCCACCAGCTCAGTGCCTCCTGGTAGCTCTGTATGGAGAGTTTGAACCATTTACTTGGCAGTGTAAATTGACAAACATCAGCTGTATCCACCAGCTCTGTGCCTCCTGGTAGCTCTGTATGGAGAGTTTTAACCATTTACTTGGCAGTGTAACTTGACAAATTCATCTGTATCCACCAGCCCAGTGCCTCCTGCTAGCTCTGTATGGAGAGTTTGAACCATTTACTTGGCAGTGTAACTTGACAAACATCAGCTGTATCCACCAGCTCTCTGCCTCCTGGTAGCTCTGTATGGAGAGTTTGAACCATTTACTTGGCAGTGTAACCCTACAAACATCAGCTGTATACACAAGCTCTGTGCCTCCTGGTAGCTCTGCATCGAGAATTTGAACCATTTAATTGGCAGTGTAACTTGACAAACATCACCTGTATCCACTAGCACTGTGCCTCCTGGTAGCTCTGTATAGACAGTTTGAACCATTTACTTGGCAGTGTAACTTGACAAACATCAGTTGTATCCACCAGCTCTGTTCCTCCTGGTACCTCCGTATGGAGAGTTTGAACCTTTAACTTGGCAGTGTATTTTGACAAACATCAGCTGTATCCACCACCACTGTGCCTCCTGGTAGTTCTGTATGGAGAGTTTGAACCATTTACTTGGCAGTGTAACTTGACAAACATCAGCTGTATCCACCAGCTCTGTGCCTCCTGGTAGCTCTGTATGGAGAGTTTGAACCTTTTACTTGGCAGTGTAACTTGACAAACATCAGCTGTATCCACCAGCTCAGTGCTTCCTGGAAGCTCTCTATGGAGAGTTTGAACCATTTACTTGGCTGTGTAACTTGACAAATATCAGCTGTATCCACCAGCTCTGTGCCTCCTGTTAGCTCTGCATGGAGAGTTTGAACCATTTACTTGGCAGTGTAACTTGACAAACATCAGCTGTATCCACCAGCTCTGTTCCTCCTGGTAGTTCTGATGGAGAGTTTGAACCATTTACTTGGCAGTGTAACTTGACAAACTTCAGCTGTATCCACCAGCTCCGTTCCTCCTGGTAGCTCTGTATGGAGAGTTTGAACCATTTACTTGGCAGTGTAACTTAACAAACATCAGCTGTATCCACCAGCTCTGTGCCTCCTGGTAGCTCTGTATGGAGAGTTTGAACCATTTACTTGGCAGAGTAACTTGACAAACATCAGCTGTAACCACCATCTCTGTGCCTCCTGGTAGCTCTGTATGGAGAGTTCGAACCATTTACTTGGCAGTGTATCTTGACAAACATCAGCTGTATCCACCAGCTCTGTGCCTCCTGTTAGCTCTGTATGGAGAGTTTGAACCATTTACTTGGCAGTGTAACTTGACAAACATCAGCTGTATCCACCAGCTCAGTGCCTCCTGGTAGTTCTGTATGGAGAGTTTGAACCATTTACATGGCAGTGTAACTTGACAAATATCAGCTGTATCCACCAGCTCTGTGCCTCCTGGTAGCTCTGTATGGAGAGTTTGATCCATTTATTTGGCAGTGTAACTTAACAAACATCAGCTGTATCCATCAGCTCTGTGCCTCCTGGTAGCTCTGTATGGAGAGTTTGAACCATATACTTGGCAGTGTAACTTGAATACATCAGCTGTATCCACCAGCTCTGTGCCTCCTGGTAGTTCTCTATGGAGAGTTTGAACCATTTACTTGGCAGTGTAACTTGACAAACATCAGCTGTATCCACCAGCTCTGTGCCTCCTGGTAGCTCTGTATGGAGAGTTTGAACCATTTACTTGGCAGTGTAACTTGACAAATTTCAGCTGTATCCACCAGCTCTGTGCCTCCTGGTAGCTCTGTATGGAGAGTTTGACCATTTACTTGGCAGTGTAACTTGACAAACTTCAGCTGTATCCACCAGGTCTGTGCCTCCTGGTAGCTCTGTATGGAGAGTTTGAACCATTTACTTGGCAGTGTAACTTGACAAACATCAGCTGTATCCGCCCTCTCTGTGCCTCCTGGTAGCTCTGTATGGAGAGTTTTAACCATTTACATGGCAGTGTAACTTGACAAACTTCAGCTGTATCCACCAGCTCTGTGCCTCCTGGTAGTTCTGTATGGAGAGTTTGAACCATTTACTTGGCAGTGTAACTTGACCAATATCAGCTGTATCCACCAGCTCTGTGCCTCCTGGTAGAACTGTACGGAGAGTTTGAACCATTTACTTGGCAGCGTAACTTGACAAACATCAGCTGTATCCACCAGCACTGTGCCTCCTGGTAGCTCTGTATGGAGAGTTTGAACCATTTACTTGGCTGTGTAACTTGACAAATTTCAGCTGTATCCACCAGCTCTGTGCCTCCTGGTAACTCTGTATGGAGAGTTTGAACCATTTACTTGGCAGTGTAACTTGACCAATATCAGCTGTATCCACCAGCTCTGTGCCTCCTGGTAGTTCTGTACGGAGAGTTTGAACCATTTACGTGGCAGCGTAACTTGACAAACTTCAGCTGTATCCACCAGCTCTGTGCCTCCTGGTAGCTCTGTATGGAGAAATTGAACCATTTACTTGGCAGTGTATCTTGAAAAACATCAGCTGTATCCACCAGCTCTGTGCCTCCTGGTAGCTCTGTATGGAAAGTTTGAACCATTTACTTGGCAGTGTAACTTGAAAAACATCAGCTGTATCCACCAGCTCTGTGCCTCCTGGTAGTTCTGTATGGGGAGTTTGAACCACTCACTTGGCAGTGTAACTTGATAAACATCAGCTGCATACATCAGCTCTGTGCCTCCTGGTAGCTCTGTATGGAAAGTTTGAACCATTTACTTGGCAGTGTAACTTGAAAAACATCAGCTGTATCCACCAGCTCTGTGCCTCCTGGTAGCTCTGTATGGAGAGTTTGAACCATTTACTCGACACTGTAACTTGACAAACATCAGCTGTATCCACCAGCTCCGTGCCTCCTGGTAGCTCTGTATGGAGAGTTTGAACTATTTACTTGGCAGTGTAACTTGAAAAACATCAGCTGTATCCACCAGCTCTGTGTCTCCTGGTAGTTCTGTACGGAGAGTTTGAACCATTTACTTAGCAGTGTAACTTGAAAAACATCAGCTGTATCCACCAGCTCTGTGCCTCCTGGTAGCTCTGTATGGAGAGTTTGAACCATTTACCTGGCAGTGTAACTTGACAAACATCAGCTGTATCCACCAGCTCTGTGCCTCCTGGTAGCTCTGTATGGAGAGTTTGAACCATTTACTTGGCAGTGTAACTTGACAAACATCAGCTCTATCCACCAGCTCTGTGCCTCCTGGTAGCTCTCTATGGAGAGTTTGAACCATTTACTTGGCAGTGTATTTTGACAAATATCAGCTGTATCTACCAGCTCTGTGCCTCCTGGTAGTTCTGTATGGAGAGTTTGAACCATATACTTGGCAGTTTAACTCGACAAACATCAGCTGTATCCACCTGTTCTGTTCCTCCTGGTAGCTCTGTATGGAGAGTTTGAACCATTTACTTGGCAGTGTAACTTGAATACATCAGCTGTATCCACCAGCTATGTGCCTCCTGGTAGCTCTGTATGGAGAGTTTGAACCATTTACTTGGCAGAGTAACTTGACAAACATCAGCTGTATCCAACAGCTCTGTGCCTCCTGGTAGCTCTGTATGGAGAGTTTGAACCATTTACTTGGCACTGTAACTTGGAAATATCAGCTGTATCCACCAGCTCTGTGCCTCCTGGTAGTTCTGTATGGAGAGTTTGAACCATTTACTTGGCAGTGAAACTTGACAATCATCAGCTGTATCCACCAGCTCAGTGCCTCCTGGTAGTTCTGTATGGAGAGTTTGAACCATTTATTTGGCAGTGTAACTTGACAAACATCAGTTGTATCCACCAGCTCAGTGCCTCCTGGTAGTTCTCTACGGGGAGTTTGAACCATTTACTTAGCAGTGTAACTTGAAAAACATCAGCTGTATCCACCAGCTCTGTGCCTCCTGGTAGTTCTGTACGGAGAGTTTGAACCATTTACTTGGCAGTGTAACTTGACAAACATCAGCTGTATCCACCAGCTCAGTGCCTCCAGGTAGCTCTGTATGTAGAGTTTGAACCATTTACTTGGCAGTGTAACTTGACCAGTATCAGCTGTATCCACCAGCTCTGTGCCTCCTGGTAGTTCTGTGCGGAGAGTTTGAACCATTTACATGGCAGCGTAACTTGGCAAACTTCAGCTGTATCCACCAGCTCTGTACCTCCTGGTAGCTCTGTATGGAGAGTTTGAACCGTCTACTTGGCAGTGTAACTTGACGAACATCAGCTGTATCCACCAGCTCTGTGTCTCCTGGTAGTTCTGTACGGAGAGTTTGAACCATTTACTTGGCAGTGTAACTTGACAAACATCAGCTCTATCCACCAGCTCTGTGCCTCCTGGTAGCTCTCAATGGAGAGTTTGAACCATTTACTTGGCAGTGTATTTTGACAAATATCAGCTGTATCTACCAGCTCTGTGCCTCCTGGTAGTTCTGTATGGAGAGTTTGAACCATTTACTTGGCAGTGTAACTTGACAAACATCAGCTGTATCCACCAGCTCTGTGCCTCCTGGTAGCTCTGTATGGAGAGTTTGAACCATTTACTTGGCAGTGTAACTTGACAAACATCAGCTGTATCCACCAGCTCTGTGCCTCCTGGTAGCTCTGTATGGAGAGTTTGAACCATTTACTTGGCAGTGTAACTTGACAAACATCAGCTCTATCCACCAGCTCTGTGCCTCCTGGTAGCTCTCTATGGAGAGTTTGAACCATTTACTTGGCAGTGTATTTTGACAAATATCAGCTGTATCTACCAGCTCTGTGCCTCCTGGTAGTTCTGTATGGAGAGTTTGAACCATTTACTTGGCAGTTTTACTCGACAAACATCAGCTGTATCCACCAGCTCTGTGCCTCCTGGTAGCTCTGTATGGAGAGTTTGAACCATATACTTGGCAGTGTAACTTGAATACATCAGCTGTATCCACCAGCTATGTGCCTCCTGGTAGCTCTGTATGGAGAGTTTGAACCATTTACTTGGCAGTGTAACTTGACAAACATCAGCTGTATCCACCAGCTCTGTGCCTCCTGGTAGCTCTGTATGGAGAGTTTCAACCTTTTACTTGTCAGTGTAACTTGACAAACATCAGCTGTATCCACCAGCTCAGTGCCTCCTGGAAGCTCTCTATGGAGAGTTTGAACCATTTACTTGGCAGTTTAACTTGACAAATATCAGCTGTATCCACCAGCTCAGTGCCTCCTGGTAGCTCTATATGGAGAGTTTGAACCATTTACTTGGCAGAGTAACTTGACAAACTTCAGCTGTAACCACCAGCTCCGTGCATCCTGGTAGCTCTGTATGGAGAGTTTGGACCATTTACTTGGCAGTGTAACTTGATATACATCGGCTGTATCCACCAGCTCAGTGCCTCCTGGTAGCTCTGTATGGAGAGTTTGAACCATTTACTTGGCAGTGTAACTTGACAAACTTCAGCTGTATCCACCAGCTCCGTGCCTCCTGGTAGCTCTGTATGGAGAGTTTGAACCATTTACTTGGCAGTGTAACTTGACAAACATCAGCTGTATCCACCAGCTCTGTGCCTCCTGGTAGTTCTGTATGGAGATTTTGAACCATTTACTTGGCAGTGTAACTTAACAAACATCAGCTGTATCCATCAGCTCTGTGCCTCCTGGTAGCTCTGTATGGAGAGTTTGAACCATTTACTTGGCAGTGTAACTTGACAAACATCAGCTGTATCCACCAGCTCTGTGCCTCCTGGTAGTTCTGTATGGAGAGTTTGAACCATTTACTTGGCAGTGTAACTTAACAAACATCAGCTGTATCCATCAGCTCTGTGCCTCCTGGTAGCTCTGTATGGAGAGTTTGAACCATTTACTTGGCAGTGTAACTTGACAAACATCAGCTGTATCCACCAGCTCAGTGCCTCCTGGTAGTTCTGTATGGAGAGTTTGAACCATTTACTTGGCAGAGTAACCTGACAAACATCAGCTGTAACCACCAGCTCTGTGCCTCCTGGTAGCTCTGTATGGAGAGTTCGAACCATTTACTTGGCAGTGTATCTTGACAAACATCAGCTGTATCCACCAGCTCTGTGCCTCCTGTTAGCTCTGTATGGAGAGTTTGAACCATTTACTTGGCAGTGTAACTTGACAAACATCAGCTGTATCCACCAGCTCTGTGCCTCCTGGTAGTTCTGTATGGAGAGTTTGAACCATTTACTTGGCAGTGTAACTTAACAAACATCAGCTGTATCCATCAGCTCTGTGCCTCCTTGTAGCTCTGTATGGAGAGTTTGAACCATTTACTTGGCAGTGTAACTTGACAAACATCAGCTGTATCCACCAGCTCAGTGCCTCCTGGTAGGTCTGTATGGAGAGTGTGAACCATTTACTTGGCACTGTAACTTGACAAAAATCAGCTGTATCCACCAGCTCTGTGCCTCCTGGTAGTTCTGTATGGAGAGTTTGAACCATTTACTTGGCAGTGTAACTTGACAAACATCAGCTGTATCCACCAGCTCTGTGCCTCCTGGTAGCTCTGTATGGAGAGTTTGAACCATTTACTTGGCAGTGTAACTTGACAAATTTCAGCTGTATCCACCAGCTCTGTGCCTCCTGGTAGCTCTGTATGGAGAGTTTGAACCATTTACTTAGCAGTGTAACTTGACAAAATTCAGCTGTATCCACCAGGTCTGTGCCTCCTGGTAACTCTGTATGGAGAGTTTGAACCATTTACTTGAAAGTGTAACTTGACAAATATCAGCTGTATCCGCCCTCTCTGCGCCTCCTGGTAGCTCTCTATGGAGAGTTTGAACCATTTACATGGCAGTGAAAATTGACAAACTTCAGCTGTATCCACCAGCTCTGTGCCTCCTGGTAGTTCTGTATGGAGAGTTTGAACCATTTACTTGGCAGTGTAACTTGACCAATATCAGCTGTATCCACCAGCTCTGTGCCTCCTGGTAGTTCTGTACGGAGAGTTTGAACCATTTACATGGCAGCGTACCTTGACAAACTTCAGCTGTATCCACCAGCTCTGTACCTCCTGGTAGCTCTGTATGGAGAGTTTGAACCGTCTACTTGGCAGTGTAACTTGACGAACATCAGCTGTATCCACCTGCTCAGTGCCTCCTGGTAGTTCTCTATGGAGAGTTTGAACCACTCACTTGGCAGTGTAACTTGATAAACATCAGCTGTATACACCAGCTCTGTGCCTCCTTGTAGCTCTGTATGGAAAGTTTGAACCATTTACTTGGCAGTGTAACTTGAAAAACATCAGCTGTATCCACCAGCTCTGTACCTCCTGGTAGCTCTGTATGGAGAGTTTGAACCATTTACTTGGCAATGTAACTTGACAAACATCAGCTGTATCCACCAGCTCTGTGCCTCCTGGTAGCTCTGTATGGAGAGTATGAACCACTTACTTGGCAGTGTAACTTGACAAATATCAGCTATATCCACCAGCTCTGTGCCTCCTGGTAGTTCTGTATGGAGAGTTTGAACCAATTACCTGGCAGTGTAACTTGACAAACATCAGCTGTATCCACCAGCTCTGTGCCTCCTGGTAGTTCTGTATGGAGAGTTTGAACCATTTACTTGGCAGTGTAACTTAACAAACATCAGCTGTATCCATCAGCTCTGTGCCTCCTGGTAGCTCTGTATGGAGAGTTTGAACCATTTACTTGGCAGTGTAACTTAACAAACATCAGTTGTATCCACCAGCTCTGTGCCTCCTGGTAGCTCTGCATCGAGAATTTGAACCATTTACTTGGCAGTGTAACTTGACAAACATCAGCTGTATCCACCAGCTCTGTGCCTCCTGGTAGCACTGTATGGACAGTTTGAACCATTTACTTGGCAGTGTAACTTGACAAACATCAGTTGTATCCACCAGCTCTGTTCCTCCTGGTACCTCCGTATGGAGAGTTTGAACCTTTAACTTGGCAGTGTATTTTGACAAACATCAGCTGTATCCACCACCACTGTGCCTCCTGGTAGTTCTGTATGGAGAGTTTGAACCATTTACTTGGCAGTGTAACTTGACAAACATCAGCTGTATCCACCAGCTCTGTGCCTCCTGGTAGCTCTGTATGGAGAGTTTGAACCTTTTACTTGGCAGTGTAACTTGACAAACATCAGCTGTATCCACCAGCTCAGTGCCTCCTGGAAGCTCTCTATGGAGAGTTTGAACCATTTACTTGGCAGTGTAACTTGACAAATATCAGCTGTATCCACCAGCTCTGTGCCTCCTGTTAGCTCTGTATGGAGAGTTTGAACCATTTACTTGGCAGTGTAACTTGACAAACATCAGCTGTATCCACCAGCCCTGTTCCTCGTGGTAGTTCTGTATGGAGAGTTTGAACCATTTACTTGGCAGTGTAACTTGACAAACTTCAGCTGTAACCACCAGCTCCGTGCATCCTGGTAGCTCTGTATGGAGAGTTTGAACCATTTACTTGGCAGTGTATCTTGACAAACATCAGCTGTATCCACCAGCTCAGTGCATCCTGTTAGCTCTATATGGAGGGTTTGAAACATTTACTTGGCAGTGTAACTTGACAAACTTCAGCTGTATCCACCAGCTCCGTGCCTCCTGGTAGCTCTGTATGGAGAGTTTGATCCATTTACTTGGCAGTGTAACTTAACAAACATCAGTTGTATCCACCAGCTCTGTGCCTCCTGGTAGCTCTGTATGGAGAGTTTGAACCATTTCCTTGGCAGAGTAACTTGACAAACATCAGCTGTAACCACCATCTCTGTGCCTCCTGGTAGCTCTGTATGGAGAGTTCGAACCATTTACTTGGCAGTGTATCTTGACAAACATCAGCTGTATCCACCAGCTCTGTGCCTCCTGTTAGCTCTGTATGGAGAGTTTGAACCGTTTACTTGGCAGTGTAACTTGACAAATATCAGCTGTATCCACCAGCTCTGTGCCTCCTGGTAGTTCTCTATGGAGAGTTTGAACCATTTACTTGGCAGTGTAACTTGACAAACATCAGCTGTATCCACCAGCTCTGTGCCTCCTGGTAGCTCTGTATGGAGAGTTTGAACCATTTACTTGGCAGTGTAACTTGAGAAATTTCAGCTGTATCCACCAGCTCTGTGCCTCCTGGTAGCTCTGTATGGAGAGTTTGAACCATTTACTTGGCAGTGTAACTTGACAAACTTCAGCTGTATCCACCAGGTCTGTGCCTCCTGGTAGCTCTGTATGGAGAGTTTGAACCATTTACTTGGCAGTGTAACTTGACAAACATCAGCTGTATCCACCAGCTCAGTGCCTCCTGGTAGGTCTGTATGGAGAGTGTGAACCATTTACTTGGCACTGTAACTTGACAAAAATCAGCTGTATCCACCAGCTCTGTGCCTCCTGGTAGTTCTGTATGGAGAGTTTGAACCATTTACTTGGCAGTGTAACTTGACAAACATCAGCTGTATCCACCAGCTCTGTGCCTCCTGGTAGCTCTGTATGGAGAGTTTGAACCATTTACTTGGCAGTGTAACTTGACAAATTTCAGCTGTATCCACCAGCTCTGTGCCTCCTGGTAGCTCTGTATGGAGAGTTTGAACCATTTACTTAGCAGTGTAACTTGACAAAATTCAGCTGTATCCACCAGGTCTGTGCCTCCTGGTAACTCTGTATGGAGAGTTTGAACCATTTACTTGAAAGTGTAACTTGACAAATATCAGCTGTATCCGCCCTCTCTGCGCCTCCTGGTAGCTCTCTATGGAGAGTTTGAACCATTTACATGGCAGTGAAAATTGACAAACTTCAGCTGTATCCACCAGCTCTGTGCCTCCTGGTAGTTCTGTATGGAGAGTTTGAACCATTTACTTGGCAGTGTAACTTGACCAATATCAGCTGTATCCACCAGCTCTGTGCCTCCTGGTAGTTCTGTACGGAGAGTTTGAACCATTTACATGGCAGCGTACCTTGACAAACTTCAGCTGTATCCACCAGCTCTGTACCTCCTGGTAGCTCTGTATGGAGAGTTTGAACCGTCTACTTGGCAGTGTAACTTGACGAACATCAGCTGTATCCACCTGCTCAGTGCCTCCTGGTAGTTCTCTATGGAGAGTTTGAACCACTCACTTGGCAGTGTAACTTGATAAACATCAGCTGTATACACCAGCTCTGTGCCTCCTTGTAGCTCTGTATGGAAAGTTTGAACCATTTACTTGGCAGTGTAACTTGAAAAACATCAGCTGTATCCACCAGCTCTGTACCTCCTGGTAGCTCTGTATGGAGAGTTTGAACCATTTACTTGGCAATGTAACTTGACAAACATCAGCTGTATCCACCAGCTCTGTGCCTCCTGGTAGCTCTGTATGGAGAGTATGAACCACTTACTTGGCAGTGTAACTTGACAAATATCAGCTATATCCACCAGCTCTGTGCCTCCTGGTAGTTCTGTATGGAGAGTTTGAACCAATTACCTGGCAGTGTAACTTGACAAACATCAGCTGTATCCACCAGCTCTGTGCCTCCTGGTAGTTCTGTATGGAGAGTTTGAACCATTTACTTGGCAGTGTAACTTAACAAACATCAGCTGTATCCATCAGCTCTGTGCCTCCTGGTAGCTCTGTATGGAGAGTTTGAACCATTTACTTGGCAGTGTAACTTAACAAACATCAGTTGTATCCACCAGCTCTGTGCCTCCTGGTAGCTCTGCATCGAGAATTTGAACCATTTACTTGGCAGTGTAACTTGACAAACATCAGCTGTATCCACCAGCTCTGTGCCTCCTGGTAGCACTGTATGGACAGTTTGAACCATTTACTTGGCAGTGTAACTTGACAAACATCAGTTGTATCCACCAGCTCTGTTCCTCCTGGTACCTCCGTATGGAGAGTTTGAACCTTTAACTTGGCAGTGTATTTTGACAAACATCAGCTGTATCCACCACCACTGTGCCTCCTGGTAGTTCTGTATGGAGAGTTTGAACCATTTACTTGGCAGTGTAACTTGACAAACATCAGCTGTATCCACCAGCTCTGTGCCTCCTGGTAGCTCTGTATGGAGAGTTTGAACCTTTTACTTGGCAGTGTAACTTGACAAACATCAGCTGTATCCACCAGCTCAGTGCCTCCTGGAAGCTCTCTATGGAGAGTTTGAACCATTTACTTGGCAGTGTAACTTGACAAATATCAGCTGTATCCACCAGCTCTGTGCCTCCTGTTAGCTCTGTATGGAGAGTTTGAACCATTTACTTGGCAGTGTAACTTGACAAACATCAGCTGTATCCACCAGCCCTGTTCCTCGTGGTAGTTCTGTATGGAGAGTTTGAACCATTTACTTGGCAGTGTAACTTGACAAACTTCAGCTGTAACCACCAGCTCCGTGCATCCTGGTAGCTCTGTATGGAGAGTTTGAACCATTTACTTGGCAGTGTATCTTGACAAACATCAGCTGTATCCACCAGCTCAGTGCATCCTGTTAGCTCTATATGGAGGGTTTGAAACATTTACTTGGCAGTGTAACTTGACAAACTTCAGCTGTATCCACCAGCTCCGTGCCTCCTGGTAGCTCTGTATGGAGAGTTTGATCCATTTACTTGGCAGTGTAACTTAACAAACATCAGTTGTATCCACCAGCTCTGTGCCTCCTGGTAGCTCTGTATGGAGAGTTTGAACCATTTCCTTGGCAGAGTAACTTGACAAACATCAGCTGTAACCACCATCTCTGTGCCTCCTGGTAGCTCTGTATGGAGAGTTCGAACCATTTACTTGGCAGTGTATCTTGACAAACATCAGCTGTATCCACCAGCTCTGTGCCTCCTGTTAGCTCTGTATGGAGAGTTTGAACCGTTTACTTGGCAGTGTAACTTGACAAATATCAGCTGTATCCACCAGCTCTGTGCCTCCTGGTAGTTCTCTATGGAGAGTTTGAACCATTTACTTGGCAGTGTAACTTGACAAACATCAGCTGTATCCACCAGCTCTGTGCCTCCTGGTAGCTCTGTATGGAGAGTTTGAACCATTTACTTGGCAGTGTAACTTGAGAAATTTCAGCTGTATCCACCAGCTCTGTGCCTCCTGGTAGCTCTGTATGGAGAGTTTGAACCATTTACTTGGCAGTGTAACTTGACAAACTTCAGCTGTATCCACCAGGTCTGTGCCTCCTGGTAGCTCTGTATGGAGAGTTTGAACCATTTACTTGGCAGTGTAACTTGACAAACATCAGCTGTATCCGCCTTCTCTGTGCCTCCTGGTAGCTCTGTATGGAGAGTTTGAACCATTTACATGGCAGTGTAACTTGACAAACTACAGCTGTATCCACCAGCTCTGTGCCTCCTGGTAGTTCTGTATGGAGAGTTTGAACCATTTACTTGGCAGTGTAACTTGACCAATATCAGCTGTATCCACCAGCTCTGTGCCTCCTGGTAGTTCTGTACGGAGAGTTTGAACCATTTACATGGCAGCGTAACTTGACAAACATCAGCTGTATCCACCAGCTCTGTGCCTCCTGGTAGCTCTGTATGGAGAGTTTGAACCATTTACTTGGCAGTGTAACTTGACAATTTTCAGCTGTATCCACCAGCTCTGTGCCTCCTGGTAGCTCTGTATAGAGAGTTTGAACCATTTACTTGGCAGTGTAACTTGACAAACTTCAGCTGTATCCACCAGGTCTGTGCCTCCTGGTAGCTCTGTATGGAGAGTTTGAACCATTTACTTGGCAGTGTAACTTGACAAACATCAGCTGTATCCACCAGGTCTGTGCCTCCTGGTAGCTCTGTATGGAGAGTTTGAACCATTTACATGGCAGTGTAACTTGACAAACTTCAGCTGTATCCACCAGCTCTGTGCCCCTGGTAGTTCTGTATGGAGAGTTTGAACCATTTAATTGGCAGTGTAACTTGACCAATATCAGCTGTATCCACCAGCTCTGTGCCTCCTGGTAGCTCTGTACGGAGAGTTTGAACCATTTGCATGGCAGCGTAACTTGACAAACTTCAGCTGTATCCACCAGCTCTGTGCCTCCTGGTAGCTCTGTATGGAGAGTTTGAACCGTCTACTTGGCAGTGTAACTTGACGAACATCAGCTGTATCCACCAGCTCAGTGCCTCCTGGTAGTTCTGTATGGGGAGTTTGAACCACTCACTTGGCAGTGTAACTTGATAAACATCAGCTGTATACACCAGCTCTGTGCCTCCTGGTAGCTCTGTATGGAAAGTTTGAACCATTTACTTGGCAGTGTAACCTGAAAAACATCAGCTGTATCCACCAACTCTGTGCCTCCTGGTAGCTCTGTATGGAGAGTTTGAACCATTTACTCGGCACTGTAACTTGACAAACATCAGCTGTATCCACCAGCTCTGTGCCTCCTGGTAGCTCTGTATGGAGAGTTTGAACTATTTACTTGGCAGTGTAACTTGAAAAACATCAGCTGTATCCACCAGCTCTGTGTCTCCTGGTAGTTCTGTACGGAGAGTTTGAACCATTTACTTAGCAGTGTAACTTGAAAAACATCAGCTGTATCCACCAGCTCTGTGCCTCCTGGTAGCTCTGTATGGAGAGTTTGAACCATTTACTTGGCAGTGTAACTTGACAAACATCAGCTGTATCCACCAGCTCTGTGCCTCCTGGTAGCTCTGTATGTAGAGTTTGAACCATTTACTTGGCAGTGTAACTTGACAAACATCAGCTCTATCCACCAGCTCTGTGCCTCCTGGTAGCTCTCTATGGAGAGTTTGAACCATTTACTTGGCAGTGTATTTTGACAAATATCAGCTGTATCTACCAGCTCTGTGCCCCCTGGTAGTTCTGTATGGAGAGTTTGAACCATTTACTAGGCAGTTTAACTCGATAAACATCAGCTGTATCCACCTGCTCTGTTCCTCCTGGTAGCTCTGTATGGATAGTTTGAACCATTTACTTGGCAGTGTAACTTGAATACATCAGCTGTATCCACCAGCTATGTGCCTCCTGGTAGCTCTGTATGGAGAGTTTGAACCATTTACTTGGCAGAGTAACTTGACAAACATCAGCTGTATCCAACAGCTCTGTGCCTCCTGGTAGCTCTGTATGGAGTGTTTGAACCATTTACTTGGCAGTGTTACTTGAAAAACATCAGCTGTATCCACCAGCTCTGTGCCTCCTGGTAGCTCTGTATGGAGAGTTTGAACCATTTACTTGGCACTGTAACTTGGAAACATCAGCTGTATCCACCAGCTCTGTGCCTCCTGGTAGCTCTGTATGGAGAGTTTGAACTATTTACTTGGCAGTGTAACTTGACAAACATCATCTGTATCCACCAGCTCTGTGCCTCCTGGTAGCTCTGTATGGAGAGTTTGAACCATTTACTTGGCAGTGTAACTTGAAAATCATCAGCTGTATCCACCAGCTCAGTGCCTCCTGGTAGTTCTGTATGGAGAGTTTGAACCATTTATTTGGCAGTGTAACATGACAAACATCAGTTGTAGCCACCAGCTCAGTGCCTCCTGGTAGTTCTTACGGAGAGTTTTAACCATTTACTTAGCAGTGTAACTTGAAAAACATCAGCTGTATCCACCAGCTCTGTGCCTCCTGGTAGTTCTGTATGGAGAGTTTGAACCATTTACTTGGCAGTGTAACTTGACAAACATCAGCTGTATCCACCAGCTCAGTGCCTCCAGGTAGCTCTGTATGGAGAGTTCGAACCATTTACTTGGCAGTGTAACTTGACCAATATCAGCTGTATCCACCAGCTCTGTGCCTCCTGGTAGTTCTGTACGGAGAGTTTGAACCATTTACATGGCAGCGTAACTTGACAAACTTCAGCTGTATCCACCAGCTCCTTACCTCCTGGTAGCTCTGTATGGAGAGTTTGAACCGTCTACTTGGCAGTGTAACTTGACGAACATCAGCTGTATCCACCAGCTCTGTGTCTCCTGGTAGTTCTGTACGGTGAGTTTGAACCATTTACTTAGCAGTGTAACATGAAAAACATCGGCTGTATCCACCAGCTCTGTGCCTCCTGGTAGCTCTGTATGGAGAGTTTGAACCATTTACTTGGCAGTGTAACTTGACAAACATCAGCTGTATCCACCAGCTCTGTGCCTCCTGGTAGCTTTGTATGGAGAGTTTGAACCATTTACTAGGCAGTGTAACTAGACAAACATCAGCTCTATCCACCAGCTCTGTGCCTTCTGGTAGCTCTCTATGGAGAGTTTGAACCATTTACTTGGCAGTGTCTTTTGACAAATATCAGCTGTATCTACCAGCTCTGTGCCTCCTGGTAGTTCTGTATGGAGAGTTTGAACCATTTACTTGGCAGTTTAACTCGACAAACATCAGCTGTATCCACCAGCTCTGTGCCTCCTTGTAGCTCTGTATGGAGAGATTGAACCATTTACTTGGCAGTGTAACTTGAATACATCAGCTGTATCCACCAGCTATGTGCCTCCTGGTAGATCTGTATGGAGAGTTTGAACCATTTGCTTGGCAGTGTAACTTGACAAACATCAGCTGTATCCACCAGCTCTGTGCCTGCTGGTAGCTCTGTATGGAGATTTTGAACCTTTTACTTGTCAGTGTAACTTGACAAACATCAGCTGTATCCACCAGCTCAGTGCCTCCTGGAAGCTCTCTATGGAGAGTTTGAACCATTTACTTGGCAGTTTAACTTGACAAATATCAGCTGTATTCACCAGCTCAGTGCCTCTTGGTAGCTCTATATGGAGAGTTTGAACCATTTACTTGGCAGAGTAACTTGACAAACTTCAGCTGTAACCACCAGCTCCGTGCATCCTGGTAGCTCTGTATGGAGAGTTTGGACCATTTACTTGGCAGTGTAACTTGACATACATCGGCTGTATCCACCAGCTCACTGCCTCCTGGTAGCTCTGTATGGAGAGTTTGAACCATTTACTTGGCAGTGTAACTTGACAAACTTCAGCTGTATCCACCAGCTCCGTGCCTCCTGGTAGCTCTGTATGGAGAGTTTGAACCATTTACTTGGCAGTGTAACTTAAAAAACATCAGTTGTATCCACCAGCTCTGTGCCTCCTGGTAGCTCTGTATGGAGAGTTTGAACCATTTACTTGGCAGAGTAACCTGACAAACATCAGCTGTAACCACCAGCTCTGTGCCTCCTGGTAGCTCTGTATGGAGAGTGCGAACCATTTACTTGGCAGTGTATCTTGACAAACATCAGCTGTATCCACCAGCTCTGTGCCTCCTGTTAGCTCTGTATGGAGAGTTTGAACCATTTACTTGGCAGTGTAACTTGACAAACATCAGCTGTATCCACCAGCTCTGTGCCTCCTGGTAGTTCTGTATGGAGAGTTTGAACCATTTACTTGGCAGTGTAACTTAACAAACATCAGCTGTATCCTTCAGCTCTGAGCCTCCTGGTAGCTCTGTATGGAGAGTTTGAACCATTTACTTGGCAGTGTAACTTGACAAACATCAGCTGTTTCCACCAGCTCAGTGCCTCCTGGTAGGTCTGTATGGAGAGTGTGAACCATTTACTTGGCACTGTAACTTGACAAAAATCAGCTGTATCCACCAGCTCTGTGCCTCCTGGTAGTTCTGTATGGAGAGTTTGAACCATTTACTTGGCAGTGTAACTTGACAAACATCAGCTGTATCCACCAGCTCTGTGCCTCCTGGTAGCTCTGTATGGAGAGTTTGAACCATTTACTTGGCAGTGTAACTTGACAAATTTCAGCTGTATCCACCAGCTCCGTGCCACCTGGTAGCTCTGTATGGAGAGTTTGAACCATTTACTTGGCAGTGTAACTTGACAAACTTCAGCTGTATCCACCAGGTCTGTGCCTCCTGGTAGCTCTGTAGGGAGAGTTTGAACCATTTACTTGGCAGTGTAACTTGACAAATATCAGCTGTATCCGCCCTCTCTGCGCCTCCTGGTAGCTCTGTATGGAGAGTTTGATCCATTTACATGGCAGTGAAAATTGACAAACTTCAGCTGTATCCACCAGCTCTGTGCCTCCTGGTAGTTCTGTATGGAGAGTTTGAACCATTTACTTGGCAGTGTAACTTGACCAATATCAGCTGTATCCACCAGCTCTGTGCCTCCTGGTAGTTCTGTACGGAGAGTTTGAACCATTTACATGGCAGCGTAACTTGACAAACTTCAGCTGGATCCACCAGCTCTGTACCTCCTGGTAGCTCTGTATGGAGAGTTTGAACCGTATACTTGGCAGTGTAACTTGACGAACATCAGCTGTATCCACCAGCTCAGTGCCTCCTGGTAGTTCTGTATGGAGAGTTTGAACCACTCACTTGGCAGTGTATTCTGATAAACATCAGCTGTATACACCAGCTCTGTGCCTCCTTGTAGCTCTCTATGGAAAGTTTGAACCATTTACTTGGCAGTGTAACTTGAAAAACATCAGCTGTATCCACCAGCTCTGTGCTTCCTGGTAGCTCTGTATGGAACGTTTGAACCATTTAATTGGCAGTGTAACTTGAAAAACATCAGCTGTATCCACCAGCTCTGTGCCTCCTGGTAGCTCTGTATGGAGAGTTTGAACCATTTACTTGGCAGTGTAACTTGACAAATATCAGCTGTATCCACCATATCTGTGCTTCCTGGTAGCTCTGTATGGAGAGTTTGAACCACTTACTTGGCAGTGTAACTTGACAAATATCAGCTATATCCACCAGCTCTGTGCCTCCTGGTAGTTCTGTATGGAGAGTTTGAACCAATTACCTGGCAGTGTAACTTGACAAACATCAGCTGTATCCACCAGCTCTGTGCCTCCTGGTATTTCTGTATGGAGAGTTTGAACCATTTACATGGCAGTGTAACTTAACAAACATCAGCTGTATCCATCAGCTCTGTGCCTCCTGGTAGCTCTGTATGGAGAGTTTGAACCATTTACTTGGCAGTGTAACTTAACAAACATCAGTTGTATCCACCAGCTCTGTGCCTCCTGGTAGCTCTCTATGGAGAGTTTGGACCATTTACTTGGCAGTGTAACTTGACATACATCGGCTGTATCCACCAGCTCAGTGCCTCCTGGTAGCTCTGTATGGAGAGTTTGAACCATTTACTTGGCAGTGTAACTTGACAAACTTCAGCTGTATCCACCAGCTCCGTGCCTCCTGGTAGCTCTGTATGGAGAGTTTGAACCATTTACTTGGCAGTGTATTTTAACAAACATCAGTTGTATCCACCAGCTCTGTGCCTCCTGGTAGCTCTGTATGGAGAGTTTGAACCATTTACATGGCAGAGTAACCTGACAAACATCAGCTGTAACCACCAGCTCTGTGCCTCCTGGTAGCTCTGTACGGAGAGTTCGAACCATTTACTTGGCAGTGTATCTTGACAAACGTCAGCTGTATCCACCAGCTCTGTGCCTCCTGTTAGCTCTGTATGGAGAGTTGGAACCATTTACTTGGCAGTGTAACTTGACAAACATCAGCTCTATCCACCAGCTCTGTGGCTCCTGGTAGTTCTGTATGGAGAGTTTGAACCATTTACTTGGCAGTGTAACTTGACAAACATCAGCTGTATCCACCAGCTCTGTGCCTCCTGGTAGCTCTGTATGGAGAGTTTGATCCATTTACTTGGCAGTGTAACTTAACAAACATCAGCTGTATCCATCAGCTCTGTGCCTCCTGGTAGCTCTGTATGGAGAGTTTGAACCATTTACTTGGCAGTGTAACTTGACAAACATCAGCTGTATCCACCAGCTCAGTGCCTCCTGGTAGGTCTGTATGGAGAGTTTGAACCATTTACTTGGCACTGTAACTTGACAAAAATCAGCTGTATCCACCAGCTCTGTGCCTCCTGGTAGTTCTGTATGGAGAGTTTGAACCATTTACTTGGCAGTGTAACTTGACAAACATCAGCTGTATCCACCAGCTCTGTGCCTCCTGGTAGCTCTGTATGGAGAGTTTAAACCGTTTACTTGGCAGTGTAACTTGACAAATTTCAGCTGAATCCACCAGCTCTGTGCCTCCTGGTAGCTCTGTATGGAGAGTTTGAACCATTTACTTGGCAGTGTAACTTGACCAATATCAGCTGTATCCACCAGCTCTGTGCCTCCTGGTAGTTCTGTACGGAGAGTTTGAACCATTTACATGGCAGCGTAACTTGACAAACTTCAGCTGTATCCACCAGCTCTGTGCCTCCTGGTAGCTCTGTATGGAGAGTTTGAACCATTTACTTGGCAGTGTAACTTGACAAACATCAGCTGTATCCACCAGCTCTGTGCCTCCTGGTAGTTCTGTATGGAGAGTTTGAACCATTTACTTGGCAGTGTAACATGACAAACATCAGCTGTATCCAACAGCTCTGTGCCTCCTGGTAGCTCTGTATGGAGAGTTTGAACCATTTACTTGGCAGTGTTACTTGAAAAACATCAGCTGTATCCACCAGCTCTGTGCCTCCTGGTAGCTCTGTATGGAGAGTTTGAACCATTTACTTGGCACTGTAACTTGGAAACATCAGCTGTATCCACCAGCTCTGTGCCTCCTGGTAGTTCTGTATGGAGAGTTTGAACCATTTACTTGGCAGTGTAACCTGACAAACATCAGCTGTATCCTCCAGCTCTGTGCCACCTGGTAGTTCTGTATGGAGAGTTTGAACCATTTACTTGGCAGTGTAACTTGACAATCATCAGCTGTATCCACCAGCTCAGTGCCTCCTGGTAGTTCTGTATGGAGAGTTTGAACCATTTATTTGGCAGTGTAACTTGACAAACATCAGTTGTATCCACCAGCTCAGTGCCTCCTGGTAGCTCTGTATGGAGAGTTTGAACCCTTTACTTGGCAGTGTAACTTGACAAACATCAGCTGTATCCACCAGCTCTGTGCCGCCTGGTAGCTCTGTATGGAGAGTTTTAACCATTTATTTGGCAGTGTAACTTGACAAACATCAGCTGTATCCACCAGCTCAGTGCCTCCTGGTAGCTCAGTATAGAAGTTTTGAACCATTTACTTGGCAGTGTAACATGACAAACATCAGCTGTATCCACCAGCTCTGTGCCTCCTGGTAGCTCTCTATGGAGAGTTTGGACCATTTACTTGGCAGTGTAACTTGACAAATATCAGCTGTGTCCACCAGCTCTGTGCCTCCTGGTAGCTCTGTATGGAGAGTTTGAACCATTTACTTGGCAGTGTAACTTGACAAACATCAGCTGTATCCACCAGCTCGGTGCCTCCTGGTAGCTCTGTATGGAGAGTTTGAACCCTTTTCTTGGCAGTGTAACTTGACAAACATCAGCTGTATCCACCAGCTCTGTGCCTCCTGGTAGCTCTGTATAGAGAGTTTGAACCATTTACTTGGCAGTGTAACTTGACAAACTTCAGCTGTATCCACCAGGTCTGTGCCTCCTGGTAGCTCTGTATGGAGAGTTTGAACCATTTACTTGGCAGTGTAACTTGACAAACATCAGCTGTATCCACCAGGTCTGTGCCTCCTGGTAGCTCTGTATGGAGAGTTTGATCCATTTACATGGCAGTGTAACTTGACAAACTTCAGCTGTATCCACCAGCTCTGTGCCTCCTGGTAGTTCTGTATGGAGAGTTTGAACCATTTAATTGGCAGTGTAACTTGACCAATATCAGCTGTATCCACCAGCTCTGTGCCTCCTGGTAGCTCTGTACGGAGAGTTTGAACCATTTGCATGGCAGCGTAACTTGACAAACTTCAGCTGTATCCACCAGCTCTGTGCCTCCTGGTAGCTCTGTATGGAGAGTTTGAACCGTCTACTTGGCAGTGTAACTTGACGAACATCAGCTGTATCCACCAGCTCAGTGCCTCCTGGTAGTTCTGTATGGGGAGTTTGAACCACTCACTTGGCAGTGTAACTTGATAAACATCAGCTGTATACACCAGCTCTGTGCCTCCTGGTAGCTCTGTATGGAAAGTTTGAACCATTTACTTGGCAGTGTAACCTGAAAAACATCAGCTGTATCCACCAACTCTGTGCCTCCTGGTAGCTCTGTATGCAGAGTTTGAACCATTTACTCGGCACTGTAACTTGACAAACATCAGCTGTATCCACCAGCTCTGTGCCTCCTGGTAGCTCTGTATGGAGAGTTTGAACTATTTACTTGGCAGTGTAACTTGAAAAACATCAGCTGTATCCACCAGCTCTGTGTCTCCTGGTAGTTCTGTACGGAGAGTTTGAACCATTTACTTAGCAGTGTAACTTGAAAAACATCAGCTGTATCCACCAGCTCTGTGCCTCCTGGTAGCTCTGTATGGAGAGTTTGAACCATTTACTTGGCAGTGTAACTTGACAAACATCAGCTGTATCCACCAGCTCTGTGCCTCCTGGTAGCTCTGTATGTAGAGTTTGAACCATTTACTTGGCAGTGTAACTTGACAAACATCAGCTCTATCCACCAGCTCTGTGCCTCCTGGTAGCTCTCTATGGAGAGTTTGAACCATTTACTTGGCAGTGTATTTTGACAAATATCAGCTGTATCTACCAGCTCTGTGCCCCCTGGTAGTTCTGTATGGAGAGTTTGAACCATTTACTAGGCAGTTTAACTCGATAAACATCAGCTGTATCCACCTGCTCTGTTCCTCCTGGTAGCTCTGTATGGATAGTTTGAACCATTTACTTGGCAGTGTAACTTGAATACATCAGCTGTATCCACCAGCTATGTGCCTCCTGGTAGCTCTGTATGGAGAGTTTGAACCATTTACTTGGCAGAGTAACTTGACAAACATCAGCTGTATCCAACAGCTCTGTGCCTCCTGGTAGCTCTGTATGGAGTGTTTGAACCATTTACTTGGCAGTGTTACTTGAAAAACATCAGCTGTATCCACCAGCTCTGTGCCTCCTGGTAGCTCTGTATGGAGAGTTTGAACCATTTACTTGGCACTGTAACTTGGAAACATCAGCTGTATCCACCAGCTCTGTGCCTCCTGGTAGCTCTGTATGGAGAGTTTGAACTATTTACTTGGCAGTGTAACTTGACAAACATCATCAGTATCCACCAGCTCTGTGCCTCCTGGTAGCTCTGTATGGAGAGTTTGAACCATTTACTTGGCAGTGTAACTTGAAAATCATCAGCTGTATCCACCAGCTCAGTGCCTCCTGGTAGTTCTGTATGGAGAGTTTGAACCATTTATTTGGCAGTGTAACATGACAAACATCAGTTGTAGCCACCAGCTCAGTGCCTCCTGGTAGTTCTTACGGAGAGTTTTAACCATTTACTTAGCAGTGTAACTTGAAAAACATCAGCTGTATCCACCAGCTCTGTGCCTCCTGGTAGTTCTGTATGGAGAGTTTGAACCATTTACTTGGCAGTGTAACTTGACAAACATCAGCTGTATCCACCAGCTCAGTGCCTCCAGGTAGCTCTGTATGGAGAGTTCGAACCATTTACTTGGCAGTGTAACTTGACCAATATCAGCTGTATCCACCAGCTCTGTGCCTCCTGGTACTTCTGTACGGAGAGTTTGAACCATTTACATGGCAGCGTAACTTGACAAACTTCAGCTGTATCCACCAGCTCCTTACCTCCTGGTAGCTCTGTATGGAGAGTTTGAACCGTCTACTTGGCAGTGTAACTTGACGAACATCAGCTGTATCCACCAGCTCTGTGTCTCCTGGTAGTTCTGTACGGTGAGTTTGAACCTTTTACTTAGCAGTGTAACATGAAAAACATCGGCTGTATCCACCAGCTCTGTGCCTCCTGGTAGCTCTGTATGGAGAGTTTGAACCATTTACTTGGCAGTGTAACTTGACAAACATCAGCTGTATCCACCAGCTCTGTGCCTCCTGGTAGCTTTGTATGGAGAGTTTGAACCATTTACTTGGCAGTGTAACTAGACAAACATCAGCTCTATCCACCAGCTCTGTGCCTCCTGGTAGCTCTCTATGGAGAGTTTGAACCATTTACTTGGCAGTGTCTTTTGACAAATATCAGCTGTATCTACCAGCTCTGTGCCTCCTGGTAGTTCTGTATGGAGAGTTTGAACCATTTACTTGGCAGTTTAACTCGACAAACATCAGCTGTATCCACCAGCTCTGTGCCTCCTTGTAGCTCTGTATGGAGAGATTGAACCATTTACTTGGCAGTGTAACTTGAATACATCAGCTGTATCCACCAGCTATGTGCCTCCTGGTAGATCTGTATGGAGAGTTTGAACCATTTGCTTGGCAGTGTAACTTGACAAACATCAGCTGTATCCACCAGCTCTGTGCCTGCTGGTAGCTCTGTATGGAGATTTTGAACCTTTTACTTGTCAGTGTAACTTGACAAACATCAGCTGTATCCACCAGCTCAGTGCCTCCTGGAAGCTCTCTATGGAGAGTTTGAACCATTTACTTGGCAGTTTAACTTGACAAATATCAGCTGTATCCACCAGCTCAGTGCCTCTTGGTAGCTCTATATGGAGAGTTTGAACCATTTACTTGGCAGAGTAACTTGACAAACTTCAGCTGTAACCACCAGCTCCGTGCATCCTGGTAGCTCTGTATGGAGAGTTTGGACCATTTACTTGGCAGTGTAACTTGACATACATCGGCTGTATCCACCAGCTCACTGCCTCCTGGTAGCTCTGTATGGAGAGTTTGAACCATTTACTTGGCAGTGTAACTTGACAAACTTCAGCTGTATCCACCAGCTCCGTGCCTCCTGGTAGCTCTGTATGGAGAGTTTGAACCATTTACTTGGCAGTGTAACTTAAAAAACATCAGTTGTATCCACCAGCTCTGTGCCTCCTGGTAGCTCTGTATGGAGAGTTTGAACCATTTACTTGGCAGAGTAACCTGACAAACATCAGCTGTAACCACCAGCTCTGTGCCTCCTGGTAGCTCTGTATGGAGAGTGCGAACCATTTACTTGGCAGTGTATCTTGACAAACATCAGCTGTATCCACCAGCTCTGTGCCTCCTGTTAGCTCTGTATGGAGAGTTTGAACCATTTACTTGGCAGTGTAACTTGACAAACATCAGCTGTATCCACCAGCTCTGTGCCTCCTGGTAGTTCTGTATGGAGAGTTTGAACCATTTACTTGGCAGTGTAACTTAACAAACATCAGCTGTATCCTTCAGCTCTGAGCCTCCTGGTAGCTCTGTATGGAGAGTTTGAACCATTTACTTGGCAGTGTAACTTGACAAACATCAGCTGTTTCCACCAGCTCAGTGCCTCCTGGTAGGTCTGTATGGAGAGTGTGAACCATTTACTTGGCACTGTAACTTGACAAAAATCAGCTGTATCCACCAGCTCTGTGCCTCCTGGTAGTTCTGTATGGAGAGTTTGAACCATTTACTTGGCAGTGTAACTTGACAAACATCAGCTGTATCCACCAGCTCTGTGCCTCCTGGTAGCTCTGTATGGAGAGTTTGAACCATTTACTTGGCATTGTAACTTGACAAATTTCAGCTGTATCCACCAGCTCCGTGCCACCTGGTAGCTCTGTATGGAGAGTTTGAACCATTTACTTGGCAGTGTAACTTGACAAACTTCAGCTGTATCCACCAGGTCTGTGCCTCCTGGTAGCTCTGTAGGGAGAGTTTGAACCATTTACTTGGCAGTGTAACTTGACAAATATCAGCTGTATCCGCCCTCTCTGCGCCTCCTGGTAGCTCTGTATGGAGAGTTTGATCCATTTACATGGCAGTGAAAATTGACAAACTTCAGCTGTATCCACCAGCTCTGTGCCTCCTGGTAGTTCTGTATGGAGAGTTTGTACCATTTACTTGGCAGTGTAACTTGACCAATATCAGCTGTATCCACCAGCTCTGTGCCTCCTGGTAGTTCTGTACGGAGAGTTTGAACCATTTACATGGCAGCGTAACTTGACAAACTTCAGCTGGATCCACCAGCTCTGTACCTCCTGGTAGCTCTGTATGGAGAGTTTGAACCGTATACTTGGCAGTGTAACTTGACGAACATCAGCTGTATCCACCAGCTCAGTGCCTCCTGGTAGTTCTGTATGGAGAGTTTGAACCACTCACTTGGCAGTGTAACTTGATAAACATCAGCTGTATACACCAGCTCTGTGCCTCCTTGTAGCTCTCTATGGAAAGTTTGAACCATTTACTTGGCAGTGTAACTTGAAAAACATCAGCTGTATCCACCAGCTCTGTGCTTCCTGGTAGCTCTGTATGGAACGTTTGAACCATTTAATTGGCAGTGTAACTTGAAAAACATCAGCTGTATCCACCAGCTCTGTGCCTCCTGGTAGCTCTGTATGGAGAGTTTGAACCATTTACTTGGCAGTGTAACTTGACAAATATCAGCTGTATCCACCATATCTGTGCTTCCTGGTAGCTCTGTATGGAGAGTTTGAACCACTTACTTGGCAGTGTAACTTGACAAATATCAGCTATATCCACCAGCTCTGTGCCTCCTGGTAGTTCTGTATGGAGAGTTTGAACCAATTACCTGGCAGTGTAACTTGACAAACATCAGCTGTATCCACCAGCTCTGTGCCTCCTGGTATTTCTGTATGGAGAGTTTGAACCATTTACATGGCAGTGTAACTTAACAAACATCAGCTGTATCCATCAGCTCTGTGCCTCCTGGTAGCTCTGTATGGAGAGTTTGAACCATTTACTTGGCAGTGTAACTTAACAAACATCAGTTGTATCCACCAGCTCTGTGCCTCCTGGTAGCTCTCTATGGAGAGTTTGGACCATTTACTTGGCAGTGTAACTTGACATACATCGGCTGTATCCACCAGCTCAGTGCCTCCTGGTAGCTCTGTATGGAGAGTTTGAACCATTTACTTGGCAGTGTAACTTGACAAACTTCAGCTGTATCCACCAGCTCCGTGCCTCCTGGTAGCTCTGTATGGAGAGTTTGAACCATTTACTTGGCAGTGTAACTTAACAAACATCAGTTGTATCCACCAGCTCTGTGCCTCCTGGTAGCTCTGTATGGAGAGTTTGAACCATTTAAATGGCAGAGTAACTTGACAAACATCAGCTGTAACCACCAGCTCTGTGCCTCCTGGTAGCTCTGTACGGAGAGTTCGAACCATTTACTTGGCAGTGTATCTTGACAAACATCAGCTGTATCCACCAGCTCTGTGCCTCCTGTTAGCTCTGTATGGAGAGTTGGAACCATTTACTTGGCAGTGTAACTTGACAAACATCAGCTCTATCCACCAGCTCTGTGGCTCCTGGTAGTTCTGTATGGAGAGTTTGAACCATTTACTTGGCAGTGTAACTTGACAAACATCAGCTGTATCCACCAGCTCTGTGCCTCCTGGTAGCTCTGTATGGAGAGTTTGATCCATTTACTTGGCAGTGTAACTTAACAAACATCAGCTGTATCCATCAGCTCTGTGCCTCCTGGTAGCTCTGTATGGAGAGTTTGAACCATTTACTTGGCAGTGTAACTTGACAATCATCAGCTGTATCCACCAGCTCAGTGCCTCCTGGTAGGTCTGTATGGAGAGTTTGAACCATTTACTTGGCACTGTAACTTGACAAAAATCAGCTGTATCCACCAGCTCTGTGCCTCCTGGTAGTTCTGTATGGAGAGTTTGAACCATTTACTTGGCAGTGTAACTTGACAAACATCAGCTGTATCCACCAGCTCTGTGCCTCCTGGTAGCTCTGTATGGAGAGTTTAAACCGTTTACTTGGCAGTGTAACTTGACAAATTTCAGCTGAATCCACCAGCTCTGTGCCTCCTGGTAGCTCTGTATGGAGAGTTTGAACCATTTACTTGGCAGTGTAACTTGACAAACTTCAGCTGTATCCACCAGGTCTGTGCCTCCTGGTAGTTCTGTATGGAAAGTTTGTACCATTTACTTGGCAGTGTAACTTGAATACATCAGCTGTATCCACCAGCAATGTGCCTCCTGGTAGCTCTGTATGGAGAGTTTGAACCATTTACTTGGCAGTGTAACTTGACAAACATCAGCTGTATCCACCAGCTCTGTGCCTCCTGGTAGTTCTGTATGGAGAGTTTGAACCATTTACTTGGCAGTGTAACATGACAAACATCAGCTGTATCCAACAGCTCTGTGCCTCCTGGTAGCTCTGTATGGAGAGTTTGAACCATTTACTTGGCAGTGTTACTTGAAAAACATCAGCTGTATCCACCAGCTCTGTGCCTCCTGGTAGCTCTGTATGGAGAGTTTGAACCATTTACTTGGCACTGTAACTTGGAAACATCAGCTGTATCCACCAGCTCTGTGCCTCCTGGTAGTTCTGTATGGAGAGTTTGAACCATTTACTTGGCAGTGTAACCTGACAAACATCAGCTGTATCCTCCAGCTCTGTGCCACCTGGTAGTTCTGTATGGAGAGTTTGAACCATATACTTGGCAGTGTAACTTGACAATCATCAGCTGTATCCACCAGCTCAGTGCCTCCTGGTAGTTCTGTATGGAGAGTTTGAACCATTTATTTGGCAGTGTAACTTGACAAACATCAGTTGTATCCACCAGCTCAGTGCCTCCTGGTAGCTCTGTATGGAGAGTTTGAACCCTTTACTTGGCAGTGTAACTTGACAAACATCAGCTGTATCCACCAGCTCTGTGCCGCCTGGTAGCTCTGTATGGAGAGTTTTAACCATTTATTTGGCAGTGTAACTTGACAAACATCAGCTGTATCCACCAGCTCAGTGCCTCCTGGTAGCTCAGTATAGAAGTTTTGAACCATTTACTTGGCAGTGTAACATGACAAACATCAGCTGTATCCACCAGCTCTGTGCCTCCTGGTAGCTCTCTATGGAGAGTTTGGACCATTTACTTGGCAGTGTAACTTGACAAATATCAGCTGTGTCCACCAGCTCTGTGCCTCCTGGTAGCTCTGTATGGAGAGTTTGAACCATTTACTTGGCAGTGTAACTTGACAAACATCAGCTGTATCCACCAGCTCGGTGCCTCCTGGTAGCTCTGTATGGAGAGTTTGAACCCTTTTCTTGGCAGTGTAACTTGACAAACATCAGCTGTATCCACCAGCTCTGTGCCTTTTGGAAGCTCTGTATGAAAAGTTTGAACCATTTACTTGGCAGTGTAACTTGACAAACATCAGCTGTATCCACCAGCTCTGTGCCTCCTGGTAGCTCTGTATGGAGAATTTGAACCATTTACTTGGCAGTGTAACTTGACAAACATCAGCTGTATCCACCAGCTCTGTGCCACCTGGTAGCTCTATATGGAGAGTTTGATCCATTTACTTGGCAGTGTAACTTAACAAACATCAGCTCTATCCACCAGCTCTGTGCCTCCTGGTAGCTCTGTATGGAGAGTTTGAACCATTTACTTGGCAGTGTAACTTGACAAACATCAGCTGTATCCACCAGCTCTGTGCCTCCTGGTAGCACTGTATGGAGAGTTTGAACCATTTACATGGCAGTGTAACTTGACAAACATCAGCCTTATCCATCAGCTCTGTGCCTCCTGGTAGCTCTGTATGGAGAGTTTGAACCATTTACTTGGCAGTGTAACTTGACAAATATCAGCTGTATCCACCAGCTCTGTGGCTCCTGGTAGCTCTGTATGGAGAGTTTGAACCATTTACTTGGCAGTGTAACTTGACAAACATCAGCTGTATCCACCAGCTCAGTGCCTCCTGGTAGCTCTGTATGTAAGGTTTGAACCATTTACTTGGCAGTGTAACTTGACAAACATAAGCTGTATCCACCAGCTCTGTGCCTGCTGGTAGCTCTGTATGGAGAGTTTGAACCATTTACTTGGCAGAGTAACTTGACAAACATCAGCTGTATCCACCAGCTCTGTGCCTCCTGGTAGCTCTGTATGGAGAGTTTGAACCATTTACTTGGCAGTGTAACTTGACAAACATCAGCTGTATCCACCAGGTCAGTGCGTCCTGGTAGCTCTGTATGGAGAGTTGAACCTTTTACTTGGCAGTGTAAATTGACAAACATCAGCTGTATGCACCTGGGGCCTGTTCCACGAATAAACTTTGCAACTTTTCACTTTTCACTTTGCACTTTTCAATTCTTGCAAAGTGCAAAGTCTTTCCGTTCCACCATGATCTATGTATTACTTTTCAATTTCTTTGCAAAGTGAAAAGTCTTTTCATAGGAATGATCCGATCATGTTTATTCCATGAACAAACTGTATATTTATTCCATGATTTAATGCTTTATTTTTCATGGTGAAACATGTCCCACTAATGACCACACAGTGATCATAATTAATAAAAGTATTGATCAAGGTGCAACTTTTAACCTGTCTATACTAAAGTGAGGTTATGAAAATTTATCTTGTCTTTGTACGTCTTCTTGTTGGATTCTTCATCACTATCCTCACTTGATGATTAAAAAAAGCTCCTGCGTAACATATTTATAACACTAAACCAAATTCTGCGCCGAGAAACTAGTGTAGAGACTTGTTCATTAACAGCTGAAAAGGGAATCGTCTCTTTGCAAAGATTTCTGAAAACTTTTCAATCATTCCGTTGCACTTTGCATTTCTGCACCAATGGAGGAACATAACAGTCTTCTAAAGTGAAAAGATTCCTAACTTTTCACTTTTCACTTTTCACTTTGCAAGACAAATGTGAAAAGTGATGGTGGAACAAAATCTGAACTGAAAAGTGCAAAGTGCAAAGTGAAAAGTTGCAAAGTTCATTCGTGGAACAGGCCCCAGCTCTATGCCTCCTGGTAGTTCTGTATGGAGAGTTTGTACCATTTACTAGGCAGTGTAACTTGACAAACATCAGCTGTATCCACCAGCTCAGTGCCTCCAGGTAGCTCTGTATGGAGAGTTTGAACCATTTACTTGGCAGTGTAACTTGACAAACATCAGCTGTATCCGCCAGCTCAGTGCCTCCTGGTAGCTCTGTATGGAGAGTTTGAACCATTTACTTGGCAGTGTAACTTGAGAAACATCAGCTGTATCCACCAGCCCAGTGCCTCCTGGTAGCTCTGTATGGAGAGTTTGAACCATTTACTTGGCAGTGTAACTTGACAAACATCAGCTGTATCCACCAGCTCTGTGCCTCCTGGTAGCTCTGTATGGAGAGTTTGAACCATTTACTTGGCAGTGTAACTTGACAAACATCAGCTGTATCCACCAGCTCAGTGCCTCCTGGTAGTTCTGTATGGAGAGTTTGAACCATTTACATGGCAGTGTAACTTGACAAACATCAGCTGTATCCACCAGCTCTGTGCCTCCTGGTAGCTCTGTATGGAGAGTTTGAACCATTTACTTGGCAGTGTAACTTGACAAACATCAGCTGTATCCACCAGCTCTGTGCCTTTTGGTAGCTCTGTATGCAGAGTTTGAACCATTTACTTGGCAGTGTAAATTGACAAACATCAGCTGTATCCACCAGCACTGTGCCTCCTGGTAGCTCTGTATGGAGAATTTGAACCATTTACTTGGCAGTGTAACTTGACAAACATCAGCTGTATCCACCAGCTCTGTGCCTCCTGGTAGCTCTCTATGGAGAGTTTGAACCATTTACTTGGCAGTGTAACTTGACAAACATCAGCTGTATCCACCAGCTCTGTGCCTCCTGGTAGCTCTGTATGGAGAGTTTGAACCATTTACATGGCAGTGTAACTTGATAAACATCAGCCTTATCCATCAGCTCTGTGGCTCCTGGTAGCTCTGTATGGAGAGTTTGAACCATTTACTTGGCAGTGTAACTTGACAAATATCAGCTGTATTCACCAGCTCTGTGGCTCCTGGTAGCACTGTATGGAGAGTTTGAACCATTTACTTGGCAGTGTAACTTGACAAACATCAGCTGTATCCACCAGGTCAGTGCCTCCTGGTAGCTCTGTATGGAGAGTTTGAACCATTTACTTGGCAGTGTAAATTGGCAAACATCAGCTGTATCCACCAGCTCAGTGCCTCCTGGTAGCTCTGTATGAAAGGTTTGAACCATTTACTTGGCAGTGAAACATGACAAATATAAGCTGTATCCACCAGCTCTGTGCCTCCTGGTAGCTCTATATGAAGAGTTTGAACCATTTACTTGGCAGTGTAACTTGACAAACAACAGCTGTATCCACCAGCTCTGTGCCTCCTGGTAGCTCTGAATGGACAGTTTGAACCATTTACTTGGCAGTGTAACATGACAAACATCAGCTGTATCCACCAGGTCAGTGCCTCCTGGTAGCTCTGTATGGAGAGTTTGAACCTTTTACTTGGCAGTGTAAATTGACAAACATCAGCTGTATCCACCAGCTCTGTGCCTCCTGGTAGTTCTGTATGAAGAGTTTGAACCATTTACTTGGCAGTGTAACTTGACAAACATCAGCTGTATCCACCAGCTCAGTGCCCCCAGGTAGCTCTGTATGGAGAGTTTGAACCATTTACTTGGCAGTGTAACTTGACAAACATCAGCTGTATCCACCAGCTCAGTGCCTCCTGGTAGCTCTGTATGGAGAGTTTGAACCATTTACTTGGCAGTGTAGCTTGAGAAACATCAGCTGTATCCACCAGCCCAGTGCCTCCTGGTAGCTCTGTATGGAGAGTTTGAACCATTTACTTGGCAGTGTAACTTGGCAAACATCAGCTGTATCCACCAGCACTGTGCCTCCTGGTAACTCTGTATGGAGAGTTTGAACCATTTACTTGGCAGTGTAACTTGACAAACATCAGCTGTATCCACCAGCTCAGTGCCTCCTGGTAGTTCTCTATGGAGAGTTTGAACCATTTACTTGGCAGTGTAACTTGACAAACATCAGCTATATCCACCAGCTCTGTGCCTCCTGGTAGCTCTGTATGGAGAGTTTGAACCATGTACTTGGCAGTGTAACTTGACAAACATCAGCTGTATCCACCAGCTCTGTGCCTCCTGGTAGCTCTGTATGGAGAGCTTGAACCATTTACTTGGCAGTGTAACTTGACAAACATCAGCTGTATCCACCAGCTCAGTGCCTCCTGGTAGTTCTGTATGGAGAGTTTGAACCATTTACTTGGCAGTGTAACTTGACAAACATCAGCTGTATCCACCAGCACTGTGCCTCCTGGTAACTCTGTATGGAGAGTTTGAACCATTTACTTGGCAGTGTAACTTGACAAACTTCAGCTGTATCTACCAGCTCAGTGCCTCCTGGTAGTTCTGTATGGAGAGTTTGAACCATTTACTTGGCAGTGTAACTTGACAAACATCAGCTGTATCCACCAGCTCAGTGCCTCCTGGTAGTTCTGTATGGAGAGTTTGAACCATTTACTTGGCAGTGTAACTTGACAAATTTCATCTGTATCCACCAGCTCTGTGCCTCCTGGTAGTTCTGTATGGAGAGTTTGAAACATTTACTTGGCAGTGTAACTTGACAAACATCAGCTATATCCACCAGCTCTGTGCCTCCTGGTAGCTCTGTATGGAGAGTTTGAACCATTTACTTGGCAATGTAACTTCACAAACATCAGCTGTATCCACCAGCTCTGTGCCTCCTGGTAGCACTGTATGGAGAGCTTGAACCATTTACTTGGCAGTGTAACATGACAAACATCAGCTGTATCCACCAGCTCTGTGCCTCCTCGTAGCTCTCTATGGAGGGTTTGAACCATTTACTTGGCACTGTAACTTGACAAACATCAGCTGTATACACAAGCTCTGTGCCTCCTGGTAGCTCTGTATTGAGAATTTGAACCATTTACTTGGCAGTGTAACTTGACAAACATCAGCTGTATCCACCAGCTCTGTGCCTCCTGGTAGCTCTGTATGGACAGTTTGAACCATTTACTTGGCAGTGTAACTTGACAAACATCAGTTGTATCCACCAGCTCTGTTCCTCCTTGTACCTCCGTATGGAGAGTTTGAACCTTTAACTTGGCAGTGTATTTTGACAAACATCAGCTGTATCCACCACCACTGTGCCTCCTGGTAGTTCTGTATGGAGAGTTTGAACCATTTACTTGGCAGTGTAACTTGACAAACATCAGCTGTATCCACCAGCTCTGTGCCTCCTGGTAGCTCTGTATGGAGAGTTTGAACCTTTTACTTGGCAGTGTAAATTGAAAAACATCAGCTGTATCCACCAGCTCAGTGCCTCCTGGAAGCTCTCTATGGAGAGTTTGAACCATTTACTTGGCAGTGTAACTTGACAAATATCAGCTGTATCCACCAGCTCAGTGCCTCCTGGTAGTTCTATATGGAGAGTTTGAACCATTTACTTGGCAGTGTAACTTGACAAACTTCAGCTGTTACCACCAGCTCCGTCCTTCCTGGTAGCTCTGTATGGAGAGTTTGAACCATTTACTTGGCAGTGTAACTTGACAAACATCAGCTGTATCCACCAGCTCTGTGCCTCCTGGTAGCTCTGTATGGAGAGTTTGAACCATTTACTTGGCAGTGTAACTTGACAAACATCAGCTGTATCCACCAGCTCAGTGCATCCTGGTAGCTCTATATGGAGGTTTTGAACCATTTACTTGGCAGTGTAACTTGACAAACTTCAGCTGTATCCACCAGCTCCGTGCCTCCTGGTAGCACTGTATGGAGAGTTTGAACCATTTACTTGGAAGTGTAACTTGACAAATATCAGCTGTATCCACCAGCTCTGTGCCTCCTGGTAGCTCTGTATGGAGAGTTTGAACCATTTACTTGGCAGTGTAACTTGACAAACATCAGCTGTATCCACCAGCTCAGTGCATCCTGGTAGCTCTATATGGAGGGTTTGAACCATTTACTTGGCAGTGTAACTTGACAAATTCAGCTGTATCCACCAGCTCCGTGCCTCCTGGTAGCTCTGTATGGAGAGTTTGAACCATTTACTTGGCAGTGTAACTTAACAAACATCAGTTGTATCCACCAGCTCTGTGCCTCCTGCTAGCTCTGTATGGAGAGTTTGAACCATTTACTTGGCAGAGTAACTTGACAAACATCAGCTGTAACCACCAGCTCTGTGCCTCCTGGTAGCTCTGTATGGAGAGTTCGAACCATTTACTTGGCAGTGTATCTTGAAAAACATCAGCTGTATCCACCAGCTCTGTGCCTCCTGTTAGCTCTGTATGGAGAGTTTGAACCCTTTACTTGGCAGTGTAACTTGAAAAACATCAGCTGTATCCACCAGCTCTGTTCCTCCTGGTAGTTCTGTATGGAGAGTTTGAACCATTTACTTGGCAGTGTAACTTGACAAATATCAGCTGTATCCACAAGCTCTGTGCCTCCTGGTAGCTCTGTATGGAGAGTTTGATCCATTTACTTGGCAGTGTAACTTAACAAACATCAGCTGTATCCATCAGCTCTGTGCCTCCTGGTAGCTCTGTATGGAGAGTTTGAACCATTCACTTGGCAGTGTAACTTGACAAACATCAGCTGTATCCACCAGCTCAGTGCCTCCTGGTAGGTCTGTATGGAGAGTTTGAACCATTTACTTGGCACTGTAACTTGACAAAAATCAGCTGTATCCACCAGCACTGTGCCTCCTGGTAGTTCTCTATGGAGAGTTTGAACCATTTACTTGGCAGTGTAACTTAACAAACATCAGCTGTATCAACCAGCTCTGTGCCTCCTGGTAGCTCTGTATGGAGAGTTTGAACCATTTACTTGGCAGTGTAACTTGACAAATTTCAGCTGTATCCACCAGCTCTGTGCCTCCTGGTAGCTCTGTATGGAGAGTTTGAACCATTTACTTGGCAGTGTAACTTGACAAACTTCAGCTGTATCCACCAGGTCTGTGCCTCCTGGTAGCTCTGTATGGAGAGTTTGAACCATTTACTTGGCAGTGTAACTTGACAAGCATCAGCTGTATCCGCCCCCTCTGTGCCTCCTGGTAGCTCTGTATGGAGAGTTTGAACCATTTACATGGCAGTGTAACTTGACAAACTTCAGCTGTATCCACCAGCTCTGTGCCTTCTGGTAGTTCTGTATGGAGAGTTTGAACCATTTACTTGGCAGTGTAACTTGACCAATATCAGCTGTATCCACCAGCTCTGTGCCTCCTGGTAGCTCTGTATGGAGAGTTTGAACCGTCCATTTGGCAGTGTAACTTGACGAACATCAGCTGTATCCACCAGCTCAGTGCCTCCTGGTAGTTCTGTATGGGGAGTTTGAACCACTCACTTGGCAGTGTAACTTGAAAAACATCAGCTGTATCCACCAGCTCTGTGCCTCCTGGTAGCTCTGTATGGAGAGTTTGAACCATTTACTCGGCACTGTAACTTGACAAACATCAGCTGTATCCACCAGCTCTGTGCCTCCTGGTAGCTCTGTATGGAGAGTTTGAACTATTTACTTGGCAGTGTAACTTGACAAACATCAGCTGTATCCACCAGCTCTGTGTCTCCTGGTAGTTCTGTACGGAGAGTTTGAACCATTTACTTAGCAGTGTAACTTGAAAAACATCAGCTGTATCCACCAGCTCTGTGCCTCCTGGTAGCTCTGTATGGAGAGTTTGAACCATTTACTTGGCAGTGTAACTTGACAAACATCAGCTGTATCCACCAGCTCTGTGCCTCCTGGTAGCTCTGTATGGAGAGTTTGAACCATTTACTTGGCAGTGTAACTTGACAAACATCAGCTCTATCCACCAGCTCTGTGCCTCCTGGTTGCTCTCTATGGAGAGTTTGAACCATTTACTTGGCAGTGTATTTTGACAAATATCAGCTGTATCTACCAGCTCTGTGCCTCCTGGTAGTTCTGTATGGAGAGTTTGAACCATTTACTTGGCAGTTTAACTTGAATACATCAGCTGTATCCACCAGCTATGTGCCTCCTGGTAGCTCTGTATGGAGAATTTGAACCATTTACTTGGCAGTGTAACTTGACAAACATCAGCTGTATCCACCAGCTCTGTGCCTCCTGGTAGTTCTGTATGGAGAGTTTGAACCATTTACTTGGCAGTGTAACCTGACAAACATCAGCTGTATCCACCAGCTCTGTGGCTCCTGGTAGCTCTGTATGGAGAGTTTGAACCATTTACTTGGCAGTGTAACTTGACAATCATCAGCTGTATCCACCAGCTCAGTGCCTCCTGGTAGTTCTGTATGGAGAGTTTGAACCATTTATTTGGCAGTGTAACTTGACAAACATCAGTTGTATCCACCAGCTCAGTGCCTCCTGGTAGTTCTGTATGGAGAGTTTGAAACATTTACTTGGCAGTGTAACTTGACAAACATCAGCTATATCCACCAGCTCTGTGCCTCCTGGTAGCTCTGTATGGAGAGTTTGAACCATTTACTTGGCAATGTAACTTCACAAACATCAGCTGTATCCACCAGCTCTGTGCCTCCTGGTAGCACTGTATGGAGAGCTTGAACCATTTACTTGGCAGTGTAACATGACAAACATCAGCTGTATCCACCAGCTCTGTGCCTCCTCGTAGCTCTCTATGGAGGGTTTGAACCATTTACTTGGCACTGTAACTTGACAAACATCAGCTGTATACACAAGCTCTGTGCCTCCTGGTAGCTCTGTATTGAGAATTTGAACCATTTACTTGGCAGTGTAACTTGACAAACATCAGCTGTATCCACCAGCTCTGTGCCTCCTGGTAGCTCTGTATGGACAGTTTGAACCATTTACTTGGCAGTGTAACTTGACAAACATCAGTTGTATCCACCAGCTCTGTTCCTCCTTGTACCTCCGTATGGAGAGTTTGAACCTTTAACTTGGCAGTGTATTTTGACAAACATCAGCTGTATCCACCACCACTGTGCCTCCTGGTAGTTCTGTATGGAGAGTTTGAACCATTTACTTGGCAGTGTAACTTGACAAACATCAGCTGTATCCACCAGCTCTGTGCCTCCTGGTAGCTCTGTATGGAGAGTTTGAACCTTTTACTTGGCAGTGTAAATTGAAAAACATCAGCTGTATCCACCAGCTCAGTGCCTCCTGGAAGCTCTCTATGGAGAGTTTGAACCATTTACTTGGCAGTGTAACTTGACAAATATCAGCTGTATCCACCAGCTCAGTGCCTCCTGGTAGTTCTATATGGAGAGTTTGAACCATTTACTTGGCAGTGTAACTTGACAAACTTCAGCTGTAACCACCAGCTCCGTCCTTCCTGGTAGCTCTGTATGGAGAGTTTGAACCATTTACTTGGCAGTGTAACTTGACAAACATCAGCTGTATCCACCAGCTCTGTGCCTCCTGGTAGCTCTGTATGGAGAGTTTGAACCATTTACTTGGCAGTGTAACTTGACAAACATCAGCTGTATCCACCAGCTCAGTGCATCCTGGTAGCTCTATATGGAGGTTTTGAACCATTTACTTGGCAGTGTAACTTGACAAACTTCAGCTGTATCCACCAGCTCCGTGCCTCCTGGTAGCACTGTATGGAGAGTTTGAACCATTTACTTGGAAGTGTAACTTGACAAATATCAGCTGTATCCACCAGCTCTGTGCCTCCTGGTAGCTCTGTATGGAGAGTTTGAACCATTTACTTGGCAGTGTAACTTGACAAACATCAGCTGTATCCACCAGCTCAGTGTATCCTGGTAGCTCTATATGGAGGGTTTGAACCATTTACTTGGCAGTGTAACTTGACAAATTCAGCTGTATCCACCAGCTCCGTGCCTCCTGGTAGCTCTGTATGGAGAGTTTGAACCATTTACTTGGCAGTGTAACTTAACAAACATCAGTTGTATCCACCAGCTCTGTGCCTCCTGCTAGCTCTGTATGGAGAGTTTGAACCATTTACTTGGCAGAGTAACTTGACAAACATCAGCTGTAACCACCAGCTCTGTGCCTCCTGGTAGCTCTGTATGGAGAGTTCGAACCATTTACTTGGCAGTGTATCTTGAAAAACATCAGCTGTATCCACCAGCTCTGTGCCTCCTGTTAGCTCTGTATGGAGAGTTTGAACCCTTTACTTGGCAGTGTAACTTGAAAAACATCAGCTGTATCCACCAGCTCTGTTCCTCCTGGTAGTTCTGTATGGAGAGTTTGAACCATTTACTTGGCAGTGTAACTTGACAAATATCAGCTGTATCCACCAGCTCTGTGCCTCCTGGTAGCTCTGTATGGAGAGTTTGATCCATTTACTTGGCAGTGTAACTTAACAAACATCAGCTGTATCCATCAGCTCTGTGCCTCCTGGTAGCTCTGTATGGAGAGTTTGAACCATTCACTTGGCAGTGTAACTTGACAAACATCAGCTGTATCCACCAGCTCAGTGCCTCCTGGTAGGTCTGTATGGAGAGTTTGAACCATTTACTTGGCACTGTAACTTGACAAAAATCAGCTGTATCCACCAGCACTGTGCCTCCTGGTAGTTCTCTATGGAGAGTTTGAACCATTTACTTGGCAGTGTAACTTAACAAACATCAGCTGTATCAACCAGCTCTGTGCCTCCTGGTAGCTCTGTATGGAGAGTTTGAACCATTTACTTGGCAGTGTAACTTGACAAATTTCAGCTGTATCCACCAGCTCTGTGCCTCCTGGTAGCTCTGTATGGAGAGTTTGAACCATTTACTTGGCAGTGTAACTTGACAAACTTCAGCTGTATCCACCAGGTCTGTGCCTCCTGGTAGCTCTGTATGGAGAGTTTGAACCATTTACTTGGCAGTGTAACTTGACAAGCATCAGCTGTATCCGCCCCCTCTGTGCCTCCTGGTAGCTCTGTATGGAGAGTTTGAACCATTTACATGGCAGTGTAACTTGACAAACTTCAGCTGTATCCACCAGCTCTGTGCCTTCTGGTAGTTCTGTATGGAGAGTTTGAACCATTTACTTGGCAGTGTAACTTGACCAATATCAGCTGTATCCACCAGCTCTGTGCCTCCTGGTAGCTCTGTATGGAGAGTTTGAACCGTCCATTTGGCAGTGTAACTTGACGAACATCAGCTGTATCCACCAGCTCAGTGCCTCCTGGTAGTTCTGTATGGGGAGTTTGAACCACTCACTTGGCAGTGTAACTTGAAAAACATCAGCTGTATCCACCAGCTCTGTGCCTCCTGGTAGCTCTGTATGGAGAGTTTGAACCATTTACTCGGCACTGTAACTTGACAAACATCAGCTGTATCCACCAGCTCTGTGCCTCCTGGTAGCTCTGTATGGAGAGTTTGAACTATTTACTTGGCAGTGTAACTTGACAAACATCAGCTGTATCCACCAGCTCTGTGTCTCCTGGTAGTTCTGTACGGAGAGTTTGAACCATTTACTTAGCAGTGTAACTTGAAAAACATCAGCTGTATCCACCAGCTCTGTGCCTCCTGGTAGCTCTGTATGGAGAGTTTGAACCATTTACTTGGCAGTGTAACTTGACAAACATCAGCTGTATCCACCAGCTCTGTGCCTCCTGGTAGCTCTGTATGGAGAGTTTGAACCATTTACTTGGCAGTGTAACTTGACAAACATCAGCTCTATCCACCAGCTCTGTGCCTCCTGGTTGCTCTCTATGGAGAGTTTGAACCATTTACTTGGCAGTGTATTTTGACAAATATCAGCTGTATCTACCAGCTCTGTGCCTCCTGGTAGTTCTGTATGGAGAGTTTGAACCATTTACTTGGCAGTTTAACTTGAATACATCAGCTGTATCCACCAGCTATGTGCCTCCTGGTAGCTCTGTATGGAGAATTTGAACCATTTACTTGGCAGTGTAACTTGACAAACATCAGCTGTATCCACCAGCTCTGTGCCTCCTGGTAGTTCTGTATGGAGAGTTTGAACCATTTACTTGGCAGTGTAACCTGACAAACATCAGCTGTATCCACCAGCTCTGTGGCTCCTGGTAGCTCTGTATGGAGAGTTTGAACCATTTACTTGGCAGTGTAACTTGACAATCATCAGCTGTATCCACCAGCTCAGTGCCTCCTGGTAGTTCTGTATGGAGAGTTTGAACCATTTATTTGGCAGTGTAACTTGACAAACATCAGTTGTATCCACCAGCTCAGTGCCTCCTGGTAGTTCTGTATGGAGAGTTTGAACCATTTATTTGGCAGTGTAACTTGACAATCATCAGCTGTATCCACCAGCTCAGTGCCTCCTGGTAGTTCTGTATGGAGAGTTTGAACCATTTATTTGGCAGTGTAACTTGACAAACATCAGCTGTATCCACCAGCTCTGTGCCACCTGGTAGTTCTGTATGGAGAGTTTGTACCATTTACTTGGCAGTGTAACTTGACAATCATCAGCTGTATCCACCAGCTCAGTGCCTCCTGGTAGTTCCGTTTGGAGAGTTTGAACCATTTATTTGGCAGTGTAACTTGACAAACATCAGTTGTATCCACCAGCTCAGTGCCTCCTGGTAGCTCTGTATGGAGAGTTTGAACCATTTACTTGGCAGTGTAACTTGGCAAACATCAGCTGTATCCACCAGCTCTGTGCCGCCTGGTATCTCTGTATGGAGAGTTTTAACCATTTATTTGGCAGTGTAACTTGACAAACATCAGCTGTATCCACCAGCTCAGTGCCTCCTGGTAGCTCAGTATAGAAGTTTTGAACCATTTACTTGGCAGTGTAACATGACAAACATCAGCTGTATCCACCAGCTCTGTGCCTCCTTGTAGCTCTCTATGGAGAGTTTGAACCATTTACTTGGCAGTGTAACTTGACAATCACAGCTGTGTCCACCAGCTCTGTGCCTCCTGGTATCTCTGTATGGAGAGTTTGAACCATTTACTTGGCAGTGTAACTTGACAAACATCAGCTGTATCCACCAGCTCGGTGCCTCCTGGTAGCTCTGTATGGAGAGTTTGAACCCTTTACTTGGCAGTGTAGCTTGACAAACATCAGCTGTATCCACCAGCTCATTGCCTCCTGGTAGCTCTGTATGTAAGGTTTGAACATTTACTTGGCAGTGTAACTTGAAAAACATCAGCTGTATCCACCAACTCTGTGCCTCCTGGTAGCTCTCTATGGAGAGTTTGAACCATTTACTTGGCAGTGTAACTTGACAAACATCAGCTGTATCCACCAGCTCTGTGCCTCCTGGTAGCTCTGTATGGAGAGTTTGAACCATTTACTTGGCAGTGTAACTTGACAAACATCAGCTGTATCCACCAGGTCAGTGCCTCCTGGTAGCTCTGTATGGAGAGTTTGAACCATTTACTTGGCAGTGTATATTGACAAACATCAGCTGTATCCACCAGCTCTGTGCTTCCTGGTAGTTCTGTATGGAGAGTTTGAACCATTTACTTGGCAGTGTAACTTGACAAACATCAGCTGTATCCACCAGCTCAGTGCCTCCAGGTTGCTCTGTATGGAGAGTTTGAACTATTTACTTGGCAGTGTAACTTGACAAAAATCAGCTGTATCCACCAGCTCAGTGCCTCCTGGTAGCTCTGTATGGAGGGTTTGAACCATTTACTTGGCAGTGTAACTTGACAAACATCAGCTGTATCCACCAGCTCAGTGCCTCCTGGTAGCTCTGTATGGAGAATTTGAACAATTTTCTTGGCTCCGTGGCTTAGGCGGCAGCACGCCGGCCTCTCACCGCTTGGTCCGTGGTTCAAATCCCGGTCTCTCCATGTGAGATCTGTGCTGGAAAAAACGGAGGCAGACAGGTTTTTCTCCGGGTACTCCGGTTTTCCCTGTCAAAATTTCATTCCAGCAACACTCTCCATTATCATTTCATTTCATCTGTCATTCATTTAATCATTGCCCCAGAGGAGTGCGTCAGGCCTCGTCAGCCGGCACAGTTCATATCCTCGCCGCTAGATAGGGGCTCCATTCATTCCATTCCTGACCCGGTCGGAGACTGGAAGCAGGCTGTGGATTTTCATTACTTGGCAGTGTAACTTGACAAACATCAGCTGTATCCACCAGCTCTGTGCCTTTTGGTAGCTCTGTATGCAGAGTTTGAATCATTTACTTGGCAGTGTAACTTGACAAACATCAGCTGTATCCACCAGCTCTGTGCCTCCTGGTAGCTCTGTATGGAGAATTTGAACCATTTACTTGGCAGTGTAACTTGACAAACATCAGCTGTATCCACCAGCTCTGTGCCTCCCGGTAGCTCTGTGTGGAGAGTTTGAACCATTTACTTGGCGGTGTAACTTGACAAACATCAGCTGTATCCACCAGCTCTGTGCCTCCTGGTAGCTCTGTATGGAGAGTTTGCACCATTTACATGGCAGTGTATTTTGACAAACATCAGCCTTATCCATCAGCTCTGTGCCTCCTGGTAGTTCTGTATGGAGAGTTTGAACCATTTACTTGGCAGTGTAACTTGACAAACATCAGCTGTATCCACCAGCTCTGTGCCTCCTGGTAGCTCTGTATGGAGAGTTTGAACCATTTACTTGGCAGTGTAACTTGAAAAACATCAGCTGTATCCACCAGCTCAGTGCCTCCTGGTAGCTCTGTATGGAGAGTTTGGACCATTTACTTGGCAGTGTAACTTGACAAACATCAGCTGTATCCACCAGCTCAGTGCCTCCTGGTAGCTCTGTATGGAGAGTTTGAACCATTTACTTGGCAGTGTAACTTGACAAACTTCAGCTGTAACCACCAGCTCTGTGCCTCCTGGTAGCTCTCTATGGAGAGTTTGGACCATTTACTTGGCAGTGTAGCTTGACAAACATCAGCTGTATCCGACAGCTCTGTGCCTCCTGGTAGCTCTGTATGGAGAGTTTGAACCATTTACTTGGCAGTGTAACTTGACAACCATCAGCTGTATCCACCAGCTCAGTGCCTCCTGGTAGCTCTGTATGGAGAGTTTGAACCATTTACTTGGCAGTGTAACTTGACAAACATCAGCTGTATCCACCAGCTCAGTGCCTCCTGGTAGCTCTGTATGGAGACTTTGAACCATTTACTTGGTCGTGTAACTTGACAAACATCAGCTGTATCCACCAGCTCTGTGCCTCCTGGTAGCTCTGTATGGAGAGTTTGAACCATTTACTTTGCAGTGTAACGTGACAAACATCAGCTGTATCCACCAGCTCTGTGGCTCCTGGTAGTTCTGTATGGAGAGTTTGAACCATTTACTTGGCAGTGTAACTTGACAAACATCAGCTGTATCCACCAGCTCTGTGCCTCCTGGTAGCTCTGTATGGAGAGTTTGAACCATTTACTTGGCAGTGTAACTTGACAAACATCAGCTGTATCCACCAGCTCTGTGCCTCCTGGTAGTTCTGTATGGAGAGTTTGAACCATTTACTTGGCAGTGTAACTTGTCAAACATCAGCTGTAACCTCCAGCTCTGTGCCTCCTGGTAGCTCTGTATTGAACCCATGTACCATTGGTTCAAGGGGTCGAATCCATGCTTTATGGATAAAGAAAGAGGTAATATACAGTCTTCAGAGGAACATAGAAAGATTTTATACAAGAGGACTGGTTTAATGTTGTGCAATAATAAGAGCCCAGGTAGCCAGGAAATGATATCAGGCGTGACGCACCGATAAGGAGCGATCATGGCTATAATTAGAACGAGAGGAACTTTCCGTACGGATTGAGTGAGAGAAGGTTTCGGAAATCGAGCTTACGTTGCAGTAAAATGGCATCCTCGCAGTTGTGCAAGAGGAAGTGTAATTAGATTTAAGCCATTTGCGATCATAAAAGTAACAAAAGAAATACATCATTGTGAATCATTTCGGAATAGAGATTTTTGTGTGGGAAAAGATGTTATAATAATTGCCCAGGAAAGAAGTGCAGATGCGGCATTACGTAATTAAAAGTTCCCCGAGACCCGAGGAGGTGGGGATTAAAAATCAACTGTAACACCCACGTATCTGAAGACCAAATTTTATTTAATATCTCAGAATTGTACGATCGATTTTTATGTGCAAAGAGGTCAGTTTACGTTTAGAAAACGAGCTTTCCAGAGATATAATTTTCAATAGGGTGCGACTATTGCTTCAAAAGTTAGTTATGAAAAAGACGTGGAATTTATCTTTTTGTCGCCGAATGTATAAAAGCCCTGGCAGAGCCAGACCAATCATGCAGTATCAGTCAGCCCAGGGGGGCGTGACGTTGGAGCATCGTATGTGCAGTTTACAGCAGACCTTGTGGGGTGGTGCTGCATCACAGTGTCCAGATCACAGTACGAGAAGTATCATAATAGTATCGCCGTGTGAAGACTTAGGAAAATCCTAGTACAGGATTTAGTTCAGAAAGCGTCAGTCTTTATAGTAAAAAGTTCAGTATTACAGTCAAGTTAGGCTGCGAACTTAAAAAACAGGCGATAGGTCTTCAAATAACAGTTCAGTTAACGACTGAAAGTATCGTTACGTTTTGAAGTACCAAAGATCGTGAAACAACCGTTTCCAGCAAAGTTAAGGAACCCGAGCAGGGTCGGACGAAATAAGTAACGCCTAGTGTATCAATAAGATAGGGACTAGAGCGAAGAAAATAAGAAGGGAAAATTTAATCCAAGACATTGTCTAACAGGAGACAATCAAACAGTAAAAGCATTAAGCTACGAAACCAAGGAATAGCAGTAAATGCTAGAGAATCATAGGTCACCGATAAAGTATTCGAGGTGCCATAAACAAGATAGACTTTATCTAGACAAATTAAATAGTGTCTAGAAAGAAACGACTTCGAGCTAGTAAAAACAGAAGCCGAATATTCAGGAAACCAGATTTGAAGAATAGCTGTTCCAGGGAGGGGTAGATTGATCGAGACTTTCAACTTCTAGCCAGATAGGGAGCCGACATCTAAGAGTTTCGCCCTTGGAAACGGGAAGAAAAAATCACGTGTGTAAGGCCAATTCAAAGCCTCAGTGATTAAAAGCTGTGTAATGTAAATATAGAAAATTTGTGTTAGTGTAATAATTTTTAGTGAATTTATTTGTGTATTATAAAAGAATACAGAATTGTATTCAAAATGTTACCAGTGTTTAAGGTAAATTATGTGTATGTGTATCAAGAAATGTCATTGTGTGAAATGGTATTAATGAAGATGGCTTAATTACCGTAAGTGGGCGAAAATGAAACATCGCTGGAAAACACGGTCGGGGACCGTCTCCTCATTTGAGTAACCATTTCATTATGTTATGTGTTGGGGAATATTTGTGTACAATCCACCTGAGAATGAGAAAATAGGGATGTTTTTGAATAACAAATAACAGAATAATAGCGCGATCTGAACGATTAAAATTGATAAAGTATAAAATAATTATGCGAAATGAATAAATCCCTTAGGGAAATGTATGAAATAAAATATCAGTGTATTTGGTTAATGATTTAATTATATGAAAGCAAGCGTAATAATAATAATAATAACAATGATATAAATGAATAAAGATTATGATGAATTATTGGAAAGTAGTAGCTTTTGAGCTCCTTTAAAAGAATAAATACATTTTGTGAACAAATGTTCTTAAGATAAGGCGATTATTGCACGGGAGAGGATTAATATAAAATTGAGATGTAGATCAAATGTTGATGTTGAATTATCAGTTCTTTGAAGGCAATTTGGCAATAAAGGATACGCGTAATGTAGCGCATTGAAGTAAATTTGTCACGCTAGGAATGCGTTGAACCTAAATATACTTGGTAAAATTAATTATGAGGGGCAGTTGGTCGTGGTAATTGAGCTATAGTAAGTCCTCCAAATAGTGATGTGATCACGAGGCCGTTGTGTGTGTTGTATTATAAAAGGGTGCGAAATAATTGTATTATGAGCGCGAGTGTAAGGCAAAGGCATGCTATAAGTCGCAAATGTATAAGTCCTCCAGTATGGGATATGGTTCCCGAGGTAGTTGAAAGAAACGAACCCAGATTCGTTTATGTGAAGCCCCTAAGTATTTGTTGTTGTAATGAATTATTCTTACCCACCAATGAGGACACTTCATAATTAATAAATGCCAAGGTAAAAAGAATGGGTCTTGTGAACCTAAATATGTTGTTAAAAATAAGTAGAATGAAGCCTTGTTTGTTCAAAGAACTATATTTAAGAAACTGCTGTATGAAACCGGAGGGTAGCTCGCCTCTTGCAAGTCTGACCGTAATGTTCCTGCTCCCTAACAATAAATCACGCCAAGTGGCCAAGGCCAGACCTCACCATTAGCGGAAGTGCGGTAGGTCTGTGAGCCGTCTGTTTTGAAGTTATAGTACACTAGAGGGTTTAGAGTTTGTTTAACGACCCGGTCTTCGAACCGAGGTTCTTGTAGATGAAAATTACCGCTTGCAAGTTCAGATCGTTGCTTTCTATTGATATGATGGTATTTTAAGACAAATAATAATAAATCCCTAATGCAATGTTATATGATGTAAGAATTCATGAGTTCAGTGAAGACAATTAGATTCCGGGAGTGATCTTAATTTTTGACGTGTTCAAGTAGTCTTCAGTAGCTCGGGAGTACACAAGTGTTTTCCCAATCACAGTAGTGAATTGTTGATTTGAGAGAGGTGGTAACATGAGAACATTGTGAAAGCCCAAAGTTTAAGTAAATGAGTATCAGTACTTTAATAAGAATTATATATTGTTTTGATTATAAAATACTCATATAATAGATAGTGATGTGTTGTAAAAAAAAGGATAACACAGTTTATATTGAAAAGTATCGAGCCTATTAGAGCTCTTGATTATTTGAATTTTAAAAGGACACTATATGGAAGTGAAAAGAAATATAAGTTTGTTGGTTTATGAAAAACATTTATTATGATTTAACCTTTGTTTAATTATGTATTCCTTGTTCACTCTGAACAAGTTAGCATTGGGTCAGTATTTTATTTGTTTAATTTGTTGTTGCGCCATATATTTGGTTAATTAAACGTTTTATAGTAGGAGTTGTTTTGTTTATTTATTTTGGAAGTGTATCCTCTATTTAATCCAAAATGTGTAAGTCACAGATTGGGAGAACATACCATGATCCCGAAAATCCCGATTTGAGCATTCCTGGCATACTGTGATTTGCATATTTCATGCTGAAAAGGGCACATGGGGGCATAGAAGTAATGTGCTTGGATTAATAACTAGAGGAACACTTAAGACGGTCATATCACGTAAAAGTAAAGTAATGATAGAAGTAGCTACAAAATATAATGTTAACTGACCGCATGGGACCCTGGAAACTCACACCGAGCAGCCCTAAATATAATTAACCCCCTAGCAAACACGATAAATGGCGCCCAGTACGTAGGGATGAGTTTTACTAGGAAAAAACCCGAGTTTTTTTTATGAAAAATCAAAATTTTCATTTTTTTAATCGTTTTTCGAAAAGTTTGAATTTTTTAAATCACTTCCATAAAGGTCTTGATATTGAATGAGTATATCAAAAGAGTACGTTTTAGTAAACACCCGTACTAAGGTAAAATTTTGGAAATTGGGACACAAGAGTTCGGAGTACCATCTCTCATGCATGGACCGGCGATGTGGCATGATAGCCCACTGCATTCTATAAGATGGCATTAAGTGAGGAAATGCAGAGGGTCGTGGTGGCCCTGAGGGCATTTAATAGTGAAGAGAGACAGAGGCTCTTGGAGGATATAAGGGTAGAAAGTAAAGATAAATGTTAAACTATAGATGGTAAAGAGAACCTCCAACAAAAGGAAAAAGCGTACCCAATTAAATAAAATGTAAAGGCTTCTTTAGAAAGCATGCGTGCATCTGGAGGCATAGTTACACAAAGAGAAGGTAACATGTCTGCAGACAATAGGGTAAAAATTGAGCCTTTAGAGCTCCAAATAGAAAGAGAAATATGTGAACCGGTTCCAAGGGAATGTGTAACAAGTACAGATAATAATAATGATAAAGATGATTCAAAGTCTCATGTATTAAGGCAGGTTCAAGTAGGCTCGAAAAACGAAGGGGAAAAGAGTGATAGTCTTAGCGTTCAGAAAGAGGTAGAAGTGGCGACTTGGGAGGAAATAAAAGAATTCTTGGATGTAATTGATAAAATGCGAAGAGAGCATAGGGAAATGAAGGAGATACTTTGGAAGTTAAAAGGTGTAGAATTAAGAATAAAAGAAGGAATTGAGGAACAAATAGAAAGTATTTCCGAGGAAATTGAGAAGATATACAAACTTGGTAAGAGGGCAGGTAAAAATAACTATGAGATACCCAAACAGGAATTAGAGGAATTGTACAAGGAAATTCCTGTGGTTAAAAGGTCATTAATAGAAACGAAAAGGAAATTTGCGAAACGCATGGTGAAAGAAGGGAAAATAGAATTAGCTCCGTGGAAACAGATACAAATGTTTACTAGGGAAGTAAGTGAAATAAGTAACTCATTGTGGGAAATGAGAGATGAATGGAATGAGATATGGTGGAAGACCGATTATGGGGAGCAAGACAAACAAAATTATATTCAGGAACAGACAGATTGGATAATAAAAGAAAAAAAAATGATGCATCAGTTCATAATGAGCATGCATGATGAACAGGGAATATTAAGTATTCAGGATTTAGTTGAGATAAGAGAAGTCAAGATTCGGGAATATAAAGAGAATCTAGAGGCCACCCAGAAGGGATATGATGAATATATCGTAGCGCAAGGCCTCGAATCAAAAGAAGTAGTTGTCCAAGCTGAAAATAAAATAGTAATGGTAGAAGAACAAGAAGTAATGGTGCAAGAGCCTGAAATTGATGTTAGAAAAGAAGAAGAAGAAAAAGAAGTAGATATCGTGATGACTCCAGTGGAAACTGAGAAAAGCAATGAGATCCCTCTAGAGAAAACAATGGACACTCAAGAGGAAATGAAAATTCCAGGTCAGGACGACAATCGAAATAAAAACGAGCTGCAAAGTGAAGAAGATCAATTTTACGGAAAGGTTGAGCTTGAAGAGCAAGAGATAAACCCAGAACAAGAGATAACAAAAGAAGTGAAAGTTGGGGAGACGGAAATAATAATTCCTGGAGAAACGGAGAAATTAAATGAAACTATAATAGAGAGTGTTATCGAGGCAAAAATGGAAGCAGAGGTTCAAGATTCAACAGAAATTGAAAAGGAAAACCCAGAAGAAATCCATGAGGATGAGAAAGATAAGATACAATTAAAAGAAGAAAAAGAACAGTTGAAAGCACAGATTCTTGAGTTAATGAGAAAATATCAAGAATGTCAACGAAAGGAAAGAAAAATGGAAACAGATGACAATGAAAGCCAAGAAAACCTCCAAGGAAAAGATGAGACTATGGGAGTTATTGGAGAAAAGAGAGGATATGTCATGGAAGGAAATGAGGAAAGAGGAAGACAACCGTAAAGTGTAGCAGGTTTACAAGAGAATAGATACCCTATTGAAAGTAGGAGAGGAGGAGAAATAATGCACATGACCTTGGAGAAAGAAGACGCACAAGCGTATTTCAGTTGGAAACTTCGTAAGAAGAAAGCGAATAATAGAAAGAAAAGAACAAAAGAAGATCTAAAGGAACTATGGAATTGGAAGAGTAGGAAAAAGAAATTTTCTTGGAAAATGCCTTCTCGATGCGAGATGAAGGAAAAAAGGTTACTCTAGAATAGCTAACGGGTTAAGCCTATATGCACCCGTTAAAGAGTAAGAGAAGAAAAAAGAATTTTTCTTGAAAATGCCATCTCGAGATGAGATGAGGGAATGGAAGAAAACCAAGAAGAGTCGGGTAAGGATAGACCGTGCTCTTAAGGACTAATGGAATTCTGTAGACTTTGAGTCCAGAAAACAAAAATGAAGAAGTAACGGGTAAAGGCTATATGCACCCGTGAAGTATTAAATGAATGTAAATAGGTTAATATTGAATAACATGAGAAAAGAGACAGACCGGCAGAATGCCCGTCCTATGAAACAAGAAAGAAAAAAACTGTCTGACCCAAGTTTGGAGCGTACGCCAGACTCAGAGGAGACTCATAAACACACTAACGAGACGAGTAATTTATAGCCCTAAGTGGAGGCCCGCTTAAAAGAAATGAATGAATGGGAACTTTGTGAGACCCAAAACAAGCCAGAGAGAGAAAGGGCTTGGAAAAGAAAGACCAAAAGGTACTGAGAAATGTTATGATGGCTTCGACACTAGAAAAAATATAAAATTTTATATAAATGTTTAAATAAATTTCCTCAAAATTTCGAAAATTTCTTTATCTTAGTTGGGGAGAGATGAACCCATGTACCATTGGTTCAAGGGGTCGAATCCATGCTTTATGGGTAAAAGAAGGAGGAAATATACAGTCTTCAGAGGAACATAGAAAGATTTTATACAAGAGGACTGGTTTAATGTTGTGCAAAAATAAGAGCCCAGGTGGCCAGGAAATGATATCACGCGTGACGCACCAATAAGGAGCGATCATGGCTATAATTAGAACGAGAGGAACTTTCCGTACGGAGTGAGTGAGAGAAGGTTTCGGAAATCGAGCTTACGTTGCAGTAAAATGGCATCCTCGCAGTTGTGCAAGAGGAAGAATAATTAGATTTAAGCCATTTGCGAACATAAAAGTAACAAAAGAAATACATCATTGTGAATCATTTCGGAATAGAGATTATTGTGTGGGAAAAGATGTTATAATTATTGCCCAGGAAAGAAGTGCAGATGCGGCATTACGTAATTAAAAGTTCCCCGAGACCCGAGGAGGTGGGGATTAAAAATCAACTGTAACACCCACGTATCTGAAGACCAAATTTTATTTAATATCTCAGAATTGTACGATCGATTTTTATGTGCAAAGAGGTCAGTTTACGTTTAGAAAACGAGCTTTCCAGAGATATAATTTTAATAGTCTGCGACTATTGCTTCAAAAGTTAGTTATGAAAAAGACGTGGAATTTATCTTTTTGTCGCCGAATGTATAAAAGCCCTGGCAGAGCCAGACCAATCATGCAGTATCAGTCAGCCCAGGGGAGCGTGACGTTGGAGCATCGTATATGCAGTTTACAGCAGACCATGTGGGGAGGTGCTGCATCACAGTGTCCAGATCACAGTACGAGAAGTATCATCATAGTATCGCCGTGTGAAGACTTAGGAAAATCCTAGTACAGGATTTAGTTCAGCAAGCGTCAGTCTTTATAGTAAAAAGTTCAGTATTACAGTCAAGTTAGGCTGCGAACTTAAAAAACAGGAGATAGGTCTTCAAATAACAGTTCAGTTAACGACTGAAAGTATCGTAACGTTTTGAAGTACCAAAGATCGTGAAACAAACATTTCCAGCAAAGTTAAGGAACCCGAGCAGGGTCGGACGAAATAAGTAACGCCTAGTGTATCAATAAGATAGGGACTAGAGCGAAGAAAATAAGAAGGGAAAATTTAATCCAAGACATTGTCTAACAGGAGACAAACAAACAGTAAAAGCATTAAGCTACGAAACCAAGGAATAGCAGTAAATGCTAGAGAATCATAGGTCACCGATAAAGTATTCGAGGTGCCATAAACAAGATAGACTTTATCTAGACAAATTAAATAGTGTCTAGAAAGAAACGACTTCGAGCTAGTAAAACAGAAGCCGAATAGTCAGGAAACCAGATTTGAAGAATAGCCGTTCCAGGGAGGGGTAGATTGATCGAGACTTTCAACTTCTAGCCAGATAGGGAGCCGACATCTAAGAGTTTCACCCTTGGAAACGGGAAGAAAAAATCACGTGTATAAGGCCAAATCAAAGCCTCAGTGATTAAAAGCAGTGTAATGTAAATATAGAAAATTTGTGTTAGTTTAATAATTTTAGTGAATTTATTTGTGTATTATAAAAGAATACAGAATTGTATTCACAATGTTACCAGTGTTTAAGGTAAATTATGTGTATGTGTATCAAGAAATGTCATTGTGTGAAATGGTATTAATGAAGATGGCTTAATTACCGCAAGTGGGCGAAAATGAAACATCGCTGGAAAACACGGTCGGGGACCGTCACCTCATGTGAGTAACCATTTCATTATGTTATGTGTTGGGGAATATTTGTGTACAATCCACCTGAGAATGAGAAAATAGGGATGTTTTTGAATAACAAATAACAGAATAATAGCGCGATCTGAACGATTAAAATTGATAAAGTATAAAATAATTATGCGAAATGAATAAATCCCTTAGGGAAATGTATGAAATAAAATATCAGTGTATTTGGTTAATGATTTAATTATATGAAAGCAAGCGTAGTAATAATAATAATAATAACAATGATATAAATGAATAAAGATTATGATGAATTATTGGAAAGTAGTAGCTTTTGAGCTCCTTTAAAAGAATAAATACATGTTGTGAACAAATGTTCTTAAGATAAAGCGATTATTGCACGGGAGAGGATTAATATAAAATTGAGATGTAGATCAAATGTTGATGTTGAATTATCAGTTCTTTGAAGGCAATTTGGCAATAAAGCATAAGCGTAATGTAGCGCATTGAAGTAAATTTGTCACGCTAGGAATGCGTTGAACCTAAATATACTTGGTAAAATTAATTATGAGGGGCAGTTGGTCGTGGTAATTGAGCTATAGTAAGTCCTCCAAATAGTGATGTGATCACGAGGCCGTTGTGTGTGTTGTATTATAAAAGGGTGCGAAATAATTGTATTATGAGCGCGAGTGTAAGGCAAGGCCTGCTATAAGTCGCAAATGTATAAGTCATCCAGTATGGGATATGGTTCCCGAGGCAGTTGAAAGAAACGAACCCAGATTCGTTTATGTGAAGCCCCTAAGTATTTGTTGTTGTATTGAATTATTCTTACCCACCAATGAGGACACTTCATAATTAATAAATGCCAAGGTAAAAAGAATGGGTCTAGTGAACCTAAATATGTTGTTAAAGATAAGTAGAATGAAGCCTTGTTTGTTCAAAGAACTATATTTAAGAAACTGCTGTATGAAAGCGGAGGGTAGCTCGCCTCTTGCAAGTCTGACCGTAATGTTCCTGCTCCCTAACAATAAATCACGCCAAGTGGCCAAAGCCAGACCTCACCATTAACGGAAGTACGGTAGGTCTGTGAGCCGTCTGTTTTGAAGTTATAGTACACTAGAGGGTTTAGAGTTTGTTTAACGACCCGGTCTTCGAACCGAGGTTCTTGTAGATGAAAATTACCGCTTGCAAGTTCAGATCGTTGCTTTCTATTGATATGATGGTCTTTTAAGACAAATAATAATAAATCCCTAATGCAATGTTATATGATGTAAGAATTCATGAGTTCAGTGAAGACAATTAGATTCCGGGAGTGATCTTAATTTTTGACGTGTTCAAGTAGTCTTCAGTAGCTCGGGAGTACACAAGTGTTTTCCCAATCACAGTAGTGAATTGTTGATTTGAGAGAGGTGGTAACATGAGAACATTGTGAAAGCCCAAAGTTTAAGCAAATGAGTATCAGTACTTTAATAAGAATTATATATTGTTTTGACTATAAAATACTCATATAATAGATAGTGATGTGTTGTAAAAAAGGATAACACAGTTTATATTGAAAAGTATCGAGCCTATTAGAGCTCTTGATTATTTGAATTTTAAAAGGACTATATGGAAGTGAAAAGAAATATAAGTTTGTTGGTTTATGAAAAACATTTATTATGATTTAACCTTTGTTTAATTATGTATTCCTTGTTCACTCTGAACAAGTTAGAATTGGGTCAGTATTTTATTTGTTTAATTTGTTGTAGCGCCATATACTTGGTTAATTAAACGTTTTATAGTAGGAGTTGTTTTGTTTATTTATTTTGGAAGTGTATCCTCTATTTAATCCAAAATGTGTAAGTCACAGAGTGGGAGAACATACCATGACCCCGAAAATACCGATTTGAGCATTGCTGGCATACTGTGATTTGCATATTTCATGCTGAAAAGTTTGAACCATTTACTTGGCAGTGTAACTTGACAAACATCAGCTGTATCCACCAGCTCTGTGCCTCCTGGTAGCTCTGTATGGAGAGTTTGAATCATTTACTTGGCAGTGTAACTAGACAAACATCAGCTGTATCCACCAGCTCTGTGCCTCCTGGTAGCTCTATATGGAGAGTTTGAACCATTTACTTGGCACTGTAACTTGACAAACTTTAGCTGTATCCACCAGCTCAGTGCCTCCTGGTAGCTCTGTATGGAGATTTTGAACCATTTACTTGGCTCTGTAACTTGACAAATATCAGCTGTATCCACCAGCTCTGTGCCTCCTGGTAGCTCTGTATGGAGAGTTTGAACCATTTACTTGGCACTGTAACTTGACAAACATCCGTGCCATATCGCTTGCCCGTTTGCAAGCTGTCAAACTGTCGATAGTACGTCACGTAGATTAATGAAAAACTATCGATTTCCATATTCTTTCAATATAGAGTGTAAGTGTTCCAGAATATTGTGGATGATGTTACAGCTATTAGAGATCATGGTAGAAGTGGTGTAGTTTGACGATGAACGCTTCAATAATAATAATAATAATAAACCTCCAACCCCGTGGCACCACAGCTCATGAAGGGCCTTGGGCGACCGCTGCCCAGCCCTTTGACATTTGCGATGTCCAATTTGCACTGCCATCTGTCACAGCTGGGATGAACAAATGTGACACGAGAGGTCTTTAACGTACGACCAACAGGGACGTCACGCTTCCACTTTGGGACATTCCTGGTCTCGGGCTCCAGAAAGATGGAAGGTAGAATAAGGAAGGATAAGAGAACGTTCATGGCATTTGTAGACCTAAAAAAAGGCTTTTGATAACGTTGATTGGAGTAAGTGTTTGACATTTTGTAATCTATTGGATTGAAGTACAGGGATAGGAGGGTGATCTACAATCCATACAGAAACCAGACAGCAGTCATTCGAGCTGAAGGACATGAGAGAGATGCTGGTGTAAGGCAAGGCTGCAACAGTATATTGTACACAGAACAAGGACTGAAGGAAATTTCACTAGCATAGACATTAACCATTAAATATTCGCCGTGTTAACTGATATTAATCTAAAATGAAAGCTGCCTTGTTCATAAGTACATGTATATAATACGTATTAATTTAATTATTAAACTTCTGTCTAGAGTTTGACAAGGCAGCTTTTATTTGAGATTATATATTTTACGTAGAAAATCTCACATGCAGTGACTGGGAATCGAACCTGGTCCGCCTCGGTGAGAGGCAAGCAGAGATTATGATTGTATACATTAGAACTCCTGTTTGTCTTGTGAGAGAATTTAAGGATCCGAGCCGTTTCAAAGACGACCTAACGGTCTCTAATGAAAGCCAGGGCGGAGCTGACTAATAGAAAGGTGTCGTCTAAATGAGAAGCTCTCAAGCTCCTCCAAGATTGGCTGCGCTAACGGACACGAGCATCAAGAATTCCAAACATGTTGGAAACACACGAGAATTCCGCTTGCCTTCAGTTTAGGTACCGGTAGTGTTCTTACTTGTAAATTGCAGATCTCTCTTTCTGAACCTAGTTGCACGGTATCGCATAACTGCTGTAATGGTCAAATAGTCTCCCGTGTGGCATCCCCATAGATCAGACATGGGCAGCGCCAGATGTAATACAACATAATCTAGACGGGCCGAAACAAAGAACAGCACGTGTTCATAAATAGATTATAAACTCTTTATTTCTGAATTTTGAATCAAACAAAACTTATGGGCTACAAATGGTAGAAAACGTAAGAAACAGGATGTTTCGCCGTATTTGAATCGATACGGGGAATCGATTTGCACACATACATGGCCGCTATCTGCAAACTATTGAGCTGATGACCTTGTAGTTCAGTCAAAAGATGCCTACTTTCTCCTAAATGCATGGGCATAGTTATAACTCTTTGTCCTTTTGAAGGAGTATAATTGAATGTTGGTTGTAGTAGCTTGTTGAAATACCACGTGCTTGCGGATATTAAACATGAGTATGAGGTGCCCTATGCTAGTGCTACCTCTGTAAAAAATGTCATTCAACTCGGTTTCGCCGTATTTGAATCGATATGGGGAATCGATTTGCACACATACATGTCCGCTATCTGCAAACTATTGGGCTGATGACCTTGTAGTTCGGTCAAAAGATGCTTCTCACAAAAAGGTATGTTGTTGCAAAATTTGGTAGATATCAGCTGATTAGGTTGGTCGTAATTTGATTCAAGATTTTAACATTTGGGTGGCCGCCATTACGTTTTCCTCAAGAAGGCTGCAATAAAAATCATGACACTGAGCTGTCCTTTGCTAGTGCTACCTCTGTACGAAATTTCGTTCAATTCGGTTTCACCGTGTTTGAATTGATAGCGGAAATCGATTTGCACATATACATGGCCGCCATCTGCAATCGATTGGGCATATGATCATGTAGTTTAGTCAAAAGACGCTCGCCATATGAATATATGTCGTTGCAGAATTTTGTAGAGATCGGATGATTAGGTTAGTCGTAATTAGATTTAAGCTTTGAAGATTTGGGTGGTCGCCATTACGTTTCCGTCAAGATGGCGGCAATGTAAAGCATGACACTGAGGTGTCCTTTGCTAGTTCTATCTCTGTACCAAATTTCAATCAATTCGGTTTCACCGTGTTCGAATTGATAGTGGGGGACAGACATTCAGAATACACTCACTCACACACACAGACAGACACACATTTTTTCTGCCCTGTGTAGATCTCATAAGTCTACTTCCATTCTTTGCAAAAATCGAAAGTAGGCTAAAAAGAACACACCTCTATTATTTGTTAGAAGTGACAAGTGAAACTGTGACTGTGCTTCTAAACGTTTTTGATAATCTGGTTGAAACTGGGATGAGCTGATTCTTAGTAGCGCAGCTAAACGCTGGTCTGTCAATCTATTTCTGACGCAATTTTTGCGAAGCTTCTTTGTAGAAAACACCTGTTCACAGATATAGTACGATGCGAACATGGCAGTTATCTTTTGTGCATGAGATTTTAAGTATGAGAAGCTTCATTTTGGTAGGGCCTTGTAGAACTCAATTTTCGAAACGTTGAGGAATAGTTGCTTTAATTCGTTGTTACATTGTAACATTCTAGCTGCAATTCTGATTTTACTGTTGACAGTAAACACTAAATGGCACGCTGAAATCGTCCAAGTCCTGTTCAATAACTTTGAAGTTCTGAAATCTTCATTCAAACTCGTCGTGGAGATTTTTCGCACAAAACGCCTAAACACAATGAGATTGAGATAGTTGTATGTACACAGAGCAGGAACTATGATCGCTGTGTAATATTGTAGATAAACCTTGTCGCGGCCGGATTAGACTAACACTTGGCCCTGGGCCGCACTTTGCACATGGCTGCTATAGATCCCAAGAATCGGATGAGTCGTTTCATCGGAGGGACTTGGACATCATGGTGATTTAGCCCCGTGTACTTGGGTGTGTCTGACGACCTGTGTTATTGTGAGGATTGGGATGGAGCCAGCAGTGGCCTCACGGGAGGAACCATCCCAGCATTTGCTCGGAGAAGTGGGAAGCCACTTCCAGGATGTGTTGTGAGGCCCACTTGTGGCATTATAATGATTCACCCTTAATATAAAAGTATAAGCAAAACAAAATCAGACTTGTTGCGTGGTCTCGCCTGCTGTTCCCAAGGTTGCAGGATCGAATCCTGGCGCAGTCAGTTAGCATTTGAGGGTGCGGGAGTTGTGTCAGTAGATCCCCTTCGACACAAGATTCTGGCTCCGCAGTGGAGCGTATTTAAAATCCGCAGCAGTTAAAGGGAACGTTACTCCAATAACATTATTTCTGTATTACAAAACAGAAACACAACCATAATAGTCATGTTTATTCTTTAAGGGGAAACGGAACGGTTTAATATTTTTAATTTGTTTACATTTTATGAATCACTGAATACATTAGAACTTGCCTTACACTTGCGCTAACAATGCGATAATGTCTGCGAAAACCCTAACTCCGCGATTGAGAAGGCAAGGATGTAGGGACTTTTCTTTCCTACTGGGGTGGCTACACTGTACTAGTTTTGACTGTCTATTGTTTATTCATTGTGTATTCCATGACATGAATTTCCATCGTTTCTACGTCTTAGTTCTGTTTATTTTTATGAAATTGGAGCTAATTCTTTGTGAAAATGCAATAGCTGAAGTTCAAAATGCCGAGAAGTAATCGTATTTTTAAGCAAAGAATGAATACCTTTTCAAGGAGCAAAAATGCTATAAGTAATGAATGAAAGGAGCTATCTGCTAGCGTGAGAAAGCATTTACTTGGTTCATGAGACTGGTGCAAATATCCAAAAGCTAAAGAGGAACGAGCATTCCAAACACACCCATCTTCCTCTTGCCTATATAGAGGAAGTGAAGCCCACTTTTAGCTGTCTTCATAGTAAAAGTCAAAATCCCAATGAATCGGTTATGGGGTCTCGCATCCCTAAAGGCTCGTTCGTGGCCATAGGGCACTAATATTTAGTTCTTGATGCAGTGACTAACTTTGCTGTCTGGTATGACAGGATTTGGGACTGAGAATAAGAAGCAATGCCATGAAGGAGAAAGACTGCGGCAAGTAGGAAGAATGGCTCAGAAGTGCAGAGAAAAGCTAGGGAATCCAGAGACAAGGCTAAACGGAAGTAAGAAGACCTGTGGAAATCACAGAAAGATCCAGTTTCCCCTTAACACGGGGCAGAGTTGTGTGGAAAGTATTAACTCCACTTTTCTCAGTTTCAATTCATTTTCAAAATGTATGTTCCTTTTTCTAGACGACTATTTATCGCCGAGCTGTGAAATGTTCACCATAAATGTGTCTCATAGTTGTTTATATTTCAATGGAGAAGTTTCTTTGTACAGCTGTTTGGGTTTTGGCTGTTCTTTTAGGGAAAACTAATAATATATTTGACAGTTAAAAAAAAATAGTTTCTGACTCCCCTGAAGTCCAATATAAAACATTGTCCATTAATAAGTCAAGTAAGGTTTGATTGAAATGTGACATAAATTTCATTATCATACCTTGACTAGATTATGGGGAAAAGGAACGTATCCCCTTAATTACATCTCATGGTTAGGGCTGCTGGGTAGAATCCATTCGTCAGGATATGTTGCCCCTTTGATATTGCTTAAGATGTTTCCATCTACACAACACGGCTGACAATTCAAACAACGCACTAACTGGTTGGCTCCTGATGCAACATTCACACTCCATATTTTGGATGAAGATTAAGATAAAATATTTGTTGATATTCTGCACTTGTTTTTCTAAATTACCTAATTTTCTGTATTTTTGTATTTTTAATATAAAGCCCATTAATTACGATTACAAAATGTCTTGTTTTTCTAACAGTATTTTGAAAAATTTAATGTGAAGCCCAATATTATATTTTACTAGCAGGTACCCGCGGCTTCGCTCGCGTCATAGTCGTGTCATATTGTTCTTCAATGAAATGCAGGTTTAACCCCGTTCACACCCCTTTAGAACTTGAATATCCAAAAATCCCTCCTTAGTAGACGTTTTCGACGCACAACAAACATAATCCCAAAATATCATTCTTCTAACTTCAATAGTTTTGGTTGGTCGATGAGAGTGAATATCCAAAATTCCTTCCTTAGTGGACGTTTTTCTTCCAGAATTTCACCCCTCCCCATGAGCCCCTTAAATTGGATTTATGAAAATACGGTCGAACACCTATTTATTAAATTATTTATTTATGTATTTATTTATTTATTTATTATTATTAAGCTGATTGTTTTCCTCTGAGTTTCAAACTCCTCGCCTATGTCGTTTAGGAGATGCATGCTCCGTTAGGAATCCTTCAACCCCCACTTTTCACCCCTTTACTCTTAATATACATTACATCGAAAAATCATTAGACATGTGTCAGCTTATTTTTAATGATTGGTTTATATGCCAAGTATCACATCCCCAAATGAAACCACTCGTGAGATATTGTTATTCAATTAAATGCAGGTTTACCCCCTTAACACCCATTTAGAAGCTGAATATCCAAAAATCTTTCCTTAGTGGACGTTTTCGACATACAATGAACATATCCCCAAAATTTCATGTTTCTAACTTCTATAATTTTGGCTGGGCGATGATGAGTGAGTGAGTCAATCAGGTCATTTTCTTTCAATTATTTTTACCAGAATTTTACCCCTCCCCATGGGCCCCTTAAATTGAATTTATGAAGAAACGCTCGAACACCTATTAACTTATTTTTTAAGCTGTCTTTTTCCCCTGAGTTTGATGAGTGAGTGAGTTAGTCAGTCAGTTAGGACACTTTCTCTCCTTTTTTCGCAGAATTTCACCCCACACCATCGGCCCCTTAAGTTGAATTTATGATAAAACGTTCGAACACCGATTTACTTAATTTTTAAGCTGATTTTTTCCGCTGAGTTTCAAACTTCTCACCTATGTCTTTTAAGAGATACACGCTCCGTTAGGAAACCTTCAACCCCCACTTTTCACCCCTTTCACCTTATAATATACACCACATCGAAAAACCCTTAGACACATGTCTGCTTATTTTTAATGATTAGTTTATGTGCCGAGTATCACATCCACAAATGAAACCACTCGTGATATATTGTTATTCAATAAAATGCAGGTTCAACCCCCTTAAGACCCCTCTAGAACCTGAATATCCGAAAATCCTCCCTTAGTGTACGGTTTTGACATACAACGAACATATCCCCAAAATGTCAAGTTTCTAACTTCATTAATTTTGGCTGGGCGATGATGAGTGAGTGAGTGAGTCAGGACATTTTCTTTCATTTCATTTTCTCCAGAATTTCACCCCTCCCCATGAACCCCTTAAATTTGATTTATGAAAAAGAAACTGTCGAACACTTATTTACTTATTTTTAAGCAGCTTTCACTCCCTGAGATTGAAGAGTGAGTGAGTCAGTCAATCAGTTAGGACACTTTCTTTCCTGTCCCCCCCCAGAATTTCACCCCTTCCCATGCAGGTTCAACCCCCTTAAGACGCCTCTAGAACCTGAATATCCGAAAATCCTCCCTTAGTGTACGGTTTTGACATACAACGAACATATCCCCAAAATGTCATGTTTCTAACTTCATTAATTTTGGCTGGGCGATGATGAGTGAGTGAGTGAGTGAGTGAGTCAGGACATTTTCTTTCATTTTTTTCTCCAGAATTTCACCCCTCCCCATGAACCCCTTAAATTTGATTTATGAAAAAGAAACTGTCGAACACTTATTTACTTATTTTTAAGCAGTTTTCACTTCCTGAGATTGAAGAGTGAGTGAGTCAGTCAATCAGTTAGGACACTTTCTTTCCTGTCCCCCCCCCCCCGAATTTCACCCCTTCCCATGGGCCCCTTAAATTGGATTTATGAAAAAAATAACGGTCAACACCTATTTACTTATCTTTTAGGCTGATGTTTTTCCGCTGAGTTCAAACTCCTCGCCTGTGTCGTTTAGGAGATACACGCTCCGTTAGGAATTCTTCAACCCCCACTTTTCACCCCTTTCACCTCATAATATACACCACATCGAAAAACCCTCAGACACGTGTCTTCTTATTTTTAATGATCAGTTTATATGCCGAGTATCACATCCACAAATGAAACCAATCCGGAGTTATTGTTATTCAATGAAATGCAGGTCTTACCCCCTTAACACCCCTTTAGAACCTGAATATCCGAAAAACCTCCCTTAGTGGACGGTTTGGACATATAATGATCATATCCCCAAAATGTCTTGTTTCTAACTTCAATAATTTAGGTTGGGCGATGATGAGTGTGTCAGGACTTTGTATCTTTCAATTTTCTTTTTTCAGAATTTCACCCCTCCCCATGGGCCCCTTAAATTCGATTTATGAAAAAACGGTCAAACACCTATTTACTTATTTTTTAAGCTGATTTTTTTCCGCTGAGTTTCAAACTCCTCGCCTATGTCGTTTAAGAGATACACGCTCCGTTAGGAACCCATCAACCCCCACTTTTCACCCCTTTCACCTCATAATATACACCACATCGAAAAACCCTCAGACACGTGTCTTCTTATTTTTAATGATACGTTTATATGCCGAGTATCACGTCCCTCAATGAAACCAAGCCGGAGATATTGCTATTCAATGAAATGCATGTGTACCCCCTTAAGACACCTTTAGAACCTGAATATCCAAAAATCCTTTCTTAGTGCGCATTTTCGACTTACAACGAACATATCCCCAAAATTTCATGTTTCTAACTTTAATAGTTTTGGCTGGGCGATGATGAGTCAGTCAGTCAGTCAGTCAGTCAGGACACTTGTTTCTATATAAGAGATTTATATACCATTAATATTACATTATTAAGATATCCATTGTTAGCCTATTTTCATTTTCTGAGATCACCATTTGTCCGTGAGTGTGTGTACGTGTGTGTGTGTGCGTATGTGTATGTGTCCCCCTAATAACTTCTAAACGGCTGGAGCGATTTAATGAAATTCGGTAAAGTTATAGCACCATTTCGGCCTACACCGACCGTGCCCTTCAAATTTTACTACGCATCACCAATCCAACATGGCGGCTATGCGAAATATTTCACCAGCATACAATAACTCCGAAACTATTACCAATATCACGCTGAAATTTTGTACGATGATAGAGGGCACTGCTACAAGTTTATCTATGTAACTTTCAAAAACCTGTAAAGTACAATACGAACATGGCGACCAAGCGAAGATGAAACATTTTAATAGACTTTTCTCGTGATTTAACCCTCTGAGCGCAGTGAAATGTGGTACAGTAAATGATTATACATATTTTAATGCAGTGGCATTTAATTTAGTTCAATTGTTTAGATAACTTCAAGATGGTGGCTGTGCGAAAATTTAAAATGAAGCTTTTATTTCGTGTGTCGTAATCATGCGATCGAATATTGAAAGTTTGAATACTATAGCCACGCATAAATTTTCCTTTAATGGTACATGACTCTATGGCCTATACATATAACAATCCAAAATGGCAGCCATCCGAAATATTTAGACGGTTCTCTGTATCTAAGAATCTTTTACAGCAATCAAACTGTTTTTTTTTTTCATAGAGACTATGAACATATATGACTTTCAATAACCTGGTGAGCACAAATCCAATATGGCGGCGACGGGAAATATAAATATTTAAATGGACGTTTCTCGCGATTTAACCATCCGAGTGCAGTGAAATTTTGTACGGTAAATGCTTATATAAATGTTAGTCCACTGGGATCTAATTTATTTCAATTGTTTTCCTAACCTCAAGATGGCAGCTGTGCGAAATTTTAAAATCTCGTTTTTACTTTTTGTGTCCTAATCATGCGATTGAATTTTGAATACCACACGTACAAAATAATCTTCATGTAATAGTATATAAATAAAAATCCATCCTGGCGACCATCTGAAATATTTAGACGGTTCTCAATATCTACGAATATATTAGAGCAATGAACCTGAAAGTTGTATGTAGATAGAGGCAATCAACATAAGTAGCATATATGAAAATAGGCTGTATAGTCACAATTAACACTGGTTATCAGACAGATTTTACACACGGGGCTACATGACCGCGTTGTCGCAGCCCAGGCTGTATAGTTCTTCATGGAACTACTTGTTATTATTTTATTGCATTGTTATTTGAGCTGTGGAAGAGCACAATGTCAGGTCGAATGTGTAGAATTTAAACATTGATATTGGTTTTCTGCAGCGACACTTTGGCTGCCTGTCTTGTTGCTATATCAAGTTAGTTATTGAGGTTTCAAGGGGCGGAACAGAGAGGTCATCGGCTATTAGTCCTTTCCTTCGTACGGTCCAGGTATACCCCAATATTGGTCATTCTCACACTACTTTTTCAAGGACACATTTGAAGAGGGGAAAGTCCATCTCCTCGTCTTCCTCAGTTTTAATCACGTAGCTTTCCGAGATTTCGCCTCTGAATTGTGTTAGTCTCTTTCCATTCAGAGAGCGCGTTAGTTGGCCTCATCTCCGTGTTGCAATTTGCGTTCTGTGGACCGCTTAAATAGAATAATACAGGAGTCCATTGCGTACGGCATCACTGAACCTGTCCACTGTTCTCCTCTTAATCCACATTCCATTTGGGACCATGAATATTCCGGAGAATTTTCCGTTCTTCCTTTTCAATGTCAATAGTTTTAGAGAGACCACCGAGAGATTTGGTTTCTGAGCCGTATAAAGCTTCTGGCATAACAACTGTCTTGTAGTGTGATAGTTTTGCATTACGTGATATGTTATAGTTATTATTATCGTTATAATTGAATCAATGAGTCGTGGTAATCATCTCCCGGTTGGTTACATGAACGAACGGATCAACCAGTCATGAATTAATTGGATACATTATTTAATTCTATTCAGTAGATAATAATTCCCATTGAATGCGATAACAGCGTTTATCCGCGCAGCCATTGTGAGGCTGAAACCACATTAGTGCTGCATGTTATTATTGTTTCGCAATTAATCACAGTAGAGGGCTACACCATCTCCATGCCTCTAGGTAACTATCTCAGTAATAATAATAAGAGTCACATGTACGTTCCCCTATTAGCAGTTAGCACTGCGGCCAACTCTGCTACTACATCTCTCACAATGAAATTATTTAACACTGAATCTAACCATCGCCTCCTACGTCCACCTCTGCTTATCTTACCCTCTACAGCCAAACTCATTAACCTCCTAGGTAATCTCTCCTGCCCCAATGACCTCACCATCTGAGTCGGCTCATCGAGCGAGTTCATTTCTAACTTAGCGTTTGTCTCCTCTGCCTCATATCGGTTACCTCCAGCTTTCACTACCATATAGCAAGGCTAGTGTAATACTCTCTCTCTCTTCACACATCGTACAGGTGACGCATTCTAGTGTTGATTCCTGAACTCAGTGTACTACAACTGCTCCCCTAGAACTACCTAGCGGTCAATTCTTGAATTCTTGTGGTTGTGGTACCTCAACAAAATGTTAGAATTGCACCACTTTAAAGCTAAGGCGGAGCTCCAGATGAAAAACTGTCGAGCTTGCCTAAGTTAAACCCACAGAAATATAGCAAGCAGAACATTCATAAAGATTTATTTCTTGCAGTTAGCTACCTCAATTCTTCGCGGAATATTTGAGTCCGTGAGTGATGTTTTATTTGTGTATTGGTACGGTTATATGACCAATAGAAGAAGGCTTTCTATCTCTGCCGTAAAATGGCACTCACACTTTACGTCGAACGTGCTCAGGAAGACTCTCCACAACTCATGTATTATTTTGGGAAGTGCTAAGTTCGCCAAGTTTATTGAACATATCCACAACATAATATTCTGTGCTAATAATAAAATTGGCATATTTGTTTAGTTATTTGTTCATTTATTTATGTTATATTCGCCGCGTCAGATGAGAGGTCTTGCAATTGTTAACTGTAAATGGGAAGCTCCTTTGCAACACATTTCTGTTGCACGTAAATTGTCAAAGTGTGATGATCCCCACTTTATTAAACTGTTTAACATTCACGAAGAAATTCAAGTAAGCTTGAGTAGATTAAATATCACACACGAAGCTTATTCTTCGTGTGAGACTGCAAGGAAAAGAAGTTTGGCATACAAAGGAATAACCTGATCACTCTTGCTGAGGGTATCATTGCTGACTCTGTGGCCATATTGCAGCACCATATTTACAAGAGTGCCAACACCAATGAACTGTCCTAACAAGCATTGAGGGGTTTGCTCTGCCTTAAGGCATCTTGGGGGAAAACAAGCAGCTATATTGTAAATACATATATTCATATACAAAAATCACGACACTCATGTCATACGTTGTTGGCATGTTAAAGAACCCATGAAAGAAAAGGTGGAAGGAAACACCATGGTGGAACCCCAGAACTAAGGAAGCAGTGAAAAAGAAAAATGAAGCATTCAGGAAATGGTTCCAACAGAGGACAGACAGAACAAGAGAAGAATACCAAGAGCGGAAGAAAGAAGCAGGAGAAGTAGTGAAGGAAGAGAAAACGAAATGGCTGGAGAAATGGACAGAAATGATGGAGGAGGACTGCGATGGCAGTAAGAAAGTGTTGTATGGAATGATAAAGGCAAAGAGAAGAGATACAGGGGAAAATGTCAGAATGGTGGACAGGAATGGAAAGGAGGTCGAAAATATGGAAGAAGTAAAGGTTATCTGGAGAGAATACTTCAAGGAACTCCTAAATCCAACTAAAACCAGCGTAGTGGACATTGTGGAGGAAGAAACAGACAGTGACCAAGACATTTCAGAGAAGGAATTGACATGGAAAGAAGTGGAGGAAGCATTAAAGAAGATGAAAGGGGGAAAGGCACCGGGAATAGACGAAGTGAGTGTGGAGATGGTGAGAGCAGCAGGGGTGATAGGAACACAGTGGCTCTTTCGAGTAATGAAAGTGATATGGAGGGAGAAGAAAATACCAGAGGACTGGAAAAGAGGGATAATAATACCCATATTTAAAAAGGGAAGTAGGAAGGAATGCAAGAACTACAGGGGAATTACACTCATGTGCCACTGCGCCAAAATATTTGAGAAGGTACTGGAGAGAAGAATTCGGACAGAAGTTGAAGATGGGCTGAGGGAAGAACAGTATGGATTCAGGCCAGGAAGGTCAACAGTTGACCTCATCTTTGCAGTAAGACAGCTACAAGAACACCATTATGAATATGGGAAAGATCTGGTGATGACCTTCTTGGATATTGAGAAAGCATATGATAGTATTAATAGAAACAAGGTATGGGAAGCAATGAGAGCAAAAGCAGTGAACAAGGAGACAGTGGCAAGAGTGAAAGCATTGTACGAGGGAAGCAAAAGCTGTGTAAAGGTGGGAAGAGAGAGAACGGAATGGTTTCAACTGGAGAGTGGTCTGAAACAGGGAAGTACCCTCTCACCCCTGTTATTTATAGTGGTGATGGATGAAATCATACGAAAAGTGATAAATAGCATTGGGGAAAGGAAAATGAAGGCAATGTTGTTTGCTGATGACCTTCTGGTATGGGGAGAGGATGAGGAAGAAGTACAAGAGCAATTAGATGAGTGGGAGAAGGTAGTGTTATCATATGGGATGAAGTTCTCAGCACAAAAGAGTGAAGTGGTCATCACAACGAGGAAGAAGAACAGACTGGATATGGGCATAACACTTGGAGGACAGCAGCTGCAGAAAGTAGAATGCTTCAAGTACTTGGGAAGCATAATTGAAGAAAAGGGAGGCAATAGGATGGAAATAAATGAGCGGGGAAGGTGCGCAGATGGATTTTTCAAGAGTGTTAGGGGGATGATATGGAATAAAGATGTACCACAAAAATGTAAAGGAATCATCTACAAGACCTACTTTGTGCCAATTTTGACATATGGTTCAGAAACATGGGTGATGAAGGAAAGGGACAAGAATAAAATACGAGCAGTGGAGATGAAGTTCCAGAGGAGTAGGGTAGGAGTGACAAGAATGGACAGAGTAAGGAATGAGAGAGTCCGGGAGATGGTAAGAGAGGAACCATTGCAAAATAGAATAGAGCGATCTAGGCTACAATGGTATGGACATGTGAGGAGGATGCAAGAGGAGAGGATACCGAAGAAGATGTTTGGAATGGAAATGACGGGAAGGAGGCCAAGGGGAAGACCAAGGGACAGATGGACAAAAGGAGTTAAGAAGAGTGTGGAGGAAAGAGGAGTGTGCTGGGACACAGTAAATGACGAGAGATGGTGGATGGACAGGAAACGATGGAGAGGCTTATGTTCCAAGCAGACCCGACCAGCAGTTGGAAACTGCTCAAGATGATGATGATGATATTGTGCTAGTGTTCAGGGTTCGTTTGTAAATGAGGACTGAATGATTAGGGGTTTGAATTCTATCGACTGAGCAAGTTTCTTAGCGAAGTGGGTGTTCAAATAGATGGCCTTCAACATGAATACACATTTCAGCCGGTCGCGACGGACCGGGCTCGTTGGAGCATTGCACGCATCTGTAATATTGTAAACTAGAGTAAAATAGCACCATAAGAAGAAGTCGAGTGGAGTCAAGTCGGGCGATTTAGCAGGCCAGATGACAGGTCCTATCCATGGACCGGGGTGAGCAGCATTCAGGTGGTTGCAAACAGCTGCTGGCCTGTGAGGTGGAGCTCCATCGTGTTGATCCCACATGGATGCACGCTCACCCAGGGGCACATCATCTAGCAGGACTGGCAGTTGGTCTCGGAGAAACTGTAGATACCGCGCTCCCGTCAAATGTTCCTCAAAGAAATATGGTCCAATAGGGTGATCACCCGGTACACCACACCAGACATTCACTCCCCATCTGATCTGTCTCACCCAGAGGGGATTTTCAACACTTCAATAGTTGCGATTCACAGAGACATTATTGTGGAATCGATACTCGTCCGAAAATAAAATGTGAGACACAAACGGGTGGTTATATGCCGCTTGCGTCAGGATCCATGCACAATAATCAACCCGAGATTCGAAGTCTCGTCCGTGGAGTTCTTGGTGTAGTTGCAGGAGATACGGATGAAACAAACTATCCGTACCATAGACGACTGGCTGAGGTTGGCCTGTTGAGCTACTGGTGTGAGGATTGTCCCGGAAAGTGTCCAAAACCAACTCAGCAGTAACACCTGACGTAACTCTCTAACAGGAACTGTGACGACGGTCCACCGTCCTATAGGTACTGGCGACTCGTTCCCTTCTGTGTGGAAGTCTGTATTGAAGATAGAGATATGCTCTCGGGGACTTTTTTGTAGAACTTTTCATGCTGAACAATTCTTACACTCATAGTATATAGATATTTTTAACGATTTTCCCAGCGTAAGCTTAAAAAGCGCACGGACGCCAGGTTTTATTTTCGACTTTTTCACTGAAATCGTTACTGCTTCGCTTCCTTGGATCATAAATAAATTATTTCCTGCAGAAACCTTCCTCGAGATATCCTTTACAGAATGGTGAAAACCGCATCAGAATCCATCCACAGATTCTCGAGATTACCCGTGACATCCAAGAATCGGGGACTTTGTTTTAAACTAAGTAGAGATATCAGAGCAATCAATTGCCAACAGCTGAGGAGACACATGGAGTTTGCCTTACATGCTGTCACGTGTCAGGCTAATGAATGCCGTGGAATATCAAGAGAGCTCCACCCTGTCCCATCTGGAAGTGTTCTCAGTCTCAGGGAGAAAAACAAACCACCAGTGAAAAGGAACTTTCCCCCAAGATCAGATTACTTGTAGTCCACGAAGCTGCTGGCCTTTCAGAGAGACAAAAGCTCTGGTGCGTCACTCCGGGAAATTTGATAGTAAATAATCGCGGAGAAGCGCATTCGGGAGGAATTAAACTGCTCAGCGCAAAACTTCCACCTGCGTCTTGGCCACCTTGAAACACCAGATCCTGTGAGATCTCCCAAGTGAAGCCACAATGGGAGTGGCCAGAACTGGGATGGGTGACCCGGGAAAGGACAGAACTGGTTACCCTACCACCAGTAAACTCCGAATCAGGACCGCAGTTTTGAAGGTACATGGAACGTTAATAATGCCATATGGAAGCCCTACAAAAAGGCTTTGTCATAACAAAAGACAAACCGTTTGTCGCCACCAATATCGATGCATTTAACTTGCGACAAGATCAATTTCAAGAAACCCTCGTTTACAAAGTTGGTGCCCTGCGATGTGAGGAAATTCTTCACGGGTAAGCTGACATGTTTTCATGTCATTGAGGTAGGCTTGGTCTCCAGGGTAATGTGGCGCACCATATCTCATCCACTGTGATCATCCTGAACAGTGAGGAAGGTTTACACTGATCTGTCTCAGAACAATATTTGCGTAGGACAATTTTCCAACAAAGCTTCGGCGATATACTGAAGAAAATTCAAGGAATATTCAGATAGTATGATGTAAGTGAACTTAGTTGTGCCTTTTAGTGTTAGGAGTGGAAGAGTTTATAATTATCAATGCTATTATTATTATCATATTGTCTTTACAAGAAAGAATACAAGGAGAACGGTTTTGTTTTCACGTGGAGAATGCTGGAATATTGTCAAATAGCTGAGGTATTTCGTCTCTGAGAACGTGTGCGGAGCGTTCCTGGCAACAATGCCCATAGCTGGAGGTTAGCGGACCACGGGCGAGGCGAGGCGAGGTCGCTCAAGTGGAATGTGATTACGGTCCACAGTCACACACACCAATACCGACTCAGAAACTGATCGAACTAATATGATGTTAATTCCTTTCAAGTATTAGGGACATCCTGATCATCAGACCCGTGTCTGAGGTTACTCTAGTAGTGTTGAATGTTAATGTAAGGGGCGGAACAGTGAGGTTATCTGCCCTTACTCTACAGTAGTAGTATGTGCGATCCCAGCATTCGCCTGGATGGAGGGCTAATTATTAAACGGAAATATTCCCTTCACTAGACGGACACTGTGTAACGCGGACAAAATCCGCGCTCTAACAGAAAATTCCGAAGTTACGGAATGCGGTGTTGAGAAACTTTTCAGGCACCCTATGTAGGTCTACATCAGGGGTTCCCAACCTGGGGGGCCGTGGGTCTTTATCAAGGGGGGCGTGAAGGGATTTCCGAATTAAGTTATTTTTAACTTGAATATTACAATTTTGTAAAATAAACATTTTCCTAATCTCTCCAGGTGATTGTCGCACCAAGCCAATCGTTCAAAAGCACTGGTAATTGCCAACTGTCGGCACAAACCTCTGCGGAGCCGCGAGGTTGGAGGTGAAATAAGGAATTTGCTGTGTTGTAAGGAGCAAAATTATGCCAATTTTATCGTCTCTTTGTGATTTCTTTGAAGCTGTGAACAGTTTCAACTTATATTTTCAAAGACATATTTATGCGATTCAGGATTTTCAACACTGAGTGTCATAAAAACTAAGCAGTGCTGTCGGCTTGATGTTGCAAGTGATCTCCGCAGTGCTCTGTCAAATATCAAACCAAACATACGAATATTACCAAGAGAAAACAGTGTCAACCCTCTCACTGACATTTGTTGACTAATTTAAGGATTTGTTGTAAAAGTGTGTTCTTTGTATTGTGCTAAAATGAAGTTAGTATGTAATAGATAGGCCTATTCCATTATGTACTCTAGTGTTATTAGGTTAGGTCTATATCTTCCGCGTCAACCGAAGAGGTTATAGAAGCGATGAGTTGTGGGTAGGGGGGGAGGGAGAAAAGAGGGGGGCACGATGAACTCCCGTATCTGAAAGGGGGGGGGGGGGCGGTATCAGCTGACAAAGGTTGGCAACCACTGGTCTACATTGTCTCCAAGTTACAAGTGAAAGTGTACGCATAATTGCCTGCTTCCTGTTCCCCAAGCCCAATGCTTGCTTTAATGAGTTGTAAATCAATGAACAGGATTCATGATGCAAATTAATAAATGTCGAACAATAATATTGGAATGCAGCCGGAATAAATCAGAAACCCTTGTGGACGTCAAATTAACAGATGTGATACGTTTCTATTCTTCGAAAATTAACTTCATGCCGGTTATTGGTAATATCCTGGACCCTTGTGAAACAACCTTGCGGACGCTATCGGTACCAAGAGTTATGTGAGCCGACGCGAGATAGCGTGGCATGTATCTTCAGCGAGTTTGTATCGTTTTGTCATATATCGACCTAGTTCGATTGTTTCGACCTGTTGCTACTGGCAAGACCAACTACAATACTCAGACCTTAATGCAGGTCTCGAAAGTGTGAAAATGGCGTATGCTGAAGCCCTGGCATATTGTTTGTTTACATTCGTTGCTGGGATACACTATTTAGCTTTGATTAGCTTCGTTTGATGAAAGTTGGGATAAACTGTCGCTCATCTGTAATTTTTAGTGTCTTCTGTATGTCTGTAAAGTCCAGTTCGCGTTAATGTACTGCAATCGTATGTAAATATGTGATAATACGCTTAATATGGACTGGTTCGTTTGTGTGACGATTGTCCAGTCAACCGATGGCATTGTGCCATTTACTTCGGAAGTTGAAGTACCTAAGACTAAAGCATAATAGAAGTGTCTCAAGAATATACACCGCAATGATTTGCTAGTTAGTGACAATATAATAATAGCTTAGTACACTTCAGAAGTGTCGAACTGAAGTACGTAAAGGGAAAACGCAATGAGCATCTACGGCTAGACCAAACCATTGACGTTAGCTCAGCAATATATGCCTCCGTACATCATTACCAGTCTGGCAGATGTTCTACACTGCCTTGTATACACGCCAAATAATACAGTGAACTTCTGTTTTATTGGTTAAGGAAGATGTTCCCCCTGTGCCAAACAGTGAACTCATTGTGTTCCGTCATTATTCATACTTCTGTGATTCTTAGAGCTTGCAACTTATTTTTTATTATGATGTGTGTAATAAAGTGTTGTGAGTACCTTGCCAATTACGTACTTATATTGCGAGATGGTGTGCCGCGATAATTCCGTAAGAGGGAGATGGTGCTTTCCAACCTATAGTAGGCCTACTTTACTAAATCAACTATTTCCAGCGTACAACTATTCCAAACGGTAACAGCGAATGTTTAATAGGTTAGATGGTAACATATTATCGTGTCCCTTGTGTGTAGTATTCTCCATAATTATGTTCTGATATCTACACGACGACTTCTTTGCATATTTCAATCAACTAATTCGGTGTGATGTTTTACACGAGATTTTAGGCAATTCCACGAGAGGTCTTAATTGATTGTATCTCTATGGCGTTGGTTCGATTATTTCAGGCAACTATTCTCATTCCGAGTGTGTACACAAATACTCTGCATGTGCTGGGACAGCACTTCGATAACCGGGTACTTTCTTCTCTCCTACTTCAGAATCTGTTTGATTTTTTGCTTTTAATATTATTCTATAATTACTGAACTTAAATACAAATCATGATAACTCGCCAAAAAGCTTCTTATTCAACCACAGAAACAGTGAGACTATTGTAGCTGTCCCTTGGGTGAAGACGAAGAAACCTATAATTCGAGGCCAGCACTATATAGATAAATTAATTCAGGTAAGTCTAAATTATTGATGCATATTTCTTCGGAACCTAGTCTCGTCTTTGATATATTTTATGCTCTTAGGTGAGTAAATATAATAATTTACACGAACTGTGACAAGCCCGATGACATGATCTTAGCTATTGGTAGGGCAACCATCGCCGCCATGTTTTTTCTACATTAAGGTCTGAGGATTGTAGTTGGTCTTGCTACTGGTAACAGTTGTTGCTGTCTATAATGAGTTGAGATTTTCCATCCGCAGAGTGAAGATGTGAATTGACAAAAGCTATAAATGGAGAAGTTTAGTACGGCTTAGGCCGCGCCTACAGCTTTTAAGTCTTAATGAGGACTCAACATCATACTTACACATAATAACTACCACCGTTGGATCCCTGTTTTTTTAATACGTTAAATATCGTATGATATGTCTTGCCATTTTATGCATGTGGCGAAGTTATGCCCTGAAGAAGAAATAAATATCATTATTTAATATTTACCAAAAGATAACTATTTTTGGGAGCAGATAAGGTACGTTTCTTATGTTTAAATGTGAAGATGAAAAGGTTGTGTTCGTAAACCTTTTGTAATGTAAAGATGTTTGAATGATTGCTGTGTTTATATTGGCAGGATATGTGATTGTATTCATTCATTCATTCGTTTATTTGCAATTGGGGGTGTGTCCCCCGGTGGCAAATTAGATATACATAACAAATAAATAATTGTACATAACAATTCACTAACAATTAAACTGGAGTATTTACACAAATAGTCAGTCTTTTCTTAAACACACCTATATGTTTGGGAAAAGGCTCTAAGACTGCGGCAGGTAGAGAGTTCCAATTATCAATGGCACGGTTTACGAAAGAATATTTACCATAATTTGTTCGCTGTGGTCGTCCCTTAACTTTGAAAGGGTGATCGCTCCTACCCATGTAAGTAGGCTTTTCCATACGTTTGCTAAGCTCACCCCATGCTGGTTGATTTGTATACGTGTTGTACATTGCGCAGTGTCTAGATTTCATCCTCCTAGCCTCAAGTGATTCCCACCCAAGTTTCTTTAACATACGGCTCACACTGCTTCTGGGATTAAAGTCACTGAGCACAAATCTAGCGGCCTTTCTTTGCACCATTTCCAACTCATTTAAGAGCCCTACTTGATATGGATCCCAAACCGCCGGGGCGTATTCCCGAATAGGTCTTACAAGTGACAAATATCCTAATTCTTTAGCAGAGGTACTACTTCCTTTTAATACCCTCATTTCAAAGTGCAGGGATTTGTAAGCTTTAGAAACTACACATCCTATATGACTACTCCATTTCATATCATTTCTTACGTGAACGCCCAAATATTTGCAAGAATCTTCTTCTACAAGTATTTCCGAGCCAATGTTATATTGAAAATCTTGCCTTCGCACTTTCCCTATTTTTATTAGACTACATTTTCTTGTGTTTATTTTCATTTTATTTTCAATCGCCCACTTATAGACGAGGTTCAGGTCATCTTGAAGTACTGCCTTGTCTTGTGAGTCATGTAGCCTATCTTTCGATATATTACACCATCATCCGCAAACAATCGACAGTCACTGCGAATCCCATTTGGTAAGTCATTTATAAACGCCAAAAATAACAAAGTTCCGATTACAATGCCCTGAGGGATACCGGACGTTACGGTAATTTCATCCGAGAATCGGCCTTCAACTTTCACTTTCTGGGAACGACCCGTCAAAAATTCTTGGATCCATAAAATTACTCTTCTATCAATCTTCGTCGAAGCTAATTTATGGAGTAGCATGTCATGCGGCACGACATCAAATGCCTTCGCAAAATCTATAACTACGGCGTCGACTGAAACTCCATCGTCTAACGATTCGCTAATATCTTGAAAATGTGATAGCATCTGACTTTCGCATGTATAACCTTTCCGAAATCCATGTTGCCTATCATTAAACCATGATAATGTTTCCCACTGTTCCCTCAAGTAGTCGCAAATGATATGCTCCATCTGTTTACTAACGATGGACGTAAGACTAACCGGCCTGTAGTTGCCCAATTCAAGTCTACTCCCTCCCATAAATATTGGGACTACCGTAGCTCTTTTCCAGTCATCCGGGATTTGCGCATTGTTTATGGACACATTAAACATCACCTCCAAGTATCGTGCCACGGCCCTACCTCCTAGTTTAAGTACTTCACTAACAATATTATCAGGACCCTTCGATATATTGTAATGTAATGTTTGTATTAGCTTTACAATTGCTGACTGGTTTATTTGGAGAAGTGGAGCCCCTGATTCACCGTTAAGGTCCAACACACAGCTATAGGATTTATTGAACACAATACCATAAAAGACATTTAATTCACTAGCAATGGCTTGCTTCTCAGTAATTAATTTACCGTCACCGGGCATTATCATCGACAAATTATTTGAATTTCCCTTTCTTCTCCTAACATAACTGTAAATTTTTTTCCACCCATCGCCTCCTGAACCAAGTAAACCTTGCATATAATTGTCATGAGCAGCCCTCTTTTTTAAGACGAGCTCTCTTGATAAGGACTTACATTTCAACATATACTTGTCACTATCATGTCTTTTATTGTATAATTTCCTAATTTTCCATTTAAGACTCCTGATTTCCCGTGTGTAATACTCAGGTTCTGGGTTTTGTTTCATTAATTTAAATGGAACAAATTTATCAGTAGCGCTATTTAAAATTTTCAAAAAGTTAGTCCACAGGATATTAATGTGATTTCTTTCCGATGCCCATCCTAGAAATAGCTCATTCAAATACCCCTGAAATTTGCCCTGATCCGCCCTGCGATACTGGAATATGATCTTATTTGCTACATCAGAGTCTAATTTTGTAATGTCACCGTATCTAATATTTAATTCAACCCCAGAATGGTCACTAATTCCTGGTACTTTCAGACAGTTAATATACAGCTCTACAGGCCTTACGAGATAAACATCTAAGGATGATATGCGTTTAGTCTAACATGTTTTAACCTTATGGGTTGGTAGTTCGCTATTCATGATTCTGACTTCGGCATATGAGTTGATTTGTCAAGGTTTGGTATGACATTAATTATGTTTTGAAGGGTTTATGTATTGGTCTCATATCTTAACCTAATCTTCAGGTTTGTAATTTATTTACTGGTGACGTGACCTTATTTATGATGGATGTTTGGTTGGTATATGTGTACGATGTGGTTTGGTATGTTTATCAGTGTGGTCGTTATGTAGTAGCTTCGCATGTGACTTTCGAGGTTTGCAATTTATTGCCGTGACTTAAGCTATACATATTTATGGGTGTCTGATCGCGTGTATGTTTGTAGGTTATGTATGACTTGGTATACATTTGGTTCATGAAAACAACTACCTTCATCTCTCTAGTTTTCTTTTGTAAAATTTGTTCTCCAGTCAAGGTATTTTATTTAATAAGCTGGTCCAGACACTCTATTCTGAGATACCAGTGATCATGTTGTTTTGTCGATGGGATTTTTCTCTACCTAATGTTTATTTATTTCAATTGACCTCTCCCTGGACCTTAGTATATCCACTATGGATTCTGTAATGTGTGTCTACTGACACTTAAATATTTATTCCTCGATTCGAATCTGCCAACAGTCTGTAGTTTGATTTTATATCCTTTTCATCTTTGACATCTTCCCTGATTCTCAGCTTTGTTGATATTCTTTTAATATGAAATGTTTTTAATATCTAGTTGCATGCATGTATTTTGATATATTTTAGATTATATTTGTTTTCCCTGAAAATTACTACTCAGTGTTCTTTCTTGACAGTAGATATTAGTGTATTTAGTTTCTCATTTAATCTGGGTAAATGGTAAGCAGAAGTTCAGCACGCATTCCTTCCCAAGTATCTTGTCTTCTTTGGTTTTTTTTTACATATGTTAAGGTTATTTTGAGTTTTACTTGTTGTTGGCCGTGGTGTCAAGATGAATAGCTAAAGGAAGAAGACTTCTGTTCTTAGGAAGAAAAATATCCAGTGATGGACAAAGCAAAGAAGTTATACTGAGACCATGTGGCCCATTTTCACCGCAGTGAAGTACGCCACTGATGGAACGACCTGCGGAAGGATTGAACCCAAGCCAACACAGTCCAATTCCGAGATGCACATTTATGTTTTGAAAGATCAAAAGGATGGTTAGAGGAAACTTCGCCAATGGCTTTTATGTATTTATTACTTGGAAATTATTTACTACAACAATGGACAATATTTGGAAATTTCAATGATTCTTTGGTAATTTTTGGAAACACTTGGAAGAATTATACGTCGCAGATATGCAGTCGCTAAATGACTTGTGTATTACAGCAGTTAGTCTGTTTATGATCAGCACGTGATAGTGTGCACTTGAAGAACCGGATATAAAAGTTATATCGGGTTGGAGAGGAATACTTTTCCGTCGGCCAAACATATCGTGAATTGTGTAAGAATTATTACAAAGAGGTGAAACAGTGAGTTTCGTCATTTTGACATTTTATGGTGAATTTTCACGAGTGAAGTCGAAGCGAGGACTTGCACGTGGTGCAGTGATACAATTGGACATTCCAATGAAGCAGTTTGTAGACTGGTAAAATGTTATTTGTGTTATGAAAATTGATCCGAATTATTTATCGAACGATATTTCGAGCAAACAGTAATTTTTCAATCATTGATTGTGTTGATGCATCTACCAAAGTTATACGGCAAAAGTCCACAAGCATTGGTAAATTCAGTGGCGGAAATAAAGGCCTGTATTTGCAACAACAACAAAAACGCGAGAGTGTAAAGCCAGTCTTGTTATTTCCCAGTATTATAAGGAGCGTTCAAAAAGTAACGAGCCGGAGGCTGGAATGCGCAAACCGGTGACGACATCGGCTAATCGTGGCGTGTGTAACGAGGTGTAGTTCCGACCAGAGCATCTTGCATCAATCGTCTAACGCTGCCAGTCGCAATGCATACAGTGACATGGAGGCGTCTAACGAAGAGCAAAGAGGTGTTGTTCGGTTTCTGACTGCGAAAGGAGTAGGGGGAACGGACATTCATCGCCGAATGTCACAAGTGTACGGCGAACATTGCATGTCCCTTGCAAGGATCAAGGCGTGGCACAAGCACTTCAGGGAAGGAAGGGTGTCGTTAGCCGATGATGCCCGGTCTGGGGCACCCCCCTGCATTACCGATGACAACGTCCAGCTGGTTGATGCACTCATTACCCAGGACCGCCGAGTGACAGTGAACGCCATAGCCGCCGTGGTCGGATTGAGCGTCGGCAGTGTGCACACCATCATGAAGGAACGACTGCACTTGCGCAAAGTGTGTGCCCAACGGGTGCCCCACAGTCTTCAACCACACCAGGAAGCATGTTGAATGCCCTACTGTCTTGTTCTTGTAGGACGATTGATGCATGCTGCTGCTCGCTTTGTATCGTCACGTGACTTGCACGCGTGCCCTCTAGCGACGGGCTGTGTCCTTCCACGCTCTGGTCGAAACCACACCTCTTTACACACGCCACGATTAGCCCATGTCGTCACCGGTTTGCGCATTCCAGCCTCCAGTTCGTTACTTTTTGAACGCACCTTATAATTTTCAACTCAGTGAATTAGGGAAACCCCGATGTTGGAGCACATGGCCGTTGTCATAATTTGTATGGGACGTGCAATGAGATAGAAGATGGGAACCTGCTCAAGACACAACGCACCAGGATGGCGAATATAATGGACCACTATTGGAAGCCAAAGCCTCGCTAGCTATGGGAGTATCCACAGCAACATGTGAGTACTGGTAACAAAGAACATCTTTGTGATGGTTGATGTGTGGGTGGATTAGTTATAGATGACCACACTTTTTATCATTTCAAATGATCTTGTCGACTTCGTCGTTATGCTTGGGTCCAACGTTATGCGTTACGGAGACGGAGACGGAAGTGACGTCATGCAGCCGCGTGGGAAGCAGAAGCCAATGGTTATTGGAGTCTGTTGAAAGAGTCCTGGGGCGTCGAGCAACCTGGGGCTTTGAGCGAAGCGAACACAAGAATACAGGGTGACTCCTAAAGAGGTGAACAATATGTCAGACAAGAATACAGGGTGCCTCCTAAAGAGGTGTGCAGGATGTCAGAGCAAAATACAGTACAAGATGCCAGATAAGAATACAGGGTGACTCATAAAGACATATACAAGATGCCAGATAAGAATACAAGGTGACTCTTAAAGAGGTGTGCAAGATGGCAGAGAAGAATACAGGGTGACCCTTAAGAGGTGCACAAGAAGTCAGACAAGATTACAGGGTGACTCCTAAAGAGGTGTACAAGATGTCACACAAGAATACAGGGTGACTCCTAAAGAGATATACAAGATGCCAATTAGGAATACAAGGTGACTCTTAAGGAGGTTTACAAAATGGCAGAGAAGTATACAGGGTGACTCCTAGAGGTGCACAAGATGTCAGACAAGAATACAGGGTGACTCCTAAAGAGGTGTACAAGATGTCACACAAGAATATAAGGTGACTTCTAAAGAGATATACAAGATGCCAGATAAGAATACAAGGTGACTCTTAAAGAGGTGTACAAGAAGACAGATAAGAATACAGGGTGACTCATAATGAGATATACAAGATGCCAGATAAGAATACAAGGTGACTCTTAAAGGGGTGTACAAGATGGCAGAGAAGAATACATGGTGACCCCTAAAGAGGTGCACAAGATGTCAGACAAGATTACAGGATGACTCCTAAAGAGGTGTACAAGATGTCACACAAGAATACAGGGTGACTCCTAAAGAGATATACAAGATGCCAGATAAGAATACAGGGTGCCTCCTAAAGAGGTGGGCAGGATGTCAGAGCAAATTACAGGGTGACACTTAACGAGGTGTACAGTAAGTTAGATTCAATTCAAATACAGGGTGACCCTTAAAGAGGTTTGCGAGATATCAGATTCAAATAATGGGTGACTCTTAAAGAGTTGTAAATGATGTCAGACTCAAATACAGGATGCCCCTTAAAGAGGTGCCCGCGCGGGAAGCCTAAGTTAATGGGTAATGGAGTCTGTTGAAAGAGTCCTGGGGCTCGAGCGAAGCGAGAAGCCCTCCTGAGCCTCTCTAACATGTGTAGCATTTGTAGCATGCGTCATTTGAAATGATATAACGTCTAGTCTTTCAGACTGACTGTAATTTTTTGTGCACAACGGTAGGCAGGTAGTTTGTAAACTTGATTAGTAGTTTTTAGAAATTCTTTTCCACCATATTTGGTCTATTATTTGATGGCTATGCCACTGTGTTTGCAAGTACAAATGCAGGGCGTCAGGGAATGTTCTCCGCTGTGCCTGCACGCTGCTACGAGAGCTAGCATCGGCAGTTATGTTGGCAACATGGCTGCCACCTGTATCAAAACAAACAGTAAACTTTGTGCTCACCACAGCCATTCATAACAGATGCGAGAAATGTTGTCCTTGTGTTCGAACACGTCTACACATATTGTCGAAGACTTTCACTAAAGTTTGGAACCATTCACAATACATCACTCTCTTTCCGTAATCAGTTTGTTTTAATTCATGAACCACGGTAACTTTATAAGGGAACAAACAACTGATGCTTGTCTCTTACAGCTTTATGTGCTGTCGACTTAGAGATTCCTGTTTCTTGAGGTAATTTGCGTGTTGATTTACTTGGACTACGCAGCATTATATCGGAGATTACATCAAGCGTTTCGTTTGTTAAAAGCGTAGGCCTGCCTGTTCCCGGTACATCGTGAACTGAGACAGACACACGAAATTTACTTATCAAATCCCGAACGGTATCGCGGTTTGGACGCTGAATTAGGAAATCGCGCCTGAAATTATAATTTTACATTTTCTGTAAACCGATCGCCTTCGTGAAAAATGTATTCCACAAAATAAAAAGGTCACTTCAGTAGTAAACATACCGTTTGTATACTGTTCCAATAATCTAATTGAACGCTCGCTCATTGCAATACACACAGCCCACACGTGTCTTCGACCGTGCTGCCAACTTAACTGCTGATGCTATGTTGAAATTTAATTATGTTTACAACTGACTATAACCTCTACTGTAAATCTAAGTTGGCAACAATGTGATCAAAAATGTGTTTTACTTTTATAAGTCGGCAATTGTTTTAAACCAGAAGAAGATGTACAGCTAATGGCGGAATGTATGTGTAAGATAGTGTCTGTGAAATCTGAAGCCATCAGCCATCAAAATTGTATCTATATTGAATGTAGGGAAGTTTTTGATAACTCATAAACATGTGTTATGCTGTAGAGGCAAAAGGCGCCTTTTGATGATACTTGCTGTTTAATTTTTGATAAATAAAAGGACGTCATACATATTGACAATGACTTGATCATTCATCCCTGCTCGGAGCATAAGAATTACAACAGGTTATGGGCCCAGATACCGCTCATACGTCAGACACGCCGAGCATTACGGGATACAATTTGGACGTCGAGAAAAAGTCAACCGAGTCAATCGTCGTCGTCCAAGTCAGAAGTCGTCAGGCCAGTCCAGTCAGCCGAGAAAGTCCACGTCAGTCATCGCAGACAGTCAGCCCCGTTGAAGAGGACGTCAACCACATCGTCAGCCCAAGAAACGTCAGCTAAGTCAATCTAACCTCAAAATGTCAGTCAAGTAGCCTATATATGAGTCAGAGTAAATTGATAAAACTATTTGAAAATATATAGTAAAACCTTGTGAAATCAAACGTTTGTAAATTTGTCATTTTTTGAAACTTAATTTTGCTTTTTAAGTCAAGTAATGGATACAGTAAAGGTTCATTTAGAAACTTTGACAGAAGATTTGCATGGAAATGTCAATTATGATTCTTGGCGTTCAAAATTAATTTATCTATGAGAACAAAAGAATGTTTTGATATTGCAACTGGTTTGACTGTCAAACCATCAGGTACAAACTCCGATCCTGTACTTAATTGGATAAAGAAAGATGTAGAAGCTCATGCGCTTATAGGTTTAAATGTCAGTAGTAATATAGCGAAAAAGCTAGTCAAATGCCAAACTGCAAAACAAATGTTAGATAAGCTAGAAAATGTTTATGGTAAAAAGTCTGATATTACTGTTGAGGGTTTGCAAAGGAAATTTTTTGGTTATGTTTTTGACAGCCAAAAATCAGCTGTTGAGATTTGCTTGGAGATTCAACAGATAGCCGAAGACCTGTCATCAGATGACGACAGGGTGAAAGACAGTTGGATCATGACACGAATGCTGAGTATGCTACCACCTAAGCTGCACCATTTCAGAACAGCCTGGGACAATGTGACAGGAGCCGACAAAACTATTGAAACACTCATCGAAAGATTGACGCTGGAAGAGGATCGACTCGATGAAGGTAAAAAGGAAAGTGGAGCAACTGCAGTCAACGCACTCATCGCAAAGGAGAAGAAAACTGGAAATCAGTCTACTCACAACAATAGCAACAGACAAGGTGGAAGCGCGCCAGTCAGCTGCCTTAAGTGTGGACAGAAAGGACATGTGAAGAAACACTGCCGAAACAAACCCTGTGCCAAATATCTTGCCTATTGTAAAGAAAACTACCCTTGCCATGTGTGTGGACAGAAAGGTCACTTCGCAAGAGACTGTACTAAGAAGGATGACAACAAAAATCGAAATGAAAGGTCAGAACGGAGTGAACAGAAGAGCACGAATCGCCCATACCGCGCACTAGCGTCAGTGGGACTGTCAACTGCAGAGCTGAACAGTCTAAATTCGAAATGTAACACACGAAATCACTGGTACCAGGACTGTGGAGCTACACAACATATGACATCACACAGGAACTGGTTCGTCAAATTGATTGAATTGGAAACTCCATCTCCTATTTTCATCGGAGATGCGACTGTACTAGAGGGTGTTGGCATCGGCAACGTTCAACTTGAGGCGTTCAACGGAACAGAATGGTACAAGGTCATCCTGGAGGATGTGCTTTATGGGCCTAAGCTCAACTACAATTTGATACCTGTCAGTCAGATACTCGACAGAGGTTATGTCCAAACTGCAAACAAAGATAAGTCAATATTTGAAACGTCTGATCATCGTGAAATTTTGGCCATGGGTGTCAGAGAAGGTGACTTGTACAGAATGATGTTACGCCAGGAGAAGTCGGAAGCCTGTATGGTAGCCACCTCGATCGTAACCTGGCACGAGAGGCTCGCACACCAAAACCTGAAGTATGTGAAGGATGCTTTGGACAGGAATGGCATTCCATATGTTGATGATTGGAACGAGAGAGTCTGTGAAGGATGCACCTACGGTAAACAACATCGGGTATCTCACCCACTGAACGAGAAGGTTGCTACCCAACCATTGGATCTGGTCCATGTAGATATTGGAGAGATGGCGACACCATCGCTAGGAGGAGCAAAATATGTCTTGCTTTTCAAGGATGATTTTTCACATTTCCGAACAGTATACTTCTTGAACAGTTATGGAAAAGATACCTCAATACGAAAGCAATAGAAGACTACCAGAGGTACAAAAACCAAAGGATAGTGGTAAACGAGATTGTTAAGGATGCCAAGACACAAAGTTGGGAAGAGTTTGGTGAGTTTAAGGAAAAATCCCATGACGAAAATCAAAAACTGTTCTATAAAATCCTGAAGAACTGGAGGAAGGAGAAGGAATGTCCCCTGAAATATATTAAAGATAAGAATGGCGAGTTACTAACAACAGAAGAAGAGATCATGGAGAGATGGAAGCAGCACTTCGAGGAACTGCTCGAACAAAAGGAGCAGCATGTGGGGGAAAGATTGGAAGAAGAGGATACAGCGGTAGAAGAGGAAGGTGAAAGTACATATATTACACTTGAAGAATTGAGGGCAGCAATCAGAAAGATAAAGCTTGGGAAAGCAGCTGGGCACGATCAAATCTCATCAGAAATGATCAAATATATGGGACAAAAAGGGGAAAATCTATTGCTGCTGGTGATGAACATAGCATGGAAAACGAAAGAAATCCCTAGAGACTGGCAGCTAGCAACAATTATACCTATCTACAAAAAGGGAGATAACCGAATATGCGACAACCACAGAGGAATATCATTGCTAAGTGTACCGGGGAAAATATACTCAAGGATTCTTGAAACAAGACTGCGAAACCAAGTAGAGATACAATTGGAAGAAGAACAATGTGGATTCAGGGCAGGAAGAAGCACTCAGGACTTAATATTCACAATCCGTCAAGTGTGTGAGAAGAACATAGAACGCAACCGAGATACGTATATGTGTTTTCTGGATTTAGTGAAAGCATTCGACAAGGTACCATGGAGAGTCTTGTGGGAAGTCCTAAAGCAACGGAACGTGGAATCCTGCCTTATACTTGCAATTAGGAGCTTCTACAAAAGCTGCAGAAATCAAATAAGGACATCGAACTGTACGTGCACAGAATTCATATCAACAGCAGGAGTGCGACAGGGAGACATTTTGTCACCATATTTGTTCATCATACTTTTGGATGAGGTCATGAAGAGATGTAAGGAACGCAGCTAGAAATTCAAAGTTGGGAACTACAAGTTAAATCCTATTTACATAACAGTCATGGCATTTGCAGATGATGTTGTTATACTAGCCAAGTCCCCTCGAGAGCTTCAGTATAATTTGGATATCTGGAACGAAGAACTGAAGAAGGTAGGCATGGTAATCAGTACAGAGATGTCCAAAGTGATGGCTGTGTCAAGGCAGAGAAGAGTGCTGAACGTCAAGATCGATGGCAAGGAATTGGAACAAGTTCCAACATTTAAGTATTTGGGGCCATGATATCTGACGATGGAAAGATGGACGCAGAAATAAATAGCCGCATTGCTTCAACAGGACGACTTTATTACTCACTAAGCCGCAACTTTATTAGCAAAAGAGAAGTGAGCGAGAAGACCAAGCTCGCTGTGTACAAGTCAACATTTGTACCAACACTTATATATAGCTCGGAATCATGGACCTTAGGCACTAAACATCAAAGTAGGATACAAGCAATGGAGATGAGATACTTGAGGCGTATAAAACGAAAGACGAGAAGATACCGCATCAAAAATAACACTATGAGAAATACGCTTGGTGTAAAACCGCTGGGATCAATCATAGAGAAAGCCAAATTGAGGTGGTATGGCCATGTCGCACGTATGTCTGAAACACGACTACCATACCGGGTATGGCAGGCTAGGAGTGAGGGTCCCAGAACTAGAGGACGTCCACGCACCAAATGGGAGGACAATATTGCAGCCAGTCTAAGAACAAGAGGCATTCAATGGACAGCAGCTCGAATCAAGGCCCAAGACAGGAAAGGATGGAGATCTCTCTGTGAAACCTCGACACCAACCGATAGAAGAGGACCGACTAAGTAAAGTAAATACTTCTTGAAGACGAAGGACGAAGCCGCAGCCAAACTGGATGTTTTCATGAAGCTGGTGGAAAACCAATTCGGAAGAAAGGTGAAAATTCTAAGATCAGATAATGCAACCGAGATCAAGAATGCCAACACACGTAAGCTGCTGGAGGAGCTAGGTGTCTTTCACACATTTTCAACAGCTTACACCCCAGAACAGATCGGAAGAGTGGAACGTGAAATGAGAACAATTGTAGAGTCAGCAAGGACAGCAATTAATGCACGAAACCTGAAGGACAATTTGTGGGCAGAAGCAGTGAACTATTCTGTGTTCACGATCAACCAGACTGGCACAAGTTCAGTGAAAGGAAAGAGTCCAGCCAACCTATGGTTTGGACGACAGGTCAACATGAACAAACTGAAAACCTTCGGATGCGACTGCTACGTTTTGACTCCCAACCACAAGAGAAGCAAGCTTGACAAGAAGTCTAGGAAAGGTATACTTGTTGGATACGACATTGACTCTCCATCCTACAGAGTCTATCTGCCTGAAGAACGTGATGTTGTAAGTTCAGACAACGTCGTGTTTAATGAAGGAGAAAAAGATGAGCGAAACCTGACAGATGTTGAAATGGCCATGAACGAGAACGAGTTGATTGAAGAAGATGAGTATGAAGACAGCATATACCTAAGACAAGACAGAAACGAAGAAAGAGATGAAGCCAGAGAATAAGAAGAACAACCAAGAAGACCAGGACTACGCAATCGTCAAAATATTCAGCTACCTGCCAAACTATCAGACTATGTCATGGGCTACCTCTGGGGAGGAAAGAGTGCCAACTTAGCCATGATAGGATAAATCCAGGATATCTCTATTTCCAAAGCGTTGAAAGATGCCAAGTGGCTGAAAGCCATGACAGAAGAAGTTGAATCCTTACAGAAGATGGAAACTCGGAAATTAGTGAAATGTCCGGTAGCAGTTCGACACCTGACCTGCCACTGGGTGTTACGAGAGAAGCCTGATGGGAGAATGAAAGCACGACTGGTAGCACGTGGCTTTGAGCAGGAAGAAGGAGTTGACTATTCAGAAACATTTAGTCAAGTAGCAAACCATGCTTCAATTAGACTGATTCTCAGTCATGCCGCTACTGAGAAGATGAAACTTGTTCCCTTTGATGTGAAGACAGCCTTCTTGCACGGAGACTTGGAGGAGAACTTGTACATGTATCAACCTGAAGGATTTGAAGATGGTACTGGCAGAGTCTGCAAACTAATGAAAAGCATATATGGACTAAAGCAAGACCAAGAAAGTGGAATGAGAAAATGTCAGATTTTCTTGAGAAGAAACTTGGACTAGTGAACACCGACGATGACCTCTGCATTTACTATAACGAGAAGAGAACTTTGATGATGGCTCATTTCGTCGACGACGGGCTCATCGCTGGATATAATGAAAAATATATCTTTGAAGTCTTGGATGTCATAAATCGGGAATTTGAAATCACTTACCAACGATCAGTTCAGAAGCAATTCACGTACCTAGGCATGGAAGTCAGAATAGAGAATGAAGGAATTTTTGTGAACCAGCCTGGATACACCAGAAAAATCATCAATAGTTTTCGGTTCGACACTTGCAACCCAAGTTCAACACCCATGGAGAAAGGAATGGTGGCAAACGAAGAAGATCGAATCAACGACAGACCAGCGCCACCTACAACTCCATATCGAGAAGCAGTGGGAAGTCTACTCTACCTGGCTACAATATCCCGACCGGATATCAGCTACGCAGTGAACTACTTGAGCCGCTTCAACGGCAAAGCCATGCAGAGCAACTGGAAAATGGTGAAGAAGGTATTTCAGTATTTGAAGGGAACTCCAGACTATGGAATGTTCTTCAATGGAGACGACAAACTTGTGGCATATTCAGACTACGGTGGAGACACCGTAACAGGGCGCTCAACAAGTGGTGTTCTACTGTTGAGAGGAGGACCAATCATTTGATACACACAGAAGCAGCGACTCGTTGCTACGTCAACAGCAGAAGCAGAATACCGAGCAGCTGTCTCATCGATAGATGACATCAGGTGGATCAAGAGAATTGGACTGGAACTCGAAATTTTGAAATCAGACAAACCAGTCACGCTGTTTGTTGACAACCAGTCAGCAATCCACATGCTGCACAATGCACACGAGGGGAAGACTACAAACGGAACGAAACATAGAGAGATTCCACGCAAATTCATCCAGGAACACGTGGGCAAACCTGTTGCTCTCAAACGTGTCGAGAGCTCCAAGCAACTTGCTGATATCCTGACGAAACCCCTCAATAGAAAATTGTTTGAATCGCTTCGTTGTAAAATAATTAAGGAGGAGTGTTGAAATTCAATTATGTTTACAACTGACTATAACCTCTACTGTAAATCTAAGTTGGCAACAATGTGATCAAAAATGTATTTTACTTTTATAAGTTGGCAATTGTTTTAAACCAGAAGAAGATGTACAGCTAATGGCGGAATGTATGTGTAAGATAGTGTCTGTGAAATCTGAAGCGATCAGCCATCAAAATTGATCATTCATCCCTGCTCGGAGCATAAGAATTACAACATGCTATCTCGTAGTCACTGTACTATAACGACAGTGAACTAGAAAGCGAGGAGCAAGCTACAATAGTGTACACTGTATCTACATTGTTGGGTAGACAAGTGAAGGTACGATTTGGATCCTCGGAAGCTCACTACCGCTCCACGTGTATTTAGACGGGATACATTTCGAAGTCCGCCGCCGCTGTCTGTGCAGCGCCCCATTGGCAGCGTGGCCGCCCAGCCGAACCCGGACCGGTCTGGCGGCTCTGCGGCGCCGCACTGTTGGCAACGAAATTTTACAAAGCCTGGAAATGGAGCATAAAACAGCTATCAACAAGTAGTTCCGTGAAGAACTATACAGCCTATTTTCATATATCCTACTTATGTTAACTGCCACACATTCAAAATTTCAGTTTGATTGCTGTAATAGATTCGTAGATATTGAGAACCGACTAAATATTTCGGATGGTCGTCATGTTGGATTTTATATATGTAGGTCCTAGAGTTATGTACTGTTACATGCATCTTATTGTGTACGTGTAGCGTTCAAACTTCAATCACAAGATTAGGACGCAAAAAATAGCAAGGAGATTTTAAAATTTCGCACAGCTGCCATCTTGTGGTTATGGAAACAATTGAAATAAATTAGATACCAGTGCATTACAATGTGTATAAACATTTCCTGTACCATATTTCATTGCGTTTGGAACATTAAATCGCGAGAAAGGTCTATTTAAAATTTTCAAATTCGCTTGGCCGCCATGCTCGTTTTGTAGTTAACCGGTTTTTGAAAGTCTTATAGATGAACTTCCAGTAGTGAGCTTTATCTTCGTACAAAATTTCAGGGTGATACCGCTAATAGTTTCAGAGATATAGAATGCCGGTGAAACATTTCGCACAGCCGCCATCTTGTGGTTATGTAAACAATTGTTCGAACTTAGATGTTGGTGCATTACAATGTGTATAAACATATACTGTACCAAGTTTTATTGCGTTTGATTGGTTAAATCGCGAGAAACGTCTATTTAAAATTCTCAAATTCGCATGGCCGCCATGTTGGTTTTGTAGTTACCAGTTTTTCAAAAGTCACATAGTTGAACTTCTAGTAGTTCCCTTTATCACCGTAATAAAATCCAGGGTGATATCGGGAATAGGTTCGGAGATATTGAATGCTGGTGAAATAATTCGCATAGCCGCCATGTTGGATTGGTGAGACATAACAAAATTTGAAGGGTACGGTCGGGGTCGCCCGGAATAGTGCTATGGTCCTACCGAGTTTCATTGAAATCGCCCCCCAGCCGTTTAGAAGTTATTAGGGGGGACACACACACACCTCTCTCTCTCACACACACACGCACTCACAAACACACGGACAATAGGTGATCTCATAAGCCTATTTAAAAAAATTGAAAATAGGTTAAAAATGGCGTTTCACAGAAGTCAGCTATATGTCTCGAATTGTTACTAATATGCCCATACCAATTATTGGAAAATAATTGTATATTTTGCCTTTTAAGGCCGAAAAAGTAAATTATTCAAATAATACGGCATCTAAAGAACATTTAGATGACATTTCATTTAATTTTAGACCAATTTTATGTACCGGAAATATGTCCTTAGGCTAAATTACGTGTGGATTGGAGTGACCCGGTTTGGCCTAAATAAAAATAAAAACTTTAAAATGTTTGGGAGCCAATATTTTCATACATGACCACTAGGTGCTTTATCTTGCGTCTATTAACTTACTTCTATTATAATTGATGTCATGTGGCGTACATTTCCCAGCCGCGTGCGTTTGTGTCAACAATGTTGTCCTTAGCGGCAGATGACGAAAAACTCGTGGAGTTTGTATCCAAAATACCCAATTTTGTATGATGCAATATTTTGATCAATATTTTAAAGCACCCCTCGCTCTCTCGGGTTTTGTAGATCTATTTCGTGGCTTTCCTTATTCTTTTGCGTACCAATAGGGCTAGAATTAAGTTGTCATCGTCTTCCTCTTCCTCCAATAATCTTCTAATTCCCGTTTTGGTAGCGGCACTACACATGATGATCGTACATCTATTAAATTTCCTCAATTTAAACAGCCTACTGAACCTCTGCCGCGCTGCCCAGGAACGAAAACACTACAACTGCCCAGGCAGCGAGGAACGAAAACACCACAACTGCCCAGGCAGCGAGGAACGAAAACATCACAAATGCCCAGGCAGCGAGGATCCAAATGGTACCTTGACATGCCTTTCGTCCACTGCTACCTGGAAATTGTCTCTGATTTTTACTACAAGCTTTGGAAACACACACAGCGGATGTTCAGTTTAGATTTATTATGTGAGAAATGTTATTGTAGCACCGCTGAATTCAGAGTAGTGTGCCAAGGTTTATTGTAAGCACAGGTTGTAGAAGACGGGGGAGAATGAACACCTGTTTGTAGCCAGCTAAGCCAGCGCTATGGAAACACCTGTGAGTGTTGACACGCTAGTTGAGCGTATTTTACATTTTCTTTCCACTACATTGAACCGACAGAATATGACAATGGTAATGAAGGACTTGGAATGTAGAAGTACCTTAGTTCAAGAATTAGGAATGCAACATTCGTAAGTCAGATCTGTTTATTTAAAATGAAAGAGAGATGTTAATACCAGTTTTAATGGTAAATTCTTATATACTGTACCCATTTCACAATGGAGAATGGTTCATCACGACCTGGCTAACAACTTCGGTCCGGGGCGTGTAACGTCAACCCCCACCGTGATTCCACATTCGATATGATAGCACTTTTTAGGATCTACAAGACTAAAATGAAAAACCAGACATGTTACAAATGACATGAGTTTATTGCAGAAAAAACTCCAAGGAACAATACTAATTGTCATACATAAAAATTTTGGAAAATCCAAAATCCTCAAAAATACCAAAAATTCACTTAAATATCTATCGTTATCTTATCCTTATCTTTATCTTGCTTAGATCATATTGTACACATTAGCATTTCTCTATATTTTTGTTTACAACACATTATCTGTTTAGGCACAAAGCTTGCCTATTATTTCATATCATTTTCCTCTAAGGCTTTACGGATATCTAACCGTCTAATTAACATCCCTTCTGGGTTTATTTTACCCTCAGTTTACTTTAAATTCTTTAATTATCATTTTATTTTGATTATATTACCTCTGCCGGCAAGCCTTACTCCATCACAACAAATCAACACTCTAAAACAGTTAACCATGCCATGTTCTCGTATTCACGTCCCTCCAAAATTTCTTCCATGCAATAGGGTGGTTTATAAATGAGGTATCAAATGCCATCACTATACAGTTATTTAATCACTTGCAAACTCCATTATGAGTTAACCCGTTTTCATTTCATAATCTCCCTTTTAGGTAGGAATCGGATATTCAGTGTTCAACTTATACTTTGACTACTATGGTCAAATATTATCAGATTTCAACAACTTTAATGTGGGGATGATTTTCAAGAACCCACCAATTCAATTATTTGATTAACAACTTTATAGCACCGTTAATTTACAAATTTGCGTATTTAACTAAAACGCACTTCATATTTATTCAGCAACCGCAACCTTTTTAAACAAAAGTCCATTGTACTCTCCTTTCGTGTTTAGGGTCAGTCGGCCGGGTGGCAGAACCTCCCACAAATCCTCGTTTCACGATAATTTACGACCTTGCGCTCACACCATTCACTTCCCTTTAAAAGATCCTTCAACTGTTTATTTCTACAATATAAGATGCATGAAAATCCAAGTGCGACATTACTTCATTCAACTCTATCCCTCTTTAACTTTATTCATTTCATTATCCTTGCAACCAGTGCTATAATTGGAGATCACGACGCATTTATTTATTTATTTGGAGGAGACAAGAGGTCTTTACCATTCCTTGCTTCGAATCCCGTTCATTCCTTTTACACATTTCAAAGTAAGGCTATATGATTTTTAGTCTCGGAACACACTGTTTCCCCAGTTATAACCATATCTCGTAGAAGCACTGATACTTTCCAGATTAATACACACACATTTAGCAATTGCCCAGCGGGACTTAGATTGCAACAACTATAATGCCTCTGGTTCGAATCTCTGTTCGTCCAGACGGGTCGAACCCTCGCTAATACAACAATACCGACGACTTCCTGACCATTATTACTTTTAGATCTCTCATCTTACGCACGTTACAAGACATATTTATTCCACTAGCTAGCCTATTTGAATCATTTAATCATTTTACGGGCCTATTCCGGCTCCATCACTTTTATAAGACTTGGATTTTCATTACAACAACTTTGCTCGTGTTTAGCTTTTTATTTCGACATGGCCTATCTAATATATAAAAGTGAAAGTCTGTATGTATGTATGTATGTATGTATGTATGTATGTATGTATGTATATATGTTGGTCCGTATACAAATCTACACCGTTCCACCAATCTCAACCATATTTTGCATACACATAGTTTAGGACCCAGAAGGAACCGCTGGCTACATGAATTTTCGATAGTCTTTCTCATTCTTCTGATTTCGGCCCTTTTTCACTCAAAAACAGGCTAAACAAATCATAAAATATACTCATGAAGGAATGGCAAGGCAGATAGTTTCCATGGCAACATAGCTCAAGTCGAGACACGGCCGTCTGGATGCCAGTTGCGCTCTGCACTACCGGTATAGAAAATGAGGATCTTTACTTGAAATCCCGTTAGTTACTCAACTGCTCACAAAGCACTGTCAACCGAGTATAGCATAACAAAGACTTGACACTATCTACTAGATATTTGTCAAATACCACTCACTCACTCACTCACTCACACATTCATCACGAAATCTCAGAACCCACCCAACGGATTGGAATGAAATTTGGTATGCAGCTTACTCAAGGGCCGCAAACGCCTACTAAGAAAGGATTTTAGGATATTCAGGTTCTAAACGGGTGTTAAGGGGGTTGATCTGCATTTCATCGAATAGCAATATCTCCCGATTGGTTTCACTGGGGGATGTGATACTCGGCATATAAACTCATCATTAAAAATAAGAAGACATGTGTCTGAGGGTTTTTCGATGTGGTGTATATTATGACGTGAAAGGGGTGAAAAGTGGGGGTTGAAAGATTCCTAACGGAGCCTGTATCTCATAAACGACATAGGCGAGGAGTTTGAAACCCAGCGGGAAAAAATCAGCATAAAAAATAAGTAAATAGGTGTTTGACCGCTTTTTTTTTCATAAATCCAATTTAAGGGGCCTATGGCGAGGGGTGAAATTCTGTGTAAAAGAAAAACAGGAAAGAAAGTGTCCTAACCGATTGACTCACTCGCTCTTCAAACTCAGGGGGAAAAACTGCTTAAAAATAAGTATAACTTATATGTGTTCGACAGTTTTTTTCATAAACCAAATTAAGGGGTTCATCGGGAGGGGTGAAATTCTGAAGAAGAAAAAAATGATAGAAAATGTCCTGTCTCACTCACCCATTCATCATCGCCCAGCCAAAAATATTGAAGTTGGAAACATGGCATTTTCGGGATATGTTCGTTGTATGTCAAAACCATACACTAAGGGAGGAAATTTTGAATATTCAGGCTCTAAAGGGGTCTTAAGGGGGTTAAACCTGCATTTTATTGAATAACAATATCTCACGAGTGGTTTCATTTGTGGATGTGATACTCGGCATATAAACTAATCATTAAAAATAAGCAGACATGTGTCTAAGGGCTTTTCGATGTGGTGTATTATTATGAGGTGAAAGGGGTGAAAATTGGGGGTTGAAGGATTCCTAACGAAGCGTGTAGGCCTATCTCCTAAACGACATAGGCGAGAAATTTGAAACTCGGCGAAAAAAAATCAGCTTAAAAAATAAGTAAGTCGGTGTTCCACCGTTTTTTCATAAATTAATTTAAGGAGCCAATGGGGTGGGGTGAAATTCTAGGGGGAAAAAGAAGAGAAAGTATCCTAACTGACTGACTAACTCACTCAATCATCAAACTCAGGGGAAAAAGACAGCTTAAAAAATAAGTTAATAGGTGTTCAAGCGTTTTTTCATCAATCCAATTTAAGGGGCCCTTGGGGAGGGGTGAAATTCTGGTAAAAATAATTGAAAGAAAATGTCCTGTCTGACTCACTCACTCATCACGCCCAGCGAAAACTATTTAAGTTAGAATCATGAAATTTTGGGAATATGTTCGCTGTATGTCGAAAACGTCAACTAAGGAACGGTTTTTGTTTATTCGGGTTTTAAAGAGGTGTTAAGGGGGTAAACGTGCATTTTATTGAATAACGATATCTCATGAGTTGTTTCTTTGGGGATGTGATATTCGGTATATAAACTAATCATTAAAATAATCAGACATATGTCTAAGGGTTTATCGATGTGGTGTATATTATGAGGTGAAAGGGGTGAAAATTGGGGGTTGAGGGATTCTTAACGGAGCGTGTATCTCTTAAACGACATAGGCGAGAAATTTGAAATTCGGCGGGGAAAAATAGCTTAAAATATAAGTAAATAGGTGTTCGACCGTTTTTCATAAATCCAATTTAAGGGGCCCTTGGAGAGGGGTGAAATTCTGGGGGGGGGGAAAGGAAAGAAAGTGTCCTAACTTAATCACTCATCAAACTCAGGGGGGAAGAACAGCTCAAAAATAAGTAAGTAGGTGTTCGACCGTTTTTTTTTCATAAATCCAATTTAAGGGGTTCATGAGAGGGGTGAAATTCTGAAAATAATTGAAAGAAAATGTCCTGACTTACTCACTCACTCATCATCGACCAGCCGAACTTATTGAAGTTAGAAACATGACATTTTGGGGCTAAGTTCGTTGTATGTCGAAAACGTCCACTAAGGAAGGAATTTTGGAAATTCAGATTCTAAAGGGGTGTTAAAGGTGTAGACTTGCATTTAATTGAATAACAATACCTCCCGATTGGTTTCCTATGGGATGGGATACTCGGCATATAAATTCATCGTTAAGAATAAGAAGACACATGTCTGAGGGTTTTTCGATGTGGTGTATATTATGAGGTGTATGTGTGAAAAGTGAGTGTTGAAGGATTATTTACGGAGCAAGTATCTCTTATAAGACAGAGGCAAAAATATGAATCACAGGGAGAAAAATCAACTTGAAAAAGTAGTAAATAGGTGTTCGATCGTTTTTTCATAAATCCAATTAAAGGGGTTCATGGGGAGGGGTGAAATTCTGGGGAAAGAAGTCCACTAAGGAAGGATTTTTGGATATTCACTCATCATTCACCCAGCAAACCTATTCCAGTTAGAAACTTGAAATTCTGGGAATATGTTCGTTGTATGTCGAAACAGTCCACTAAGGATGGAGTTTTTTGGATATTCATGTTCTGAAAGGGTGTTAAGGGGGTTAAACATGAATTTAATTGAATAACAATATCGCACGAGTTGTTTCATTTGGGGATGTGATATTCGGCATATAAACTAATCATTCAAAATAAGCAGACATATGTCTAAGGGTTTATCGATATGGTGTATATTATGAGGTGAAATGGGAGAAAATTGGGGGTTGAAGGATTCTTAACGGAGCATGTACTGTATCTCTTATTCAACATAGGCGATAAGTTTTAAATTCAGAGGAAAAAGCAGCTTAGAAAGTAAATAGGTGTTCGACCATTCCTTCATGAATCCAATTTAAGGGGCCCATGGGGAGGGGTGAAATTCGGGGGGAAAAACAGGAAAGAAAGTGTCCTAACTGATTGATTCACTTACTCACTCATCAATCTCAGGGGGAAAAGGAGCTTTAAATAAGTAAATAAGTGTTCGACCGTTTTTTTTTTCATAAATCCAATTTAAGGGGTTCATGGGGAGGGGTGAAATTCTCAAAAATAAATGAAAGAAAATGTTCTGACTGACTCACACTCTCATCATCGCCCAGCGAAAATTATTGAAGTTAGAAACATGAAATTTTGGGGATATGTTCGTTGTATGTCGAAAACGTCCACTAAGGAAAGAGTTTTGGATATTCAGGTTCTAAAGAGGTGTTAAGGGGGTAAACGTGCATTTCATTGAATAACAATATCTCACGAGAGGATTCATTTGGGGATGTGATACTTGGCATATATACTAATCATTAAAAATAAACTGACACATGTCTAATGTTTTTTTTCTATGTGGTTTATATTATGAGGTGAAATGGATGAAAAGTGGAGGTTGAAAGATTCCTGACGGAGCGTGTATCTCTTAAACGACATAGGCGAGGAGTTTGATTTTCTCCGAGTTTCAATCAGCTTAAAAATAAATAAATAAGTAAATGAATAAATAATTAAAATAAGTAGGTGTTCGACCGATTTTTTTTCATAAATCCAATTTAAGGGGCCTATGGGGAGGGGTGAAATTCTGGAAGAAAAACGTCCACTAAGGAAGGATATTTGGATGTTCACTCTCATCGACCAACCAAAACTATTTAAGTTAGAAGAAGGGGATATGTTTGCTGTGTGTCGAAAAAGTCTACTAAGGAGGGATTTTTGGATATTCAGGTTCTAAAGGGGGTGTTAACAGGGTTAAACCTGCATATCATTGAATAACAATATGACACGACTATGACGCGAGCGAAGCGAGGCTAAAAATGAGATGGTGTGTGTCTGTGTATTACTCAATCACGCAAGTACCACTGGTCCGATTTACATGAATTTTACATGGAAGTAGCTGATTTACCTGGTTAATATATAGGCTACTTTTGAGTCCAATACGTTGCACTATTTAAAGATGGCGACCATTTTAGTGATGTCACTACACCCTTTGGTTTCAAACTTTCAAATTTCCATTTCAAATAAAAAGAGAACGCTAAGAAATAGCAAACTTTTGATGGCATATACGAGGTTCAAAATTACATTTTCTATCCGAAAGGTATCTCCAACGGTTAGCGAGTAAAACCAAAATTTGTGCTATAGAACACGGTCAACGCCGAGCGGTGTAGTTGGACAAAATGTTCCATCTTGCTCTGCGCAGCACCTCGCCTATCCCCTGTTTTAACTGTCACCTTCACATTTTAATTTATTTATGACGCGTAGCGAAGCACGGGTACATCAGCTAGTAGCCTATAACATTCAACGTTATTTTACGGCGTTCAATTTTCACCTATTACTTTTAGCACATTACATTTTATCATTTGCTGAATAAAGTTTATTATTTCATTTCTTAAGGTATCCCCAACGATCCTTCAATTACGTTAATTATTCCACGCGCTTCAATTATTTCAATTATTTTATCACTTCAACTCGAGTTTATTATTATCATTTGATTAACATTCATTATTTCATTATTAACTTGCAAAAATGCCATTGTTTACTTTAACATTATTATTCGGAGTATAAAAACTCAATACTATTTTTCGGAGTATAAAACTCAATGTTATTATTCGGAATATAAAATTCAATATTAATTATTATTATCATCATTCTAATCATGCTTATTACATTTACGTAAATTTATATGGCATACATTGTACTTGCCATTTTTCATTATTATATTCGATTCCTCCTTTGAGATTTCACTTTATTTTCATTTAACCATTTTTTCGGGTTTTCATTATTATTATTATTCTTATTACTTTGCACTTTCATAATTATTATTCACATTTTGCAAACCGTCTGAGCAGTTGCCTTTTGACATCTTAACACTTTTTGACTACCCATCGTGCATACATTTATACATAAATTCACTGATTTGCATATGATACCCTCATTTTTATATTATGAACATTTTCTACTCACCCCTTTTCCATCTTGTGACATGATTCTTGGATGGTTTTCACCCACACATGATTCTAACACCACATAACTTCACACAAATAGACCTTCTTCATTTTCTGGCCTTTTATTTTACACACGGACATATTTTATACATTTTACGTTTCACAGAAAGCACTTATTCCACTAAAAAGAAAATCGCTTTATTATTATTATTTACACTTTCTTTCACACGGATTAAATCTCAGCTGACGACGAAGATATCCTAACGTGGCTGATGATCCTAGTAAGTCCCTTTTTCTGTACTGGCGTGGACGTGTGATTACTCTTAGCCCCCCTACGTTTAGGTAAGTCTCTTTCCTACAGCCTTTATTCGTGTAACGACTCCCCACTCTTCTCCTGGTAAGTCTCTTTACTTCCTAATTGCATTAGTATTTCGCCTATTTTCCGCTCGAATACTGTTCATCAAATTCTTCCATTTATTAGTTTATTCCTATAATTCTAACTTTACTTCTGATTGGCTCTTGAGGCAATATTACTTTTGGTTTCCCTTCGACTTGTCTTCCGTGAAGACCATTTACTATACCGTAGAGTTTTTGTTTTCCCCTTGACTGACCTATTTCTTCGAACCAATGTTCTTTTGATCTTTTCAGTCTTTAGCGTATTTTTCGAACAGACGATAAGTTTGCTGCGTCTCGCTTGTTATCTGATTAATTTGCCTAGCGCATTCGTTCTGTACTTTTTGTCCCTTTCGGAGACTCGAATTCTACTGTCTGTTACTTTGGTTTTGTTCTTGACGGTTGTTACTTGTCGCTAATTCGCGTATCCTATCACCGAGGCTCTGTTTACTTTTGATCTTACTTGGTACACTTTCCCTATAAGCCTATAATAAAGCTTTGCCTACTGACGGACTCTCACTTATAACTTGTCTCTGCTGACTGTATGGCAGACTGATGATACTTCGTATGACGTGCCTTTCACCAAGGCATGTCATAGACTGACGAACTTCCTATCCTGACGTGCCTTTCACCAAGGCCTCCCACAGACTGATGAACTTCATACTTTTGCTTGGGCCTTAGGCCTATTTATTCATCTCGGCTGAGAACTAGTTCCTGACGAGCTTCGGAAGTTCAAATCCTGAATCCTAGCTTCGATCTTGATTAAATTTTAATCCCAAGTGTAATTGGTAATAATATTACAATTTCCGGCAGGCGGAATGAAATTGTTTCGCTGGGTTATCTGTAATTAATTAAAATATTTTATATGCTCTTGGCGGGGCCTATCTTTCACTTACTGCCCTCCGCTAGTATCCTGTCGCTCAAGGGTTTATGACCTTTTTCCCTTACCTTGCATTCTTCTCAATTGTTTTTCAGGACTGCCAACTTCTTGAATTTTTGAGTCACTAGATTTTGTTTCGACTTCGTATCTAATAGCTTTGGTGAGTTTATTTCGTGAGGTTTAACGAGGTGACTCCCCATTTTATTTACTTAAGAAAAACTGTTGATTTAACAGATTCCTGGTTTAAGTTTCGAGTGTCTATTAAGAAATAGTTCCAACCCTTAGTGTCCACTTGAAACGCAATATTTTCCTGGAGTTGCTGTCTCCCTGGAATCTCGAGTGTTACTTATTGCCTCTTGAGTCTGACTTTCTGGTGCTTGCTAATAGTTATTTTAATGGCAATTTGCTTTTAAAATGCCAACTAAAATGGGAATATATGTATTTCTACTCAACCATCTCCCCTTCAGGAATGCCTGAATGTTCGTTTTCCTGTGAGTTTCTCTCTGAGACTTCTGGTGCATCTCTAAGATTTTATAATATTTTATAAGACTTTAAAATATTCTCTGTAAATGGTCAGGGGTTTTGATCTTGTGCCAGTCCTAAATGGGCACAATTCCCTCCTGCAAAGATAAATAAATACTCGAAAACTTGAGAAGATTTATATATCCAAACAAAAATGAAATCCTTCGTTTCTTAAATTCTTTATGTTAACTTCACCTAGTTCATCTGCAAGGGTTTGCTCTGTCCTTACCCGTTTCAAATATTCAATCAACTTTCAAAATTTCTCATTGCTGTACCTCTGTTTTTGCTAATAACATATATTCATTATATGGGTTAGGCTTGGTCCTACCCGTTTTCACTCCAACTTCATTATCTCTTCCCAATTTCTAAGTTTCTCATTCTCTTCCCTTATTTCCTGATTCTCTTTCTCAATTTGTCGGGTTATTTCTTTTAGCTCCTCGTAGACTTTCTTCAAGCTACATTCACAATCTAAATCTTCCCATTCCTTCTCTTTCTCAACTTCAACCTCTTCTTCATTTTCCACCTGGGCTACTAGGGTTTGAATATGTTCTTCATATTCTTGTGGAGGATGATAAAGTTTTAAATTTGTGGCGTTCATGATCATCTTGTGATCTGTTACTAAATGCTGAACTTTATATGCATTATTTCTGAGATCCTTAATAATCCTATACGGTCCATGATATTTTCCCCGAAATTTCTTGTAGACGCGATTTTCCGGATCTGAAATCGCTGGTCTTTTCACGAGCACTAGTTCACTTTCGAATAGTGGTCTGTGATATCGTTTATGACGATTTCTCTTTCGCCTCTTTTCAGCTTGAGCCTTGAATTGCTCATACGTTCTTCTAATCCTTAATTCCCTTCCTATTTGGGCATCAGTAAATGTGGGTAATATTTGATCCCATGGCCTTTCTGGTTGCTTATCCAAATGTAACTTAACAGGGATCTCTCCTGTTGCTTCATGAATTGTATTGCTTATGCAAAACTCAATGGTGGGCAAAATATTAATCCACTTCCGATTTTCTTCTGAGCAGTAGATTTTTCAATATTTATGCACTTCTCTCATGACTCTTTCAACGGGATTTGCTTCTAGATGCTTAATACTGGATAAGATTTGCTTGATTTCTAAATGCTCTAATTCCCTTCGGAATTCAACGCTTGTGAAGCAAATTCCATGATCTGAAAGTAGATTCTCTGGTTTTCCTAATACTGGAATTACTCTTACCTTTAGTCTTTTTACTACTTGTTTTGTAGATGTCTTTTGGATAGGAGATAACACTACCATTTTGGTAAACACATCCATCGATACAATTATGTGTTTGTTTCCCCTTCTAGCTTTGGGTAATGGTCCAAAGTTATCTATTGACAAGATTTGACGAGTCCTTTCCGGTAATAGTGGTATAGGCGTTTGTTTCATCAGAAAAGAATTTGGTTTGATTCTCTGGCATGTGTTACAGGTTTTTATGGTATATCTTACCGTATCTCTTAACCTGGGCCATATAAATGCTTCTTGCAAAATGCTCACAGTCTTATCTACCCCCATATGTCCATAAGTTCGGTGTAATAACCATACTAACTTTCTCTGCATCTCTGCCGGAACGACAATTCTTAATTTAGTGTGATCACTATCCGTAAATTTGTGCAAAAGTCCATTAAAATAGCTGTAATCCATTGCAATCTTCTTCGCTTCGATAAATGCGGGTGATAAACTCGAAGAGGTTTATCAACATCCTCATCCATGGGTCTTGATTCCGTTTTTCTCCAACTCTTCTTAATTCTTCAATGGTTTCCTGATCTTTATCATCAATTTGAATCGCGAGTGCCTCTTCTTCTGTTCCCGGATTTCGACTCAGAAAGTCCGGTACAATGTTTTCTTTTCCAGGGCCGTATTCTATCTCAACGTCGTACTGCTGGATGTACAATGCCCAACGCATTAATCGTTGACTAGACAAGTCAGTTTTCATTAAGAAAGTCAACGCCTTGTGATCTGTTCTTAAGATGATAGGAAATCCGTAAACTATCTTGCGCCAATATTGTAATGCATACAATATCGCGAGAAGTTCGATTTCACTGACTGTGTAATTCCGTTCATGAGGCTTTAGTCTTCTAGACGCAAACGCTAGATAATTTCTTTCGCTCGGATTCTCTCTGTTTTCTTGATACAACATGGCTCGTACGCCTATTCGTGAAGCATCTGTTTGAATAATGAACTTTTCATTAAAGTCGGGGTATCCTAATTTTACAAAATTTAACAACATGTGTTTTGCTTTTATGAATGCTTCCTCGCATTCTTCTGTCCATTTCCATTTTCCCCCCTTCTTGATTAAGTCTTGTAATGGTGAAACGGTTTTCGTATAAGCAGGACAATGACTGCTGAAAAACCCTAAGTCCTAAAAATTGTCTGACATTCTTGACCTTCAGTGATCTTGGAAAATACTTAATAGACTCAGACTTGCATGGGTTAGGTTGGACTCCATGTTGGTCTATGACGTGACCTAGAAATGTCACTTGCCTTTGGCAAAAATATGACATCTTTAAATTTATTTTGAAGTCCGCTTGCTCCAAATCTTTGAGTAGTTTCCTTAAATTTTCCAAGTGTTCTTGCATCGTTTCTGACGTTAATAAAATGTCGTCCACATATCTAATAGTTCAGGCTTTCACTTCCTCCGAAAGATTCCTGTCTAAAGCCCTTATGAGCGCTGATCCTGCTGTCTTTAGTCCAAAAGGTAATCTTCTCAAGCACATTGTTTGCTGATCAAATTGGAATCCTGTCATGAGACTGGTCCTTTCTTCTAACTCTAAGTGATGGTAATAACTTGTGAGATCTATATTCTTAAATATCTTCTTTCCTTTAAATTTCCTTAAAATTTCCTTAATCGGAGGTGCCGAGTAATTTTCAGGAATAATCCTTTGATTTAGATTTCTGGCATCTAAACATACTCGCACTGATCCATCTGGCTTGTTGACTACTACTAACGGACTAACGTATGGTGTAGCAACTTTTTCTATTACTCCATCTTCCATCATTCTCTCTAAAGCTTCCTTGGTTTGCTTATAATGCTTTTCCGCAACTGGGTATGGTTTCTGACGGAACGGTGTCCAATCATTCACCTGGAAGGCATACTTAAAATTTTTGATTTTCCCTGGCTTCAAGTCAAATACATTTCTCCGCTCTAACACAATTTTCTTCAAAATTTCTTTATTTTCTAATGATATTTTGGCTTCTTTAAGCTTTTGCTCTAAGCATTCCTCAAATTTGACTTCTGCTTCTTTTTCTAAATCTGCAGCAAGTGTACTCAGTTCTTTCTCCAAAAATAAAACTTCTTCCTCTGTTACATTACGACAAGTTTCTTCTTCCATGTGCCATATTTGTTCGCCCTCTACATGCTCTATTGTCTGTGACGAAATGTCTATTTCTGAACCGTGGCCTTTATTTCTAAATTTGATGCAATTTTGGGATAGATCTATAACAACTTTGTATTCTCTTATGAAGTCTATTCCCAATAAAATGTTATAAGGCAGTTTACCGACTAGTAAAAAGCTTTGATAGTCGAGTGAAATTAGTTTTAAACCTGGACAAAATTAATAACAAGCTGAAAATTGGTGGAAACGTTAAGAACCATGTCCTAAACGAAATCCCAAAAGTCCCAAAAAATCCGAGCTGGGGAAAAGCCGCCATCTTGGACAAACTGCCACCATCTTGGATTTTCCGTTTTTAGCCATATCTTTCAAACAAGTGGTCCTAGCGAGGTCAGACTGGTCAAATTGGCCAGATTTTACTGCCAAAGTCTCAGGAATATTAATACAATATGTTAGACGCGTTCTTACAGCTGTTTACTTCAATTAAGTACTTTATTTATCGTATGATGTTAACACAACACAATCACCTACATAAATACAGATTCATATAACACAGCAATAATACTAACAAATTATATAAATTATAAAGCAGATAAAAAAATTATTATAAATCAACGTCCAACTCGTTGATCCATTTGACAGCCTCAGTTGTAGCAGAATGCAGGTCCTCCAGACTTCCTGGAAAAACTCGGAGAGGACATTCCAGTACTAAGTGCTCCATTGACTGTGGAATGTCAGCGCAATCGCAATTCGGTGAGTCTTTCCAACCCCATTTGTGGAGAACAGAAGCACATCTTCCCAAGCCACATCTAATACGATTGAGTCTAGTCCAGGTATGTCTGGGCAGATTGAAGCCAGCAAGTTTTATGTGAGGATCCTCAACGTTCACGATGCCTGGTGGCGTAGATGTTGTCCACTCAACCCGCCAATTTTCATTAGGTTTAAAATTTCTGCTTGTTAAATCCAAGGCAGTTTTCCATGCAGGTTTACGGGATTTCAATCTAGATGGGCCAAGATGTTTCATGTCTTCATGTATTGGGAGGGCCTTGTTATTTTGCACTCTCGACCAAAGATGAACCAGATTTTTCTGCCTTCTGATATGAGGAGGTGCGATATTACTCAGCACTGGTAACCACTGGACTGGAGTAGGAAGTAGTGTTC